>JAJJWW010001109.1:0-311647 GCA_023531295.1 Papaver armeniacum | reverse complement strand
TACAATGATTATTGAGAATCATGGACCCTTGTGAACGCCTTTCCAAGCCCAAGAGGCATTAGAGTTACAGAAGGAGTGAAACGGATTAGTGAAAAGTAAATACCTAGGTTTCGTACTTCTAGCCCATAGGGAGTTTGGCTGCGAAAAAGTCTCCAACCATTTTTGGTTATAAGGGACATGTTCATTTTATCCAATTTTTTTATGTCGTCGTCGCCATACTCCTTGCCCTTACATAGGCCATTACAAGCCTTAATGTAAAAATCTTTCCTGCCAGGCACTTTGCCCCTCCAAAAATCCCATATAATGCCGGCAATTTAATTGGAAATAGCTTTTGAAAGAATGAAAATGGACATAGCTTATATCGGAATGGATTCAAGAGTGGTTTTCACTAGTATGTTTCAGCCAGCAGATGAGAGATTTCTTTTCCAGCCTTAAAGTCTCCCATCCATTTTGCCTAAAACACTATCAAAGCAAGCAATTTTTGATTTGTGGGTAAACAGTCGTGCTCCTAGGTACTTATCATCTATGGATATTTTCTTGACCTTTAGAATGGAAATGAATTTTTTACCAAAAAAACTATTACGAACTTCAGGGGAGAAAAAAATCCAACTTTGAAAAAGTTTATCATTTAGCATGAGGAGAGGTTTCTAATGTTTCTAGCAGACCTTTGCTATGCTTAATAGAAGCTTTGCAAAAAATGAATCAGTCATCCGCAAAAAGAAGGGTCGATAGAGAAGCCTTGAAGGGATATTTTGGAACCATCAATGATGCCCTTGTTTTCGGCATTGGACAGAGATCCGGAGAAAAGCAATGATTGCTAACAACTTTTTCAAGATAGCAAAAGCACGGTAATACCTCACAAGATCCAAGAGCCCCTTGTTTTGTAAAGGGTGTGAGGAATGTCAGTCCCATAATATGATGTGCGACAAAAGAAAAGCAGGTGAGTTTGTCCCGGTCCGCTCATTTAAAGAAAGTTTGGCTGAGATCCATGAGGAGTTTACTCTATGGACCTCGGTATCCCATGTTCGTCGTGATTGACTAAAGTGTGGAGTAGGAGTATCGTATTACTAGATTGCAAGTGCCTGAACCTGCTAAATAGCAGGAGTAGTGTGGCTTCAATCTTTTCCGTTTAGGTTCATGTTGGGTGAAGCTAATCTTATGGTCTTTAAAGATAGCTCACGGTGTGTTAGGGTAATTTGCTTTGGTTGTTTAATTTCATTAAAGGTCGTGTGTTGACCTTTGATGTATGGGAAGGAGTCTCTTACGGAAGGTTAGTATAATGAATGAAGGTGGTGTTTAAATAAAAGTCTCGTCTCTTTTAGCTTATTTTAACCTATTTCATTGGGGAAACACTACATAGTATACCAAGCCAAATATACAATAAGAGACGCCCAAAGTAAAAGCAAAGCAAACCAGTTGGTGGCACAGGCAAATTTACTGTTGGGAGTTGCCAAAAAGTGGGATAGTACATTGGCAACGACCTTTACTGAGATGATGCCACGTGTACATCAGATTATTTGTACTTACAAAATATAAATTACTAACGATCTCATATCTGCGTTAAGGAGTAGGTAGGTCTAAATCATTTGTGAACTATCAAATTATCAAATCACGACAAGAAACAAATGACTGAAGAAACAAACTCACCTTAGAGGACGATCTGTAGGCGAAGTGCAACAATTAAAATACGCCAAAAAGAAGACTGGAAAAACAGCACAAAGAGTTGTCTTGTAGGCAGCCTCTTTACTATTCAGTTTCGGTGAAGGTTCCTCGACGCCTGCTTGTTGGAATTGCTGAAACCTCTGCCATTTTCCGTCCACCGTTCGGTGATTGTGACACCACAAAACCTTGGGAAGATTTTCAGTGTCCTCTTGCCTGCACTCTGATACATCAAAAAACATATCATGAAAAATAAATGTGAACTTGCAAATGTAAGTGGCGTGATTCTTCAAGAGAATCTTGATTATGATTTGAACTTACAAATATGAAAAAGACACTTATAAAAGCATAAAACAGCAAATAAGACAAAAAAACATCCTATAGCAGCAACATGACATTCACGGTCACTTTCTTCAAATTTTAAAGCATTTCATGCCAGGATAAAGGAGGAGGGTAGTGACAGGCTTGGCAAGCCAGCGATAGACCAAAAGAGGGAGAGAGCAGTACTAAATTGGGTGACCGCTTGGGAAGTCCTCGTGTTTACTTTGTTTTTTTGGTTGAAAACTAAGCCATTCCTTTTGGAAGGGGGAGAATAGTACTAAGCTGGGTGACCGCTTGGGAAATTCCTGTGTTTCCTTTATAGCCTACCAACTTGTTTGGGACTTATGGCTTAAAAGAAGAAGATGCTAAGCAGTAAGTACAACCAAAATCATCAGTTAATCCTCATAAGTGGAGCTTTTTCCATATTTCATGACTAACTTTTGAGATGCCAAACATGTCCAAATAAAACTTGTCGCATGATAACAATATTACTATTATTGCCTCTGGCGGACATAACAATGGTTTTTTCAAAGGTCAGTACATATAAAAGAAAGCATTAAACTGAGATCCAAAAAAAGAAATGAAAACTAAAATCAGTTTGGGCATTTCCTGTAAAGAAAATCAGTTTGGGGATGCCTAATCAAACACGAATTCGAGACATTTTTGGTTTTGCTCAAGTATTCGGGGTTGGTGGTGAAATGAACTGACCTAAAATGGATTTCCTACCTTTCAAATCTACTAATCCATACCACTGCAGTAAGATGTTCATTCCTAACTTCGACCATTGACACACTAAGGTAAACATGAAATTATAAGAAGTGTATGCCATGCTAATTAGATATTAATATTCAGCGAGATGCTAACAAATGGCACCTTTCTATTTAGTCCAGTGGGAGAAACATGAACTGTTTGATCCAAAACTCAGAGATAAGTTGCATTCAGTCCAGCAATATGTTTCAAATAAAATATGATCAATCATTATTGAATTCAAACCTAAAACTACTTCAGGAGGAATGTTATCAACTTTCAAACAAATCAAGCATCCATAGATGCACCAACTAAAAATCAAGAGACACATTCTAAGTCAGAAGTGTATGAGGAATTTACTGGTTGAAATAATTACTCTAGTGAGAGATTTATATATCCTTGGTAGAACGGATCTTTGAGTCGACGAATCAATGTATGCACATGGCGTAAAGCTCCTAGCAGCTAGCTAGATTAAATCCCCATAGCCCATCAACAACAAAAGTATGAACTCAATTATCGTAGCAAACTAAACTAAATAATGATGTATAAATCTAAACAACATCAAATCAGGATAGAAATTCCTGACAACACAATGGAGAAAACAATAGAAACATTCCTAATTTTTACTGGTAGTGAACTCAGCCTGTCACTATCTTAAACTTACCAACTAAAGCTCGATTTTTGATGTTGTTGTTTCCACTGTCTCGAGCTAACTATTGGCTAAGATTCTAATCCGAAGGTATTTCAGCTTCAACTGAAACCCTAGATTTTGAGTGGAGGGCGAGCAACTTCTTACCTTTCCACTATTGATGTTTGAAATTAGTGAGGAATTGGATTTGACTTTTATGATTCTTCTAGTTTAGTGTGGAAGGAAAACTTAGAAGTTGGTTCAGAAGGCAGGAAAAACTAGAGAGATAGATTGAGAGTAACGTCCTGAATCATATATTTCATTACAACAACCATTCTACTGATAATAATCCTCACATTTTTTTTTTAAATTGTTAATAAATCGATATAAGCTATTACTTTCATGGATTGAATATCTCTTATTTAAACAACTTATCCTGTCTGAGATTTCCCATTGCTGAGGCATATAAAACTCTACATAAAGCATGACTTCAGTCACTGGTGATATAGTCAAAAATAGTTTCATTAACTGCTTAATGATTCCGACCTAAACCTCATCAAATACGAAATAATATCAAAGATCAATCTAAAATAACATGATTTCGTGCTTATTGAGGGCAACCTCCTGATTGATTTTTTATCTAGTTGCTTTCAGACAAGTCATCTAATACACTAAAATAAGAAATATAGCCAAATGAAATCCAAATTAGGGCATATGGCTGGAACTGTCTTAGGAATGCCTAAACATAACGACATTATGTCCTGTAGAATGTAAAACTAGATGAAAGTAACAGTACCAGAGTTAACGACATTCTGTATCTGTTGATAAGCCTCTTCCGGAAACTTGGCCCAACCTCCCCATACAATTCCGCAACATAATATGAAGCAGACTTCTTGTAAAAACCTGAAAAATGAAGATTATTACTGTCAATGGGATAATGCTGAAGATTGTTTATTGGCCATGTCTGAGAGTTTAAACCCTTTACCCTACAACTCTTGACTCCATGGCATCTCTCTGCAACATGCAACCATCTTCCGGAAATGCATGGTGTAAAAGAAAGGCTTTTGCCATGATTGTTAATGTTCTGCAAAAGGTGAAACCCAAAGGTTAGGGATATAAGATGCATTTATTAAATTGCTACAAAATATCTAACAACAACTTCCAAAGATTTAATGAAAATGAAAGCACGCTACATGTATAGCTGAAAGAAGAGTTCAAGAAAGTTGTGCAGTGAATCTAAAACAGAAAAGTAAAAACCTATGACAAATGCAGATTTCGATATCTACTCTTTTTTATTGTAATGAGGGGTGCTTTTAGGAAGATGCCTAAAAGACAATTCCATGATTTTGCAAAGAATCACAAAACATTATTTTTTTCTTTCTTGACCATCTACACCACGTCACCACCAGACAAAGGGAGTAGGGCGAAAGCTAATGACTGTTAAGTTGTTGACAAAAGATTATAGAAGAAAGTTTGCCACAAGCTCCCTTATCAATTACACTTGAATAGAAAACATGCAGACAGCAAACTTTAAAACGGCACCCAGAATAAGATGGTTACTACTCTTGGACGGCCGAACATGACAAAACTTGACTGCAGATAAAATATCCACATTATCAATTTTAACAAAATTCACTCAAGCTAGTGTGCTTAACTGCTCCTCTCACGGTTGGAGTAGTCAATTATAATTTCCACGTGACAAAAGTTACAATATGAAAGAAAATTATCTCATATTTAGAATTTACTTCACTATCAGATAGAGGAATCCCACAAAAATTATGGATATTCTTGAGAAGAATAAATAATAGCAACATGATGCTACAAACAAAATTGCTTAAACAAAGAACTAGCCAAATTGATTGACATAAAAAGAAATGAGTTCAAGCAATGAATGGTAAAGAATGAAACTCAATTTTGGCAGCATGTTCTAGAACAATTATGATAGTAATGACTAGGGGGTATATTAGTCTGACCTCTGTAAATGAATCTGTAGGCATTTTCACAGTTGTTTAATCGAACCTCCTGCATCTTCAATGAAACTGCCATCCATTAGCAAGCACAACGCAGCAGGTTCTTCTAAGACGCTTAGCAGATGATGGCAACATACCTGACGAAAAGATGGAATTTCTTGCAGAGAAATTCATTTGAGATCACAAAAGTGTTAGCTAGGTAGCTGCTTGATCCAATTCCTTCTAACAGCTCCCACCCCCTCGAGCTCCATAAGTCTTAAAGTCCCAGACAATCTTGGATATCTCCTCCTGAGGTAAATCTAAACCTTCTTGTTTCACTGATCTATGCAACTTACAGAAGAACTTCGGGTCTTGCAATCTTGTATACTCATGCAACACTCGCTCATGACCAGGAACCCAATTCTTGGGGAATGGGGTGTAATCACAAGAAGGAATCGACGACATGTGTGAGAACTGAATACCACTTATTGCATCAACAAGTCCCATCCTAAAAAGATCTGAAGATTCAGGCGCCCCATTGTTACTGTTCTCTCTCAGTGGACGACTAAGATCACGTGTGGCAATCTTGTAAACCTTTGCCCGCGATTTTAATTTATATCTTGCTGCATAAAGCTTAGCTAGGGAACTGCGTATCACATAAGAACAGAAACCCACCACTTTCTTACGATTATCTGCGTACCTATACCAATCTGCCATTGTTTCAAGAAACTTATTCATTTGGGAGTTAGTATGTGCTTGGCTCGAATAGAGCATCGCGGTACAAGGTAGTGGCTTGGGATCCCTGTCACCCTTAACAAATTTAAGCCGCCTAAACTGGTAAATACATTGTTGCAAGCTAGCAGTAACCGAAAGCAAGGTTCCAACTTTTTTTTGGCTTACAATTTTTCCTCCACTTGAAGTGTAACGAAGTGTTGGGTGAATCACTCGGCGGCATATTATATGATCTAGAAACTGAATTCCCCTAGTGATATGTTCTATTTCAAATTTTGAACTGTCTAATCTTAACCCATATTTTGCCTCACAAAATTCAATCAGCTCCTTCATGAGATCTACTGCGTCCTCTCTAGGGCCTCGAATTCCAACCAAGAAATGCCCTCCGTATCGAATAAAATCCATTTTCCTTGTTTTCTCCTTCCCGCTCGATGGGACAAACTCTGGCCATGCAGGATTATGACTACCATCGTCAATTGTATCTTTCCAAATTGAATCAAACTTAGAAGGGCAGAAAAAATTAACTAGCTTGCCTTCCATCCACGTATCCAATTCATGAAGACATACATTAGAAAGCAATGGACTCAAAATTCCACAGTGACCATACCAGGGGACTCTGATAGCTTCTTCAGGAGCAAAATCAAAGAAGGTTCTTAACCAATATGGATCAGGTTTTGGCTCATCTTCGTTCAAAATTTTCCTCCTAGTTCCCTTCTTCTTGTTCTTCTTCTCCTTATTTGTTCTTTCCACCTCTTGATTCAATTTAGGTCGCGTCTTAGTTCTGTCCACCTCTTTATTAAGTTTAGTTCTCATCCTAATTGGTGTCGTAACTGCAGATTTCATCAAACTCAATACCTTTTTATCCTTAACACCCTTCTCTAAACAATTCATTAACACATCTTTACCCACATGTTCATAAATCTCACTCAAATCCCCTTTCAAAAACCAAAGGTATCCAGCAAAATTACTACGAATACTCCTAATTACGGTGTGCGCATTCCTACCAGGTCGAAAAGCATGAGACTTAGATGAAAACCGAGGCTCAAAAACAGGTTCTAAAATCAACAACAAAACCTCTTGAACTATACGATCTTGAAAACAAGGTTTATCAGACTGTAACATAGCTTCGAGTTTACGTCTTGAAAACAATCTAGTAATAGGTTTATCATTTGGAGAACGAATAAAGAGATGGGTTTTCATTCCCCATACAAAATGACCATGTAAAACTGCATTTTGTAAAGAGAGAAGGCTGCTTAAGACGTTCGAATGAATAGCATTCCTCTGTGGAAAAGAACCAGTTTCTTCTGCACAAGAACGTTGATAAGCCAAAACCCATAGATCAAATTTCTTTAAAAACCCAGTAAGATTTGTAAAGGGTTTGTTAATTCGGCTTGAAAATGTCCGAAACCATAATTCGCTACATACCTGAATTGGGTCTTCTTTCATTAATGAATAAGGATCTTGCTGCTGCTGCTGTTGTGGCGGTGGTTCATTTTGTTGATGGGTTTGGTCTCTTAAGTTAGGGTTCTGTGAGATTGTCGTAATGGCTCTGAATATGAATGTGCAGGGAAGGTGTTTGATGGTTTTAGTCAAAGACATATTCAGAAGACTCCATCACGATTCCTGCAAGTTACAAGAAATATATGTTATAGAATCGATATTGATGAATTATTAACACATGCCAATCTATTAATAAAAATGTTGGGCATAATTACGTCTAGGTAATCCTAGATAAAAATAGAATCGAACACAGACGTAAAACAGCTACGCTTGGAAAGTTCAATCATCCAACCCTAGGCGTAATACTATACGTCTGAAAATTGATAACCCAACCCTGGCGTGCACTAAATACGCCTGAAACTTTGGTGCCTAACTCAGGCGTAAACCTAAATTGCAATTCCTTCAAAACATCCAGAAACTTTTACACCTGGGTTTCTCCTAAAAACCAAGCGTAAGTAGATACGATTGGAAAAATTGTCTCGCTAACCGGGCGTAAAACTACATGCAAAAACAATTTACGGTTTGAATTCCTCCTAAACCTAGGCGTAAGTTCTTCGAACACTAGACTTACGCTTATGAACCTAGGCGTAACAGCTTCAAAAAAAAAAAAAAACAGAGCCTAATTTTCTTCGATTTGATTCAATCTAAGCACAAAACGGAAAAGAATAGATGGGTTTGTCGATTAATACCTCGCATACACTATGGGTTGTTGTTGAGGAGTTCCAATTTCGAAAAATCAGTTGCTTCAATCGGTGGCTGTTGAGGATGAAGTTGTTGGTCAGGGGGTTGATTGAGATTACCATCACTGCAATCAGTTTGTTTCTTCCTCATCTTTCATACAGATTTCAATCCTACGAGGTTCAATTTTTCGGATCGCCGATTAATCGAAAACGATGAAATGAATTGATGTGAAAATTCTTGGAAGAAGAAGAGAAAGAGGAGAAGAAGAAGAGCAGAGAGTCAAAAGAGGTTGAAAGTGTGAAGATTAGATTAGGTTTTTATTCTGTTTTTGTTTTAATTTTAATTGAAGGGTAATTTTGGAAAAATTGCTATTGAATCAAAGTTATCCCTTAACCAGATTTTTGGTCACCCGATATCCAAGTGAAGCCCCTCTAATAGAGTGTGACGCCCCAATAATAGCCTTCTTAAATATACGAGAAAATAACTAATTTAGGAGTTAGTAGCCCAGATAACAGATGAACTAGAGCCATCTAATGTGTAGGATTGGAGAGCCTGCCTAGCATTAGATTTCTCAACAGCTTAAGAGCATTGATAATGCAAGATGGTGGGGGGAAGATCTCAATTTAAATTACAACTGAAATGTTTAGCTTCCTTTGCTAACAGGTCTACGCTATTTTGTCAGTTTTTGCATACATAGATTTCACAGTAAATTCCCTTGAATTAGTCAAAATTCATCTCAGTCTATCTTCTTGTATTTACCTTGCTCGGTGAGATCCTAACTTTACAAATCTTTCAGCAATATTGGCGTCAAACATAGAGGTAATCAAAGAAATATTTTACTTTTTGGTAATTGGATCTATGATATCAGAGGTCTTGTGTATGCATTGAACAATCTTTAAGGAAATATGGCATGCGTTACAGAGCCCAAAACAAGTTTCCCAAAGTAAATTTCCCATAAGAAAAGACTTTTGAGGATCAGTCAAACACAAACTTATTAGGTTTATCGTGTTTGCACAACGATACCAATTGAAAAGCGGGGGTGCAACAACCTCACCCAATATTTCGCTTAGAAATTTGTATGGACTAACTTTAATATAATTCCAAGAGAATCAACTAGACAGTGGACTCAATCAATGGAAATATATCCAAGAGTTGTATCTCAATTTCTCAATTCAATCCCGCAATCAAACAAATAGGAATTTGCGAGCCCGATTGAATATAAGAAATAACTTGAACGGTACCAAAGACCAATGTTCAAGTGTCAATCAATTTATATCAAAAACCAAAGGTTGGATATCTAATTGATTGAACTTACGCACAACCTGTGATATTTCAATTATATAGAAAATATAATGCGGAAAAGAAATAACACAGACACCAGAAATTTTGTTAACGAAGAAAGAAACCCCAAATGCATAAAAACCTCGAGACCTAGTCCAGATTTGAACACCACACTGTATTAAGCCGCTACAGACACTAGCCTACTCCAAGTTAACTTCAGACTGGAATGTAGTTGAGCCCTAAACAATCTCACACCGTCAAGGTACGGTTGCATTCTTTGCGCCTCTTGAACCACGCCTCAGTGTGCACACTTGATTCCCTTGGCGATCTCACCCATGACTAAGAGTTGCTACGACCCAAAGTCGAAGACTTAATAAACAAATTTGTATCACACAGAAAAGTCTATTGAATAGATAAATATGTCTCCCACAGGTATACCTACGAGTTTTGTTCTGTCTTTTGATAAATCAAGGTGAACAGGAAACAATTGATAAACCGGACTTATATTCCCGAAGAACAACCTAATAATATCAATCACCTCACAATAATCTTGATCGATTAACATTAACAAAACAAGATATCAGGAATCACAAACGATGAGACGAAGGTGTTTGTGACTACTTTTCAATCTTGCCTATCGAAGAATAAATCTCGAGCAAATATTAAAGAAGATAGTACTCAATCACAATAGAAAATGGCAAGATCGTAACACGCAAGTAAAGAGTAAATAGATGGGTCTGGCTTCACAATCCCAATGAAGTTTTTAAGTCGTTAACCTACTGGATTTTAGAAAAACCTAAGGTTAAAGGAGAATCGACTCTAGTCACAACTAGTATCACACATGAGGTGTGGGGATCACGTTTCCCAGTTGCTAGAGTTCTCCTTTATATAGTCTCCAAATCAGGGTTTGCAATCAATGTTACCTTGATAACAAAGCATTCAATATTCACCGTTAGATGAAAACCTGATTAGATTCAAGCTAATATCTTTCAGCCGTTAGATCGAGCTTAGTTTGTCATACACAAATGAAATGTACCAACATTTAGATAAAGGTAACCATACCTAAACGTGTACACCTAGTTGGTTCAACGATAGTTAACCGAGTTAGCCATATCAACCTTATTCATCTTCTTCACAACTAGTTCAAATGAAACTAGTTAGAGTTGTTCAATTGTTTATATTCTCATAGTATACAAGACACAATTGAAGCAAAATTGATTTTGATTCACTCGAATCATTTCATGAACATTATAGCTACGGTTTGCAAAAGATTGCACTCATTAATATATAAATGTATTAGTTCATGAACAAACCCGTTTTAGAACATAACCTACTCAAGTATGCAAACCCGTACGCATACTTTGGTGTAGCCTGACTGAGTTTGGTTTCGCCAAGACGCAAACGTGTACGCATACTAGTACACTTCAAACTCCGGCAGAAATTCACGGGTCCACCTTAACCTACGCCGATGCAGCGTACGGGTACGCATACTTAGTTCCCAGGACTTCCATTCACCAACCAGGTATGCGTACGGGGCGCTAACTATAGTTCACACACTTGGACTTTACACGAATGTGAATACACTATGTTTATATCCAATCACGGTTACATGTTCTAAACTCTCATTTCAATCATTGAAACATTCTTAGAAGACGACAATAAATGTCTCACATAACTATTATCTCAAGCAATTTTCAAGTGCTCGAATGATCAATACGAAACATTCTGAGTCTACACCAAATGATTGTATCGCACAAATCATGTAAGATGTTACAAGGCGATTTTCACATGATCATCTTTTGACTTTCGTCAAAGAATAAAAGATGAACTTGGTTAAGCGAAAGCTTACCAACACATATTTTGAGAAATAGATAAATGAGATAAACTCATTTCCAAATATCAAATGAGTATGGTTGAAGTTTATATAGCAATACGACTTTTGTCTCAAATATGAGATAGAGTAGATAGACTTTTGAGTGATAGATGAGTTCAAGTATCCACATACCTTTTGTTGATGAAGTTCCACAAGTTCCCTTGAGTAATTCTTCGTCTTCATTCGATGAACGTCGTGAAGTCTAAGCTCAACTACACTTTCTATCCTAATCCGAGACCTAGTTATAAGTAGACTAGAAATCAAGACTTATAGTTTTGGCAACTAAAATTGACAAACAAGCTTGAGATAGCAACGCTTGCGGAAGTTAGGCCGAGCAAAGGCTTCAACACATACAGCGCTTATCCTTAAAATCTCTCAGTTTCATTACAACCAGAAACACTGCACTCGTCATCTCTCTCACTCTCTCTGAACAGATCGAAGATGAAACTCTCCCTCTTCGAGCCATTGAAAACCATGCATCGTCTCCTGCACGATTTAAGCTTCACCACCAACATCATCAACATCAAAACCCCTTAATCCCTTAACAACCACAACTACATCGATTGTTAAGGGAAATTCATCTTAAACGATTTATAGGGTTTCACAATCTCTTCCATGTTTTCTTACTTTCTCAAATAGGTGTACTACGAAACCTAATTTACACTCAGCGATGTAGAAGCGCAAAGGTAATAAATTACAATTTTTTACTTATAAGGTTCTTCATCACTTCTTGGTAAATGATATGTGATTTTCTAACCCTAGTTGTTATTTTTAACTTCATTGTTTAGGGGTTTCGTCATTTGAAGATTTTGGTTAGAAATTGAAGTTGTTTCTTACAAGGTAAAATTCCTTTTGTTAGGGTTCTAAACCAAAACATTGAAACAAAATATAAGAACCCTAAGATAAAATCCTTTTTATGGGGATTAGCCACCTCTCGCTTTGTAAATAATAAAGAGAACCCGAAGTTGTATATTGATTGAATGATATTAAACCCTAAAACAAACTATGGATATATAGTGAACATAACTTGATCACTAAGCACATACTAAATAAGGAAACGTATGTTATTTCCTAAAATAACTAGACTCTCTAATTGGTGTTGGTGTCCCAACATCCCCAACCCCCTTGAGACACAAATTTGTCCTCAAGTTGGATCATAAGACTAAGCTAAAAATATATCTAGCCAAAAAATAGAATTGGTATCCTGACATTACCAGCTCTAGGAAATGCAACTTGTCCTCAAGTTGATCGATATAGCTCATCACGGAAACATCATTAGACTCTTCATTGTCATCCAAGGTGGCTTCCATAATTTTGATATGGCTTCCATAATTTTGATATGCTTGACCCGCGCATATATCTGCCCTCCATATTTGACTGAACACGATTCCCTTTAGTTGCTCTTGTCTAAATAAACTTCGTGTCGGGGGTATTTAAATGAATAGATGATATTAGCTTGATGTCACCTTGATCGCATTTATTGTTAAAAGTATCTTTGGAGCCCTGACAATTGTATATGACACCACTAGGCAAACAAGCTTCCCCGATTTGTAGACTTGCAATTCTACAGTCATGCTTAACCGCTATTAATCCACTTAATACATCACCATAGCCATCATCTTTAGTAGCTCTTACCGTTCCATGCTTCTCATTGTAGACTTGACCACCGAAAATTTTTTCCACGATCAAGTTTGAATTTTTTTTTCCACGTCAGAACACAAATCCCATCGCTCTAGAGATCCAAAAACGAAGTAGGCAAGCGGAAATGCTTCGCAAATCATTATGAGATACAAAATTAACATCATTTGTGACTGCAACGATGTCAACCATGTTAGTAGTGACTATTGATTCCCCCAGTTCACCTTTTACTTGGTAATCTCTTTGCTTTACGAGCTGCAGTTTGCAGTCAGTAATAGCGTTAAACAAGGTAGATGCTGTGAAAGAATTCATATGTCCATTTATTTGAGTCCACATATCTTTGTTACTACCCATCATAAATTTATGCGCAAAAACATTTCTATTGTGGAATCGGTGCACCAACCAAGTTTTCTATCTTCTACGTATCGTCTTCCGCAATTGCGTTATCCATTAATTTCCCAACAAATAATGATGTAGCAGCGAGATGAAAAGAATGTGTTATGAATGAGGTTATGTAACCATCCCGCGTTAATAGTAGCATCAATAGTTTGAAATAACATCATCAATAATTTTATTCCCATGTCATATTGCTAGCTCCCTTGTTGTTGAAAATACTTTGCCTCTTTCGTAATAATTACCCTAGGAATATAGTTGTTTGATTGCTTTCGAACTTTGATCCTGATCTTGTAACAAGAGATATTTGAGTTGAATTACCGCCAAACTCCTTGGACAACACCAAAATGTAACTGTTTGTTTTGACCAATGAATATGTAAAGTTGTACAATTGATGAGGTGGTTTCACACAATTCTTGAAACACTGAATTGAAATATAGCCTCATGTATTACTACAAGCCGTCGCGTCGAAGCTCATTAACCCAAACATTAGAGATACCCAAGGGTACTGATCAAATTTGATAAACTGAATAATATTGTCAGAAAAACATGAACTAAGCGATACATATTATCTTCCAGTTACCATTTGTACTCTCTGAAATTGATACTCGGCATAATCATATCTACAACCCCACTTATGAGCATCCACAACATGAGGGAAAACCGTAAAAATTACTGTAGTAGCCCATGCCGCCAAGTCTTCCTCCACCAGTTTCAAGACTAGTGTCGTCATCAACACTGGATTCAGTATATTTTAAGAACTTCTCGAACTGTTTTATATTGATTTGGGAAATTTGTTCAATCGTCGGTTTAAAATGTGCACCAACATTACGTCCCTTTGCAAGTTCCCTTGATTTCTGAACTAACTCATGATATACACGTTTGTGAACGGAAGTACGAGACTCAGAAAAATAGCTTTGTACTTTGTTTATAGATAGCACCTCATTTATAACAACATCATTGAATACGATAAATAAAGATTTTCCTCCTAGCTTCAAATTAGGTTGCTGGAAATTGCTTTATCACTGACAATTAAAATATTGTCTTCCGGTGCCGGATTGCAGAAACATTTAGAGCATGAATCATCTCAGCCCAACCAACATAGTATCGAAAGAAATGTGCAAACTTGAAATGGATCTGCTTTTGACCATAGGGATATCTCCAAACTCTTATATACCCATTAATTCTCTTGCCAACCACATATGTCCAAGTATTGTTCTCGTAGAAATAAACTAAACAAGAGCATTATTTGAATGTTTTTGCATGAACTCTTTTATAGTTCTAGCTTCCCACCGTCGTAAAACGATAAATATTCCATCGGGTTATAAAACAAACCCGATGACGGAATCTTATTTAAATTTTAATTCTAAAACTTGTGCTAATGATACTCTCTCGGCGTTTGAGAATATTCGACCACGAATGCTTTCGGTGTAGTTCTCAGTAGTTATATCCTCGAGAGAATGAAAACCACATCCATAGAGAAACGAATAAAACAATGGCTGGTAATTAATTATTCTATACGAACATACCACAAAAGAATTCCAATGGGTTAGCTCAACAAGTTGAGTCTTGCTAGGATTATTCACAACAGTAGACATAGCATTATCAGGAATTCCCAAATTGATAAGTTTGTTAAGCTTTAAACACTCACCGATAAACTCCGAGTGAATCATGCGAAACACAGGAGCTGATTTGCATCCTCCTTTTGAGATGTAGTTTTAATATCTTCCTCGTCAACTATTGTAGCTGAAATAACTCCAGCACCCATAGATGACGACAAATCCTCTTGAGTTGATGAATAATCTGTTTGCGATATTGTAGAAGTAACGTTGCATGAGTCAATATGCTTGTGAGATCCGAATTGAGAACAGAGTAAAGAACAAAATTCTTCCCAAGTTGGCGTAGTAAGAGACTTCCTAATCCATCCATACCAAGAATTGGCATCACCTTTAAGATGAGCAGCAGCAACTGGAATTTTGAATGCTGGAATTATCCCATGTGGTTTGAAATATTGATCAGCTTGAAAAATCCAAATGTCGGGATCAACTCCATCAAAAGTTGGAAACTTCGGGTTAATGGATCATATACGAATAATTGGAATAGTTTCAGCGCCACCATTACCACTGCCATTAAGAGTGTGCTGATGTTGAAGAGGAGGAACACCATTATGGCCTTGCTTTCCAGTCATGAGTGTCTCTGTACCTGCAGGCCTCTAATAGCTTTTGTAAAAGCAGCCATGTCGTCTTTACGATTAGCTCTATCTCGCTCTTTTTGTACCTTAACTTTCTCGAGATCCTCCGTACGTTGTTTGGTTAAAATATTGAAAAAATTATGGATCTCATCTTTTAAACCCTTAACTTCTTAGTTAACTCAAAGAATAAATCATGATTCTTTTTTTTCTTTTTTCTTTTTCTTGGATACGATGGATAAATCAAGATGATAAAGAAAAGAAAAAAATATTGAGGAAAAATATGAAGACCTAAACCTGCTCTGATACCAGATGTTAGGTTTCTAAACCAAAACATTGAAACAGAATATAAGAACCCTAAGATAAAATCCTTTTTTTATGGGGATTAGCCACCTCTGCTTTGTAAATAATAAAGAGAACCAAAGTTGTATATTGATTGAATGATATTAAACCCTAGAACAAACTATGGATATATAGTGATCATAACTTGATCACTAAGCAAATACTAAATAAGGAAACGTATGTTATTTCCTAAAATAACTAGACTCTTTAATTGGTGTTGGTGTCCCAACACCTTTTCTTCTAAATCTAGGGTTTAATTAGTAAAAGTTTACTTTTCCCTGTCTAATGGCTACTTCTATTTTTGTTTATTTTTCTTCAACAATGAGAATTATGAATAGAAATGGTTTTGATTGAAAAAAGGTGTGTCTTATGTTTGTTATTTTTGCAGATACACTTCGGAATAGTAAAATAAATGTCTGTTGCTACAAGAGGTAAATTGGGATTTTTGTTTTGGCCTAACTTCATCAATTATAACGATTGAATTAGCATCAATGTGATTTAGTTAAAAGGTTGCTCTTTAATTATTTTCAATTCATGGTTAGGTTCAATTTTGAGTTCAACTTGATGTGTACAGAGGTATTCTTTACATAGATCATGGGAGCTTAACACAAAAGATGAATCATTTAATTGGAAAACATGATTTATATTAGCCATTTATCTTCGTACTTTGCGGATGACTTGCACGGGAGGTAGTAATGCTAACTGATGTCGTCTTTTGGTTCATCATTGTTCATTTTCTTACCATCCAAGACTACAAACTGAAATTTGTAAGTATCATATGTGATGATTAAACAATTTAATCCAACCATTTAGTTTCACTTCATGATATAAATATTAGACCTGTTGAATGTTGTTCTTTTATGATGGTTAGTATGCATTCAATCAATGTTGTTTTCTCACTTGTTGATGCATCTTTAAACAGCTTGCAATTTCAATATCGACATACTTTTTCTTTTTATTCGAGTTTGATCAAAATTGCTAATGCCTTCAATTAATGTTATCAAGAGGTTATTCTATAATGTCTTCATCTCATGATCTTCAATTCGCGGATTAGTGAAATAAGTAACGAGATCGGCGATTTTTTTTCTTATTATCGATTGATTTTGGCTCGGTATTTCATAAATTTGAGTCTTGGATATGTTTTCATCGTCAATTTCTGTTGATGGTGGATTTTCATTTAAGGTTAAAATTGTAAAAAACCAGAAAATTATGCGCTAACATCTTGTAAAAGATAAAGCCATTAATAAGTGTTGAATACTTCTTCACTTTACTAATTCACCTAGAATGGAGCATGTGACAACAATCCCATTTATGAATTAAATACACGAAATTCATCCGAGGTTGGAGCATGTAGCAACAATCCCATATACCTGTGAATTTATAGCATTATTAATTAATGCGTAAGCATCCTTGTATTTCTGTACTCATTATCGGTGCGGCATGGCGGTGTGTTGCTCTTAGCGAGCAACCACGAACCTCAAGCATTATAATGAAAGCATGTACGAAATACCGTACAAGGTGCAACTCTCGGTGTGTTATACTAGCCGATTGAGCGACTCTCGGTGTGTTATACTAGCCCGATTGAGCATCCGGGTTTCAGTATCGATGCAGGATATGATCTCGTTCATCCACTTCACCGGCATGATTGGATGGCCCGGATCAATTCCATAACCCCCCAGCGGGTATGGAATATTCGCTGTGTCCAGAACCAATGCATGAGGCTGTTGTACAAACCCTAGTTCCAACCATCTTTAACTTAGGTTTGGGACCCGCGTGGAAAAAGAGAAATGGAAGAAGAGGGTTAGGTCGAGTCTCGGCCTCCCAATGGATATCTTGCCAAAACGTCCAAAATAGATGTAGAAATATGCAATATTTGGCACTCATCAAATACCCTAAGCGAGCGGTATGGGCGGAAAACCTAAATTAGGGTTTTGCGGCACATTACATGTGTCACAAAAAGGATGGGAGTACTTAGATTTAATATCACTCTCTCGCAGTCTCAACCATCCCATCTTGCTTAAACGGTATAGATGGATGGTGTATAGATGTAATTCAAAGGCCCGAGCATGTCAACCACAATCACCGTGGGCTCACTTCTACATACGACCAATCGGTCGGGACCAGCCATGGTTGGTCATCCAATTCATGTGCGCCCGAATAAGCATGATTACACGGTAGTGAAACATAGCTAGCCAAAATTAAGGTTTTGAGCATCACGAGCGTCCATCTTCTCAGAGATAATAAGAATTCAAAAGTCGAATGGAGGGGAAGAGATTGCCCAAGATTAGATTAAGCGGGTGTCATATCGGATTAGCAATATATGCACAAGAAGACTCGGTCATTCCAAGTCTCTTGTGACCATTCCCATCAATCTCCTCTAAGTTACTAAACTAATTTCTAGAAACCCTAAACTTGTCAACTAAGATATGAGATGTGTTTGAAGAGCACTAGGGTGATTGGATTCACCTCTAATCTTATCTTGCAATTTTTAAGGTACATGGTCGGCCAAGGCATATCCTAAATGGGCATCTTTACTCCTTTCTATGCTGGAGATTAAAATTCAAAAGCATACAAGGAGTCTTGGATCGGATTAGCACAATATATGCATGTTCAGAAAGAAAATTTAACAAGTCCTACTGCAATGAAAATGATTAAAAGGGTATGAATATTCAAGGTCGGGGCCATGAGTTCATAATATTCCCTTGACACAAAAAATCTTGCAATTTTAAAAGGTACATCATACGCACGAGCTTTGATTCAAAATAGTCAAGAGGACTGATGTAAAGCCCAATTTTATTTACAAACTACTAGGTTTGTTATGTGCCTTAGGAGGAGATTACGTACATCTAAGTTGTTTTCTGTATGGGTTCGGCTATCCCAAATCGTCTGCCCAAACTTAGCGTGGATACACTTCCCAATTTTAGCGCAAACTAATCTCGACCGCTCAAGTTTCCTTGTGATAGTGAGCTTCGCACTTATAGTGAGAAGCACTACGGATATGCAACACAGATGGACGATTTGTTGTGGCTCGAGATCACGTTTTCATGGGACTCATAATTAACTCTAATCTGTCTACTTGACATAACCTAGTTAATTAAATTAGAACATAATTGGCGGCGTGAACATGGGCCGTTGTACCACCTGGGTACCTTACATTCCAAGTCGTGGGAGAAGAAGAAATGGAAGAGAGAAATGGTTAGGTCGCCGGTGTTGGCGGACCAATCGGCTCGGGAAGACCGGTTTTGGTGTTGAGCCAAGATTGGTCGTCTTGGAATGCAGACTAGATCCAAATCTAACGAAAGGATTGGGCATGATGCGCGGCTTTTGCGGCTCCTTGTTGGAGTTTATGTTGCAAATCGATCTCGACCACTCCAATTCTTTGCTCTTTTGGCTCTAGGTCAAATTGAGTGGTCCTTGAGATCATAATGCACCTTCATGAGAGTAATGTGAGTATACGGATGCGTGATTCCATACCTGGACACCGGCGCCAAGATTGTCGGCATGCCGCGGCTTTTATTTCCAAAACACTTCCCATGCTTTGAGATTGGGATATGGACGACCAAGTGAAGAGTGATAAGCTTGCGCACCTCTTCTTCAAAACCTAATTCCATCAGCGGTCGCGGATGAGTGTCTCAAAGATCATCTCGTCGTCCCGACTTTAAAGGTTATACAGCCACAGTCGGGAGTTAATTGGTCGGTGAGGCGTCATGGTAATCACCACCCATCACTCTACCACACCATGATGCGATGCACATAAAATACACATGATACTTCACAGTATCGACTTCCTAAATAACTTAGTTATTTAATCTAGCATTACATGCAACTTTACATGGGTCCCACGATCCACACACTCGAGACATCAATCATGTCACAAGGCGGGGATACATCTTGGGGTATTGGTGCGGCGGTTTACGGCGTGCGGCGTGCAACGCGCCATCACAGAACGTGTCGGGAAGTCATGGACGGTTAGAGATGACGGGAGAAGTGGGCAAGGCTGGTCGTGTGACACCAACACACACTCCACTACTCCATCACTCCACTTTCTCCACTTCCCACGAGATACGAAGAATAGGCTCAAATGACTTGTATAAATAGGTTCTCCTCCCTATTTTCCAAACACAAAAGAAAAACAAGACAAGTCAGGACAACGAGAGGCAAGTGTTGATACAATCGTATTCAAACACCGGCCCCGATAGCTTACATCCACCACCAAGCCGGTTCGGCTTTACGTACAAGTCATTCATGCCAACACCTTCACATTCTCAACACCTTCTTCCTTCCCTCCTAAGATCAACCCCATCTCCTTCACTTTGTGGCCCAAAACAAGTCTGGATCGGCCATTTCTTGGTTTAGGCCGGACTTGCACGAGTTGATCTCTCGAATCTACAAGCACTCACCGCGCGGTGCATTTGTTTAAGGTTTAGACTCATTTCTCATCCACACACCCCAAATTACCAAAACCGTGAAAATAGTTTTCACCCATAAACAATTGGCGACCACGGTGGGAGATTGATCTCTCGGTTGCAAAAAAATTGAATTCTCAATTTTTCGGTTTTCATCTCGCGATGTATCCTCACCGGGAAACCACGGGTGGTTCGAGATACCATGGGAAGTATAGCTAGAATGCTGGAAGATGTCTTGGCAAATTAAGCTGGTATCGCTAGAAGACAGAGTGAAACATTCCGCCTTTTGAATGATATAACAGCACAATTACAAGGAGGGTCGACAGACATCTACTTAGACATTACGAGAAACACTGGATCCTTAGCCAAAAAGAGAAGCAAAAAGAGCGCGTAATCGCAGGAGACTCAGGAAAGATGAACAACATGGTCCAGCCAACAATGAAGACTCGAGGCTCCACGGAGGAAAGGACTTGTCAGGAGTCTACAACGTCTTGCCGGATAAAGAAAGGGCACTGCGGCCTACGGAGCCTGCTAGAAGATTTATATCTCAAGACTCTTGTTGAAGCCGGAAGGCTGTCCAATCCGCATCGACATGTCAACCAAGCGAAGAAATGCTTGAGGAAGGAGAGATCAATCAAGGAATACGTGAATACGAGAGGATGGGAGCGTTCAATTCGATCACTCGGCGGTGATATTACGACACCTTCCACATCCCTTTACCCGGGCAAGCGATCCGCAGATATGATGGCACTCACAAGTCTTCCAACTTCATCTCGAAACGTGCTCCACATCAAAACCATGTAGAGACACCACAACGCCCACGAACGCAAGAAGAGCTAGACTCGAAGTACCTACACTTTCCGTTCCCAATGGAAAAGATTTTGGAGTTCTTTGGAGCGTGGAGTGCAAGCAGAGAGGTGGAGCTACCTCTGTATATGGCGTCCACCAACGATCAAGTAATGGACCCGAGTATTGTCATTTCCACCGGTTCCTTCACCACCCTACCGATGAATGCAACGCTTTGAAACGCATTGTTCGAAGAAGCTTAATTCGGAGGAATAGCTTTCCCTATCTGGGAGATTAATGCGGACGATTTCCTTAGAGAGGCTACTTCGGTTTGATACAAGTAAGGCTTCAAAAGCAAGTAAGTTCTACTCAACAATTTTACAAGAAAGATAGTTTTAGAATTCAGGGGACTTGGCATCCCGCACATAGAGAAAGAGGCTCAATGATCAAATGCCATGTTTGTTTCCATTCATACTTCCCTTTTATCGACATTTGCAATTTCATATGACATGTGCAATCATTCATGACCAAGATGCAAATTCCATTTAAAATAACCTCTTTCGAGAAAAGTTATTCACAAAACTATCTCAAAATAAACCAATTCAATTACCTATTAATTCAAAACCGGAAGTCAAATTATGAAAGGAAATCCTCACTATCACTCAAAAGAAAAAATCTAAAAGAAGAGACAAGTATATGGCACGAATCCTTGAAGGAAAGTCCTTGACGACAACTCGTCCTTTTGAGCAAGAGCGACTTTCATCCTTTGAAGTACGGCCTACTTGACTTCAACTCCTCGAGACAACTTTTCAACCTCTTCTTCACAGCGAGTAACACGTTACGCGAAGGGGCTTCACCTTGTAATTTACGGAGCTCCTGAATCTCGGAGAACCCTTTGAGGAACCAAGGAGCATTGAAGTTAAATTGCCTGAAACACATCTCGATGGCACTTCCAGTCTTCAATCATCTCCTCGAAACCGTTCGACCGGTTGTGACGCTCATCCCATGGATAGAAAATAAAGCCTCATGAACGGGTTGACCAATGCAAGGCGACTTTTGAGCCTCGTAGTGGTAGAAATGTGGTAGTGTTTCTCCCATATCGCCGTGTACAACTCTTGAACCGAGCTGGCTGCTGAATCCTCCAACCAACACATGACTGGATAAGGGACAATGAAAGGAGGATCGAACAAAGCTCCGAGTTGAGCTACCAATACTTCACCGATCACGGGAGCCTTGTCGGTTGCGGAGATCTTTCGGAAAAAAGTCGCCCACGACAACTTTATTGATTGGAACATGCTCGAGAACGTTCTTCAAGGGAGCCACCTCAACAATAGCGGATGTTGCCTCTCTTACATTCCTCCCATTATCTACTTCGCTCTGGGTGCTAATTTCCATCACGGCCCCATCAACAAGATCACTTAGGGAGGCGCCTTGTCAGCCGAGCTTGCATCATCTCTGTCATGGTGCTGGAAAAGGTTTGGCGGTTTCGCCGGACTTCTCGGCATGAAGATCGGTTTCGGACTAGACTTACTCAACATGAAGATCGATACCGCCAGGACTTCTCAACATGAAGGCCAACATTACCGACCTTCTCATTACGAATGCGCGCCAACCTTGTGAAGACATTCTCTTTCGGAATTCCCGATTTCAAGCAAGGATCACTCTTAGAAGAATTTACTCTGGAGAAATGAAGGAATCAACGAAAAGAGATTTAAATACACTGCATATTGGAGGAATTGAGGATCACCGAACCACATGCCTGCCTCTTAGATCTCTCTCTGCTTGGGGACTGCAATCCTCGGCTCTGAGTCTCGTTTGGATGGAAGTGGCCTCAGCCGGAAATGCTTCTTCGGGACGTCGGAAGATGGCTCACCACGGGAATCTGTCCAACATCCTCAGAGAATTCTTGGAAAGCCAGCAGTTGCTTCCTCCAAAATTCCTTATACTTGTCGGTTACCACTGAGTTTCTCCCAATAGGCCAGAAGGGAAGACTACTGCGATGCCAAGAATATGTCGGCATCAAAGATAGCCTGAAGAGATGAATCAGGAGAAGTTCTTTCGAAACCTCCGAAGGACGAATAAAGGGAACACCTGGTCAAATCCCATTTGACGAGCAGCCTGTCGATGTTGTGCGGAGTCACAATAAGAGCTTAGTTGAATAGAGGCGGGATATATCCGGAATGCGGTATGCGGATAAATAAGTTCTCCAAATTTCATAGTCTTGGCATCGGTCGCAACACTTGACATCGGAGGCCGTCGAAGCAATAGCAAAAGTCTTTGGCTGAACAATGGAAGGGTGGATCGGCCCCATGGACGGAAATTTACAAAGACACATTATCAAAGATATCCACGAGTTTCACAGGTCTGGGGAGGATGCCTCCTCTTTGCCAGCGAAGTATTCTCGAGCCACCATACAAATTGCTCGGCGAAGGTGCGGGAGCAGGCATAACTTTTGAAATGTTCCCACAAGAATGCTGAAGAAAAGCGAAGTGGACATACGACTCTACCTTCTTGTACCGTTGGAAACATGCATATCCATTGCTAAGGCGTCCGGATGAGAATACATCGATCCAAGGAACAAGGCACCTAAGGGAAGAACTTCGCCTTTTGCTAGCTTTATAGCAATCTTAACCCCGAACACCCCTTATGGTTTCTTTCCCGGAGCCGTCATCATATATATCTACGGATAGCCACAAAACAGGGAATGCAATCACTGCCCGAGCTCGTTTTCCAACTCTGATTCGGCTCACGGGTTTACGGGAGACCATTCGATACCCACCGGGTGTAAAAGCATCTTGTATCTTTTTCTCCTCCTTGTCCGAGATCGTCGAATTCTACACCTTTTGGAGTATAGTGTCATAATCACGTTGTTTCGTGTCGAAAGCTCATAATAAAGATTCCCAACAACATGCGGGTTCATCAATGCAGCTACGCTTTCCAGGTAATAGTCATCTCTCCCCATCTAGATATAGTTGTATGAGTAGAAGGCGCCACTAGAAATGAAAGTAATCAAGCTGCACGACATCTTTCTTAATTTCAAGAGTAGCGGATGCCATGGCATGAGGATTTGCGCTTTGGTCAAATTGGCTTTAATGTCCTTATTATTCAACATGCGCCTCATCCATCCTTCATAAGAAGCCATTGGAGTATGACAAGTCTTGAAGTCGATAGGAGATGGCGGATATTCATTTCTTTGAAGACGAGAACCTCATCACAAGTGCTTGAAGAAGAAGATGGATCGGCTTCTATATTTTACGAATCGGAAACGGGACTATCTTGTGAGAGGATGTTTCCTAATGTTTGGAAAAGACAAGGTGAACAACTCATCGGCAATGTTCGGCATATCTTTGAAGCTGTTAACACTTCCCGACTTGGCACCAACATTATCTCCAGAAGACATATCAACATGAGTTCTTTTCTTCATTCTACAATAAATACAGGAGTCAGTACTTGTATAAAAACACACGATACGTGCGCAATTCGGCGCATTCACGTTGGAATGTACAAGGCTGGGATTGGGTCCAAACAGCTCAAGTTTCAATTCAGTATTGGCATTTCAAATGCGGTATTGGTTTCAAGTCGGTATTACTCAAGTTTCAAGTTTCAAGTATTGGTTTCAAGTCAGTATTACTTTCAAGTTTGGTATTACTCAAGTTTCAAGTCCGGTATTGGTTTCAAGTTTGGTATTACTCAAATTTCAAGTCCGGTGTTGGTTCAGGGCACAAGGCTAGTATAAGGTCGACTTTCAGTCAAGCATGTGTGGGTGGGACCCACGTTCGGATCAAACGCACATGGTGGGACCGCATTCGTATGCACGTATTATAACACGGTTTTCTTATGAAAATTGTGTTTATGAAATTCAAGCCAAATTTCTCTCCAAGCTACAACCTAAGAAACTAGGTTTTGCATGCAACGATGGAAGAAGAAGCAAAAATGGCATATTCATGGGCTCGTGGAACTAAACAATTCTAGCAAAATGGGCGGTTTATTATCAATCTTGATGGGAAAGCTGAGCATGATGTATCTATCAAAAGATTTTTACCTAAGAAATTATGGTTTTTCCTAAAAAAAAAAAAAAAAAAAACTTGAAAACTTACCTTGGACGGACGGACGGCGGACGGACGGCGGCGCGCAACAGTCGGCGGGAAGCGATGGTAGTCGCGACGGGAGCTGCCAAACAAAAAAAAAATCGTGAGAAAAGAAAAGGGGTTGTTCTCTTTTATAGACAAAAAATTAGAAGAATCCCAATAGAACAAAGGATTCCTCTTTTATTTGGTTTCCTCTTTTGATTCAAATACCCAAAAGAAGGAAACCGGTCCCACCAAAAGGATTCCATACAAGCACAACGGCATGGACAACTAGCGGTCGGTCAATACTCTTCCCGTAAAACTTCCTTTATCTGTCTTTCTCACATATGTATGTCACCATCTCATGCCTACCCCACAATAGTGTAACCATTATGTGCTTGAGGCGGGGACTTAATGTTGATGGTGGATTTTCATTTAAGGTTAAAATTGTAAAAACCGAGAAAAATTATGCGCTAACATCTTGTAAAAGATAAAGCCATTAATAAGTGTTGAATACTTCTTCACTTTACTAATTCACCTAGAATGGAGCATGTGACAACAATCCCATTACATGAATTAAATACATGAAATTCATCCGAGGTTGGAGCATGTAGCAACAATCCCATATACCACTGTGAATTTATAGCATTATTAATTAATGCGTAAGCGACCTTGTATTTCTGTACTCATTATCGGTGCGGCATGGCGGCGGTGTTGCTCTCGTGCGAGCAACACGAACCTCAAGCATTATAATGAAAGCATGTACGAAATACCGTACAGCTCTGCAACTCTCGGTGTGTTATACTAGCTTGATTGAGCAACTCTCGGTGTGTTATTCTAGCCCGATTGAGCATCCGGACTGTCCGTATCGGTCTGGATATGATCTCGTTCATCCAACTTCACCAGCATGATTGGATGGCCCAGATCAATTCCATAACCCCCAAGCGGGTATGGAATATTCACTGCCGAACCAACGCGGACCCCGCATGGTCGGCCTCGGGCATAGCTTGCCAAAACGTCCAAACCCCGGAACGGTATGGGCGGAAAACCTAAATTAGGGTTTGCGGCACATTACATGTGTCACAAAATGCAGTCTCAACCATCCATCTTCGCGGTATAGATGGAGGGTGTAGATGTAGATTCAAAGGCCCCGAGCATGTCAACACAATCACCGTGGGCACCTACATGACGACCAATCGGTCGGGACCAACCATGGTTGGTCATCCCAATTAAATGAATAAGGCATGGTTACACGGCGTGAAAGCCAAAATTAGGGTTTTGAGCATCACGGCGTCCATCTTCTCCCGGCACGAATGGAGGGCCCAAGATTAGATTAGCGGGTCCCGGTCATACCAACATGACCACCGTGGACCCATCAATCTCCTCACAGTCGGCCAAGGCATACCATGCAGGTTATCCCAAATCGTCCGCCCAAACTAGCGTGGATACACTTCCCAATTGCAAACTAATCTCGACCGCTCAACTTCGTGGACGATTTGGGTGGCTCGAGATCACGTTTTCATGGGACGATCGGTATAGGCGTGAACACCAGCCTACCACCTACACGCCGGGACCGATCGGCCAAGACCGACCAAGATTGGTCGTCTTGGAACGTGCGCCCGAAGTTGGCATGATGCGCGGCTTTTGTTTGCACTCGTTTTTACGTTGCAAAGCGATCTCGACCACTCGACTTTTGCCGGACGGGTTTGAGTGGTCTAGATCACACTTTCGTGAGATAATGGGGTATGAGCGCCTACACCGTCATGCCGTCTACACGCATGTACGATCGGCCTTTCCAAAATCGTCTCCCAAGCTTGGATTCGACCAAGGCTTGAAGAGTGATGCATGCGCACCTCTTCAAAACCCTAATTCCATCAACGGCCGCAGATGAGTATCTCAAAGATCATCTCGTCCGTCCAACTTCACCGCTTGGTTATACAACCACATGAGTCGGGGAGTTAATTGGTCGGTGAAGGCGTCATGGTAATCACCACCCATCACTCTACCACACCATGATGCGAATACTTCCTCCCTCCATAGAATACACATGATACTTCACAAGTATCGACTTCCTAAATAACTTAGTTATTTAATCTAGCATTACATGCAACTTTACGTGGGTCCCACGATCCAAACACTCGAGATATCAATCATGTCACAAATCGGGGGATACATATTGGGGTATTGGTCTTGCGGTTTACATCGTGCGGCGTGCAACGCGCCATCACAAACGTGTCGGGGAAGTCATGGACGGTTAGAGATGACAGGAGAAGTGGGCAAGGCTGGTTGTGTGACACTAACACATTACTCCACTACTCCATCACTCCACTTTCTCCACTTCCCACGAGATACGAAGGTTAGGCTAAAAGACTTGTATAAATAGGTTCTCCTCCCTATTTTCCAAACAAAAAAACAAGACAAGTCCAGGACAACGAGAGGCAAGTGTTGATACAATCGTATTCAAACACCGAATCGATAGCTTACACCACTGCAAGCCAGATTCGGCTTTCTAATACAAGTCATTCATAGCCAACATCTTCACACTCTCAACACCTTCTTCGCTTCCCTCCCTAAGATCAACCCCATCTCCTTCACTTTGTGACCAAAACAAATGTCCGGAACGGCCATTTCTTGGTTTAGGCCGGGACTTGCCTGATTGATCTCTCGAATCTACAAGCACTCACAGTGATGCATTTGTTTAAGGTTTAGACTCATTTCTCATCCACACACCCCAAATTACCAAAACCGACGAAATAGTTTTCACCCCATAAACAACGGTCTTGAAGACGGAACGATGTTACGACATTGGATAAAGATTTTTTTAAGTTTTGGAATGTACTTGAGTGATTCAATTGTTTTTAAATATGTTCTTTGAACTTTTTTGTTCCTTGTTGTTGTACAACCAAAGAGATGTACTTGAGTGATTCGATAATGAGATTTTTTGGGAGTTAAAGATTAAAGTGGTAGGTTATTTGATGCAACATCTTTGAAGTTCACATGTATCCAACTTGCCATTCTTTTTCCAATTTCATTGCCTTCATCTCGTTTTCGTCATGTTAGTTGGATCACCCAAATGTGTTACTTCTCGTTGAACTTGGTAATCAATTGTCTTAATAATTGTAAGTATCTTGTTGTTGTACAACCAAAGATAAGAGTAGTTATGTTGTCTTAGTAGTAGTAGTTATTTGTTCTCGAAAATCTAAGATCAGAACGATATACTTTAACCTATTAAAGCAAGATGTATATGTATACTTATACTTGGCATAATGAAAATAATAGTTTTTGCGATATTTTTTCCGAGGATGATACGTGTTACATAAATTTCAAGAGAGGTATCTCGAACAATATGATTTTCCCGATAAAACCTAGTTGTTGGACCTTGGGTAAACACTTACGGTAATGTGTGAGTGTTTTATCGTTAATGAGTTACATGAAGTTAATCACGTTGATGAGTTATGTTCATTGTTGTTGTATTTGAGTACTGAATTTTATGAAAAATCATATTTAGAATCCTTATGTCCACTATATTCTGATTTTTTTTTTTAGCAAGACCTTGTCAAATACTATGAAACTTAATTTGAGCCTTTAAACCTTGGAGAAATGAATGCTACTCAGTTGCAGTGCTAGAGGATGCAGGTAATGTTATCACCTTTTGTTTTCCCTTCCCTTTCTATTTTAACTGAACCTTTAATTATTGGTTAGGATGTTTCAATATTTTTGATTGACACCTAAATTAGTTAATTTCTACTTGTTACTTGTTCCGGTGCGTAAGTGTAACTGTAATTTTATGGATTGCTAAGTTCATTCAGTAACGACATGACTTCACCGCTATGCTTATGTTAAAGTGCATTCTTATTGCATCGAGTTTAAATCGGGTCATTAACACCTTAATTGGTAGCTCCTATTAAAGTGCATTTTTTAATTGGTATGACGAGATTCGTTTCATGCCCTTAAAGTTCCACTGTCGTACGCCACTGAAAGTTTTATATCCAAAACTGCTGGTCTGCAATCTATAAATTACATCAATGGGCTTAGAAACTCTAAAATAGTGTTATTGCTACTAATGATGTTGTAATCGTAAAAGAGCTATTGTTATTCATCTTTTACAGTAAAAGTATGTATTGTATGTTGTTTTACATAATGCTTAATGATACGTAATGCTCACTGATGTCGTCTTTTGGTTCATAATTGTTCCTATTCTTACCATCAAATACTACAAACTGAAAAAGATGATATTTTTGTTTGCAATTTTAATATTTATAGTACTTAGATGTCAGACTGACGCATATCATTTGCTACGCGGTCTTTGTACTAATACTGGGTACTGATGTGTTGTGAAATGGTAGCTGATTATCACTTGGAAACACCTAACAAGTACAAGTAGCTGATATCTGTGCTTCTATTCTTTGTGTGCTTGTTGTTCATAGTAGAATACCAGTTCTAACTAAAACTTGCTTTCTTTGACTGCTGGGATGACAGATTTGGAGGAGTGCAAGAGATTTACTCGTGCATATTTGAGTTCTTCGGGTAACTAAAACTTACAAATTTTTATTTGTTATCATATCTTTATGTCTTATTTTAGAAGAAACAAAGGAAAAAGAAACCCGCGAAGAGAAAAACTGACTCGTCCTAATTCAATTAACTAAAATTTATTATTCTACAGCTGGGATTACTTTTCTAGATTTATGCATATTTTCTGCTCACTGTTGTGGTTAATCTACTTGTAGGATGATGCTAGGGAACTTGAATCAAGATGTAATGCTACCCACTGGTCTCCAAAGGAATTCGAACATAAGTTATATGTAGGCTTACATTTTGTTCTTAAGTTATGAATAGCGCCACTTACTTTCCCTTTAGGTAGCCTTTGTTGTCGGGCTATAAAATTTAGAATCAACTTTTCTGTGTTCTTTCCCATTATTTAAGTTAATGTTACCAATTGAGGATCAAGTGTTTCATCTCATATCATTAGTTTTATGAACAAAATTGAAACTTTGACACCGGAATAACCTAACCTCAACTATGATAAACGGCTTATTTCTTTCTTGATTGTCATCATTTGTCCATGGAAACTGCACGGCGAAGTTCAGATAATGCAGTGTACCGATATTGTTAGTTGTTTTGTACAGATATTGAGCACACTGCACAAAATAGATTTCTACCCAAGTTTCTTGATTGATGTCTTTGTATGTACATGTACTGCCAGTAACTACCTTTCGGCTCTTCACTCCATGTACATGTTCAATCCAAATGCACTATTTACTTCATTTCTCCATTTCTGCATTTGCCACATCTAATAGTTATGCATTGTATTTGAGTTGCAGGGTTGTCGCGTAAGCAAAGGAGTTGAACTCGCCATGCATTGAGATCATATATTAACTTACAAGTATGAGTTTCTTATATTGGGTCTTCTCTTCTGAAACTAAACTAAATAAAGAGTCTTGATTGAAATCTAGAGTAAATGTGGCACAAGTGATAAGTTATTGTTGTTTCCCTCCCTTTACGTTGTAAAATGTCTTGGATGTTTGAACATGTATCATTGAACATATTATCAATGTAAGTGGTGCAAAATTTCTTGGGTTGATTGATAGAATTGCAGGGTTTATGGGCAGTTCCTGGATACAAATAAAAATGAGGGATTTTTTTTTGACAAGGTCAATGAGGATTGACCTTCTTTTTTGTTGCTGCAAAATATTCGCAACAGCTAAAATCTGTTGCTAAATTTTTACCGCGATTTTTTGGGTCAGTCTTTGTTGACTTAGTCAAGAATTCGCAACTAATAGTACAAATTTCGCAATTGTTACTTAGTTGTTGCTAATTTTTTAGTCCCAATATCTGGAGACTATTGTGAAAACGATTCACGACTCGAAATTCGCAACTACTACATTTTAGTTGCAAAAATTCGCATCGCCCCTTCGCAATGACTCGGTGCGGTTGCGACCTCAGATCACAACAATGGAGCTGTTGCAAAACTCCATTTTTGGTGTAGTGATGGTATTTGAATAAAATGGTGTTGTATAAAGACTATCGAAGGAATGATAATGATTTTAGAGTTGCAGTTCAAGGAGTTGTTGATAATACCACTGAGGGCTATAGTTAATGGATTCATAGGAGGTTTGAAATCGAAGGTTTTGATAATGCTGAAGGATTTCAGAAAAGAGCTCATCCATTTGAACTCATTTGAAAATGGAATAAAGATAGGGATCTGGTTATGAGTGGAACTAGAATACTAGGATTGTATTTAATTTCAACTGAAGTTACTAATTGATAGTGGAATTGACAAAGGAAAGTATGGGACGTGTGTTGGTAGTGGTAATACAGTAAGAATGGTAGTTGAAGCTATTTCATGGATAGATAACAATTGATGAATGTAAATTGCAGCATGTGAATAATGGAAGTTGTTATGATTGTCATTGCAGATGAGGGATGTGAAATGATATTGGGTGGTGTGGTAAGTTTGGCGATGCAACTGCTGGGGTAATGGTGGTGTGTGATTGCATGGAGGAGTTGACTCAAGTATTTCAGTAAGTTGTAGGATTTAGATCCAGAGGTTGTGTTATTTAGAATTAGGGGTGTTGCAGCTGGTAATGGTTGTCATTGAAATTGTAGGAGTATAGATGCAGTCTAGGTGTCACACTAATATAATGTAGCAGTATATGTCGCACCACTATGGTGTAACATTGGTTTTGGCTTGTGCAAAGGCATGTACCTAGTTATTCTAGTCAGCTGTCTGACTCGTCTGACTCAACTTATCTGACTGAGTCAACTCAGTTGACCTAGATTTTGACCCGACCAGACTTGACTCATCGATCCGTCCAATGACTTGACATGGAACAGTTGACCAAACCATGACTTGGTCGTTGACCTGACTTAACGTGGAATTGACTTTGACTTGACCTTGATTGTTGACCGTTAGTAGACCGATGACTGATGACTTTACCGACGATCTTTCCGAACCTTTTTCCTACTCCTTTGATGATCAATTTAGACATAAGATTATCAATGGAAATTTAATTAAAAAAAAAAGATAATGGAAGGTTATAAAGAATATTGAGATAGAATAAAGGATATCGATTCAGATTTTGAAAAACCATTTATATATCGTTGTCATGTTGATTCAGATGGTAATTACACGTTCAAGATGATGATGATGATGATGACTGGGGACATGAACTTTAGGTTGGGAATCATGAAGTAGGCGTGGTTTGCCATCAAAACAGGTGAGAACTTTTATAACCTTCAATCATTAAGATTCTTTTAAATATGCGAGCATGACATGTCTTTACTGTGTGTGAGCATGATTGTGTGCAATTGAATTGGTGTGTTTTCTGATATGCATTGTCTTGTTTCCCCACGAGAAGTGCATGTGTTCTCCATAGATCCTCGCTAAGCGTTTATAGATACAAAATAGTATATAGGTGTGAAGGGCACGCAATATTATCTCGATTAGTAGTCACCGGATGTCGTGACAATAATATTATTTTATATTTACTTTCATGTAACCTATAGGTGCGAAGAGCACGCAATATTATCTTTGGAATTTCATTTATATGGGAAAATTGTTCATATGCATATTGTGTTTGATTGTTTAGTCTTAGTAGCATGATTGGGTTATTTTGACCTTAATTTTGGAATAAATCCTAGGCTCCTAATCGGATAGGTCCCCTTGTGAACCTGTTGTGCGGAGTCGGGTTATAGCAATCAAAACATTTTTATGTATTCTAGACTTTGATGGTAGTTCTTGACTCATGGAATGTACGCATTTTGTGTAAATGGCACTATCATTTGAGACTGGAGTTATTTTAGCATCATCTTCTCCATTAAGTAGGGTGAGGTTAGGATAACATATGTTTAGGTTGTTCTAATGTCATCTATGTATATCATCCGACGGTGGTCTTTCATAGATATTGTTATATGGACGCAATAGGTGGGGGATGTGAGTTAGAGTAATCTTATGTTCTGTGCTGTGTGTAAAAGATGTTTAAATTTTTACTTAGCAAAACTGTGAAGCATGTTAGTGATTACTCGAATGTTGTATTTGTTTCTACTGAGAACCCCTCCGGATGATGTGATCACTCAATTGCCAATTTCAGTTTCAGAGGTAGATCAAGTTGGGTTTATAATGGCAAATATTCAGGGTTCGAAGATTTGAGTTAGGACTGGAAATTTGATCGAATGTTAATTTACACTGAGACTTTTTAATAAATCTGACTATATCTAAAAATCGACTCACTATGGTAAATGTATCATTTGAAGATGTTTCTTTTATATTTATATATTCTCATAGAAGGTTTAGTGTTGGGTTAGTGTAAAACCCCTTATCCTAAAACTTTGTGTCATTAAGTGGTTGTCTTGCGTTAGATGTATATTTTCCTTAAATAGTAATGTCCGGGAGATAATCGTGTGACTTATGGGGGAAGAAAATCTCGATTTTTTTGAAAAGTTGACTAGGAGATATATTAGGAGACTAAGGTTATTTTTCTTCTCTCAAGAAAATGGAATCAGCCGCCTAACTTTTTCCCTCTTGAAAACCTTAGCTTCCGTAAGAGAAAACTTGAGGAACAAATAATATTAATTCATGGACTAAAGGTGCGACTGTTTGGGGAATTTTTCTGCTGCAATACAAGTAGGTTTTCAAACTCTTATACCTTTTAAGTATGATCTAGTGAATTTTTGAAAGTTCTACGGAAAACAGATTAAAAAGAAGAAAAGTATATAGATGTATTTTTGTCTACTAGTCTAGCCTAGGTTCGTATTAAGTGAGTGACTAAGTGATCGTCTATATAAGGGGTTTTGTTTATGATCTGTGGTGATTAAAATGGGACATAGACGAATGCTCGTGATGCTTACCAGTTGAAAAGACAAGGGTACCCTAATACACCACAATCTTTTATTTATCCACCTATAGGTCCACTTACCGAAAGTGATCGTCTATGGACAAAGTCAAGACAATGCAACAAATCGCTATTCATACTTTGTGTGATTGTCTATGGATACGAGATCAAGACAATACGACTACCAAAGTGTGATACTTGATAATAGGTTCGGACTTAACCAAACTCTATAGGATCACTATCAAGTATGACAGAGTTAGCATTTGTGTATTTTACTTTTAATTATAATAAAACAATTATAATTACGGAAATAAAAAAGTAAAAGATACATCAAGATTTTGTTAACGAGGAAACTGCAAATGCAGAAAAACCCCGGGACCTAGTCTAGAATTGAATACTCTCAGAATTAAGCTGCTATGAAAACTAAATTGATTATTATATGCTTGTTGTTGTCCACCATACATGGAAACAAGTACTGGATTGGATACTCTTGACGTTTAGATGCCAACGACCAAGTACCTGAAAAAAGAAATTCTCATAAAACTAAATCAGACAAGGAACAAAAATCTAAAATAAAAATAAAAATAAGAAACCAAAACATAACAACAACCGCTGCCTCCCCGACAGCGACGCCAAAATTTGACCGCTGTCGTATGCGTCAAAAATAAATTCACTTTCTCACTTCAACTAAATATAAATATAGTATGCAATAAGAAAGAGTTCGTTCCACGGGAGACTTATGTTGTTATACAATTCCAGTTTCTTAGTAACCAAGGGGGGATTTTTCAGAATTTATCTAAGCAATAAAAATAAATCAAAAGCAATAAAATAATTAAAAGTAATCAATAAGAGGAAGATATTGGTCAAGGGGTTGTTTCATTCACAAACATGTATTTTCATCAATGACTAGAATTGATAATTTAATCTCTCTTTTAATAAAAGTCCTAGGATATCTTGATCACAAGTATATCCCGCTAATTCCCAGATTTCATCACAACCACATTAAAAGATGCATATGTGAATTCTTCCTAGAAAGCAACCTAAAGTGTAAAAGCACAATTAAGTTTAACTCCCTAAAAGTTAGACTAATCAAAGCAATCGAACGTGTAAAGCACTAATTCGATTTAACCAAGGTTATGATTCATATGTGATTATAAAGATGTATCACTACAAGTAATAACCACACTATGCTACTTAGAATCGGGGATTAATAACTTTTACGTATTTAGAACCCTAACGTATAGCTTTAGTATGAAGACAAATCTAATTGATTCTGGACTCAACCAAACTAGCATTCAAATCATACAACAATATAAGCAATGATCACAAACAATAAAGTTGAGACAAAAGTAATGCATTTGAATCAAATATCATGTTGAGAAATCAACTTTAAACCCTTTAACCAATATTATATGTTTAGCTACTCATAGCTATGGAGTTCATCATAATCATAAATGAAAATAAAGAGGATGAAAATCAAAGCAAACCCTAGAAGATACGATTCTCTCCAAAAGCTTCAAGTAGTAATGTAGATATGTAGTACATGACAATCAAAGAAGTTGTAGAAGTCTTCCTTTAATAGCTCCCTTGTTTCCAAAGTCCATCACCAAGAAGTCAACCAAGCCCATATTGTGAAAATACCCATGTAGAAAATATGCTCAAAAAGTCTCGCCGGAAAACTGGTTCCATAATCGTCGGAATTCAGCCGGGAAAGTCATCTCAGATGCCACAGACACAACCTAACATTCATTTATTCACATCTCTTGTATCCAACTCCTTATCTGTAGCTCCCTGCATTTCACTGTCTCAACCAAACCAAAATTTCCACCACCACTAGTGCCATAATTTCAAATTCAATTCATTCCCAAGTCCATCTCGGAGCCAACTCCATAACTGCAATTCAGACCCATTTTCTCAACCACCAGTTGTTGTCCTAACATATATCTAACCTAGCTCTAGCATGAACCCATCTCAGCACAAAACACCTCCAATCTCCATCTTCAATTTCAGTACCAGACCACTGCACAACAACCACCATAAGCCATCTCTCCATAACATTGAGTTCCAAAATTCCATCTCCAGCTACAGCAGAAACCCATTTATTCTTTGTTCATCACAAATCCACCCGACTGCAAACCAAATCTTCTAATCCATCTTGAGTAACAAACCACCACCTGCAACACCTCAAACTCCAACCAGTTCATCTCCAACTCTGATTTTCTCATGCATTTGCAACATCACTTCAAAACCAACTCTAACAACAAATTCATCCACACAAACACACGATCCCCATTCTTCTTCTCGATCTAAGCCAAACCCAACAGATCCTCCATAAATTCTCAATCAAACAAAAACCCATATTCACTTACTGACTCAAACCCTAATTTCTTCTCAGTTCAGCTTCGAATTCTTCCAACAACATCTCCAGAATTGAACCCATCTGCTCAATCGACAACAACATAGACAACTCAATTTCTTTTATCCATTACCAACCCTAAATCTCCATTAATCTTCACCAAATCTTCCATCTGATTTCTCCCCAAATCGACAGAAAGAAACCATCTTCTTTTGCAACAGATACCTAGCCTTGCATGATCTTTTAGTGCTTAAATCCTCTTTTAACACATTTGAATCTACTCTGTTCTTCATCACGAATTCATCTGCATCTCCATCGCCGACTCCACTCTCGGAATAGTAGTGCCTCCATACGGACATAGAGGGTAATGATGAGAGAAATAATTTCCTCTTTGAATTCTAGGTTTGTGTAGTAAGTGAATTGGATACAGCCACCCAGGTGAGCCAGATAGGGGTACCCAATGACTGTAAACACCCACTCATTAGATAATGGCCACCACAATGGCAGCCCTTCTTTAACTCTTGCATGACTGCATATAGTGTTCACCTGTGAAATGAACTTTCTGCCTCTTTTTGCTCCAATTGAGTGCTTTCTCCTTCTTTCGCATCAAACGACTCCAAAGTACCTATAGCACTCAAAAGTAAACATAAGATACATAATTTACAAGAAAACTCACAAAGAAAGCATAAACAATAGATAAATATCAAGGTGTTTAATACACATATCATTGGTCAGAGCATGCGTACCTTCTCTATGTGGAGTTCCAGAGAATACATTAACCCTGAACTCATCTTTTGTCTCTTTATCCTTGACCCTTGAGTCCTTGACGCAATCTCATTTAAAATTGCTTCAGTACTCTTTTGTGACTCAGCGTTTTGAAGAAGCAATCTCTCTAATAATGATAGTAACATATCGGTCTTCTCGATTTAACATTCTTTTGAAAGCGAGATCCATGTTACGCTATCAATGATATGTCATCTGTCAACTTTGAAAACAGAGATTTCATCTCCTTAGAATGGTTTTCAAAATTCCTTTCCAGCTTTTTAACTGATGGTCCTGTCATGATGGGTCTAACCTGCTCTGATACCAATTGTTATGATCTAACAATTGATGAGAAGAGAGAACAACATACGAAGATTACACACATAAATATGATGAAACCCTAGTAACAACACCACTGTCTCATTCCTGAGAGAACAACCTCTTTTCTTATTTCTTTTCTTGCCAACTTTTGGTATGTCCATTTTTATCATCCATTAACATTCTTAAACTATCAAATGTACCCTTTAGTCATTAAAATAAAAACATTTATCGATAGTTATGGAATAAACTTCTAGTTATTTTAACACTCAAATTTAGTTTTGGTAATAATATAACATTAACACTTAACTAATCATTAACTAAATAAAACGGACTAATTTACTAAACAATTAATTAGCTAATTAACTAATGGTTACTCAAATCCGTAACCATTAACTAAATAAAACGGCTAACCAATTAATTAGCTAATTAACTACTAGTACACCCTAACCATGCGATAAGTACACCCAACTTCGGACTCAAGCTGGCTCGATACATGACATGGTGGTTGGTGATGGTAGTGGTTGCGGCGATAATGGTGTTGCTGGTTGGTGACGGTGGCAGTGATGTTGTTTGTCATGTTACCGTTGATTAGTAATGGTTTTACTGGTTGGTGGTGATTGGTGGTGGATAGTGACACCTTTGGGGTTTTTGTGTTACTTTTGTTATTTGGGGTTTTTGTGTTACTTTTGTTTTGATGTTTTTTTTGTGTGGATGGATAGTGACACTTTTGGGGTTATAACTCACGACCCGTTCTCATTAAAATAATAAAATTTTCTGGTCCCGACTCGGGCCCTTAGTGCTAAAATAATAAATTAGATAAAATCATAAAATAATACATTTCAAAAGTTCTCCTTAATGATTATTAGGTCCCAAATAAAATAATATATAAAATAATAACGCTACTAGAAAAATAAGAAATTAATTTCATACATATTAAGTTTTCCCAAAATATGATTTAACATTGGTTTGTTTTTCTTTAAAATTCAAATCAAGTTGTGTTTCATCCCCAATAATTCGTAATGCAATCAAAGTACCCGGGGCCACGTTGTTATACTGCGACAAGAAGTAATTTTGAAGTGTCATTAATACTTGGAGTGCTTGTATTTCTATTGCAATTAGTCAATAATATAATGCTTTTACAAAATTAATCGATATTTTACTTAACCTACAAGTATTATTCAACTTCAAGCTAGGAATTACTTTTCAAAATAATTATATATTATTTAATCATTAAATAATAATTTATTATATTATCTATAATATAATATTTCTTTAAAATAATAAATTTTTTTGGTCCCAAACCTATTATTTTGTAGAAGTTATACTGTATTTGTCCATTGCTATACGAATTGCCCATAGACTAAGTCCTATGGGCTAGTTTCAACTACTAGATTAGCGAGTTAAGTGTTGCAATTCAAAAAAAAAAAAGTGTGGCCAATTTGTTAACACTAGTTCTCTCCTAGCATTTGCTCGCAGTTGAACTAGCAGCGAGATAGTAGCGCTGAATGGCTCAGTGTTGGGCGATTTATTTTTTAACCTGACAGCTGAGATTTAAAGTGCCGACCAAACAACGCTGGACGGTGGTCCCAGCTAACGTGACTCCTAATCTAGCTGCTAGATTAGCCCACGATAGGACTTAGCATAATGCCATCTATCGTCGTACGGTCGTAGAAAGGAGAAAGTGCCTCGGGCGCCAAGTCCGCTTATAAAATAGTTTCCAAAAGCAACTTGTAAGAGCAGGAGAGAGAAGAGGTGCTCAACTCGAGTGTGTTGAAGACAGGAGGAAGGAGTCTTTTCTCTGACCGCTTCTTCTTTTCTTCACTGTGATGGAAGGCGGCCTAGGCGAAGAGATCACCACCACCAACTACATCATCGGTTCTTCTCCTCATCCTCTTTCTGATCCTCATCTTGATGGAGTAGAAGAACAAGAAATCTTAACCGCCGGATCCCCAACTGATGATCTAGGGATTCATGAAGAAGTAGCAGAAGAAGCAGCGGCGCCTACTGTGCTCGATAACCCATCATCCTCATCATCAGAGAACATCTCTCTTACTGATGAACTCCGAGATAAGATCATTAGACAGGCATGGCATCTTATATGACCTAATATCAATTTGTTTTACTTTTTTTCTAGTTCAATAGATGATGTAAAGATCAATCACACTTAATTCACTTCTAGAATCTATTTGAATCCAATCTGCTAAAAACACATGCTATTTCTTGATAGTGAGCAGTGACTTGAGAAGATAAAAAGTGCATCCAACTGCTAATTACAGATTTCCCTTTTTATTTTAAGTAATTAATGTGTTCAATATTTGGTGTTACTGCAGGTAGAATATTATTTTAGTGACGAGAATCTGCCTACAGATAAGTTTCTGATGAAATTCTTGAAGAAAAACAAACAAGGGTTCAGTAAGTGCAAAAATTATTGCCTTTTTTGAATTACCATCAGATTCTATTTAGTACACTACAAGCATTTTCGTGTAGATCTTCATTGCATATCCAGAAAGTTGAGTATACTGTTAATGAAGGGACTCATACTTCTTTAGTCCATTTTTTTTTTTCCCGTGGCTGGCTTTTGGTATGCTCTACTTGAATGCATCTCCTTCAACTTGGTCTCTATACTGCATACTGTTGAGAGGTTCTTTAATCACACTGGTCTCTCGATCTCTATATATATATATATAAGATTCTACTTCCATAGGATGGCATACTGAAAATTTGTATTACAGTAGTTGTTGAGTAAGGGGTTTACCTGTATTTTTACTTCTTCTGGATGTTATGAGTTGAAGACCATGAAGAAATAAATTATATATCTGACACTGGTCCGTTTAGTTGCTCAGCTTATTGCTGCTGGTGACTTCACTTGTGGCAGGTTTTGATGTTTTCCTTACTCATCTGAGTGTCTTCCTTTATCTCTTTGATTCCTTTATTTTCAAAACTTAAATTTCATGTTTTCTATCATAGTGGATCTAAGATTACTTCACAGCGATAAGTATTTATCTATTTGATTCTGTATCAAATGAACAGTTCTTAATAAAGTAATAGAGTGATGAAGGTGATGAATTAAGCAGGTACTTAAGACAGGTTGTCCTGTCTAGTTGTTTCTCCTGGTGCAGCTTAAATGTAGCTGTGCTGAGCTTCTGGACAGGTCTGAATGACTTCTCAACAAACCGCTTTCTGATTCGCTCTCTATTCTCGTTTTGATTCACCACCTTTTCTTTTTCTATACTTCTATGCCTTCAGTATGCCACGTGCTTTATAAATTCTTGCAGTCCCTTTTATGTGTAAAACTTAGTTGCAGCAGTAGTTTTCATCTGCTGGAATTTTGGCAGTGTCCAGGCATATAATTTGGAGTTTTCATGTATTATTGTTTTTGCAACATTTAATTTGTATCAATGAGGTTCTGAAGAGATATTTGGTAATGCATTTTAATTTCTGCCAATGACATCTTGGTATTTTGCTAATTTCTATTGTGGTTTTCTGCTTAATGGATCTTCTATTGTGGTTTTCTGCTTAATGGATCTATATTGTGCTGATGATACATATGGCCTTATGACTCTTGCAGTCCCTGTTGGAGTTATTGCGTCATTTAGGAAAATGAAAAAGCTTACACAAAACAATGAATTGGTGGTGGCTGCTCTCCGGGAGTCATCTCTGCTTGTGAGTTTGTTACCATCTTATAAAAGAACTTAATGGCCTCCTTTTGCTTCTCTCTCTGAGAAGTTGTATTCGCCTTTTGATTAAAAGTTGTTTACAGATTTGACCCCCTGTATAATTTGTTTGCGAACTGTTGTCCTGCCATTCAGGTTGTAAGTTCAGATGGGAAGAAAGTAAAACGGGCTCGTCCTTTGCCTGTTATAGATGATGTCAAGGAGGCACAGGTATCTTTTTTGTTATTTTAGAAATCAGCCTTTTTCACTCACCTTATAAATTAAAAGATTGTCTCTGATATTTAATTTGCAACTCTAGTCACGCACTGTTGTAGTAGAGAATCTGCCAGCGAATCAATCAACAGATAATCTTCAGAAAATTTTTGGCGATGCCGGAAAGTATGCCCTTTCAACGATTTTGATTCCTTTATTAGAGATTTGTACTGACAAACATTAACAACTGCTGCGGCTTACTGAATTATCAGTATAAAGAGTATCTGCATCCGGGATCCTCATGACATTGAATCAACAAAGAGCACCAAAGCAGAAATAACTGTCAGCGGAAAGGTATGAATATAACCGATTCATTTTCAATTTGTTGTTATTGTGATCATTTACAGTTCAAAATACTGGAGTGGTTTGCATTCTTTCATTGCCTTATTGAGGAAGCTTTGTCATTCTAGTTTTGTATACTTAAGATTATAACATCGCGTTATATTGTGATACTGTGTATTAATAATATTAAATCTTGTTGTTTTTGGTTACTTATGCAGATGCATGCTCTTGTAGAGTATGAGACAGTGGAGTCAGCTGAGAAAGCTGTGAGTATCAATTTTTTTGCTCCTTCAGTCCTGGAATGTAAAATATATGAATAAGTTGAGGGGAGAGTTTGGGGAGGAACCCAATCATTATTCTTTTAAGCTTTTGTAATTGTTTCCAGGTATCAACATTAAATGATGAAAAGAATTGGAGAAGTGGCATGAGGGTTGAAATTTTACTGAGTCGAATGGTAAGTATTTGTCCTCATTTCTTCTTTTTTCTGGTGCTCACTGGTTAGCCTGTAGTTTAGCTTACCAACTACTTTCTATACAGAGCAAGTATGGGTTAGCAAAAAGAAGTGGGAAAGGCCCTGAACACCCTGAGAAGAACAATGACGCTCAAGTGTCTGAGCAGAACCGTAGTTCTCATGATCACCATAATGAGCAGCAACCTGGTGGTCAAGAGGTCAGTAGTTTTCTGTTCCCAAATTGTTGCTAATTATCGGTCCGTGCTGATGCTTATTTGACGCCTTTCAAAACATTTTCCTACCTTTCTATTTCAGTCAGAAGTCCTTTGAGTTCAAATTGGTAACCACTTACTGGTGGACTGCAGTAGAGTTGCCCTTCAGTAAGGGATTCTGCTTCTTAAAACAGAGTCTGCTATGATATGCTAGTAAACGAGAGAATTCTTGTTGGTGTAATATATTAGATGAACTAGTAACTGCGAGAAGTCTTACAATTTGTTTTGACAGAATACAATATTTCTCTCTAGGAGTAGAATATGTGGTTCACTACTTTACTTTTCTTCTGATGCTCATGATGACTACAGGAAGAAGAGCACTTACCAAGTGAGAAGCAGGGGCGAAAAAATCGCAATCGAGGCCGACCTAAGGCTCACAAACAGCACAATGGGAGTGGTTATGGTCATGGTACTTACAAAACCAGCCATCGACTTTCAATCATATTAGCTAATTGTAGTTATTAAAAGCTTAATATTTAGTATAAAATTTGTTGATTATATTTTGAACTCTTCTACTTTCCAGGACATGGATATGCCCACTCTGCAACCGGAACTCAAGGTTTGAGTGTAAACAAGCCACCTCCTGGCCCGAAAATGCCGGATGGAACCAAGGGATTCACCATGGGTCGTGGTCGGCCTATGGTAGGGTAATATCATGCTATGTTTGAAATATGCAAGTTTATATGAAAAAGGAGAGAAGTATACAAGGAGGACAAAAAACTTGCACAAAGGAGAAGAAAAGAAAGGGATTTTTGTTTTAAAGATTAACATGTGTAATATTTATCCATCAGTATTGCAGAGTAAAGTGCATTTGTGGTTTTCGTTTTTTTGGATAGAGAACATGACACATTTGTCTTTTAGATTTACCAGTGTGTGCTAGTTTTTGTCCTCAAGTTCTTGGAGTTCATGGAATTATAGTCTTAAATCCCATCAGAGATGAAGTTTTCTGATTCTCTAGGTACCAGTATTCTGGGTTAATCCATCCTCATTTGCGGAAATTGGCTTTACCGAGTACAACTGCATTTTCAGAAGGAAAAAATGAAATGATACAAGTCTATCATTGGTTTGGCCTTCCTTAGGCCTCTTCCTATGCACATGCCAAAACATGGTATTTGGCATATATGCACCCACTATGGGTATGCCAAACTGCCAAACTCATATGCCAATATGTTATTTCTGGCATATAGGCATACGCGACGAGTTTCCGCCGAGCGATAGAGTCTTCGTCGCTCGATGGTCAAATGATCGTTCGATGGTCATTCGGTCGACAGCGACAGTCAAGCTATCGCTCGGTACTATGATAATCGCTCACCAGATCTTCATCCAACGGCTAATATTTCCCCCCTCTATAAATACCCAATTATGTTTTCATTTCAACTCGCACCAGAATTTCTTACTCTGTCGAGAATTTCTCAATCTCTATATTTCTTAATCTCCAATTCTTTTCATCACTCTTCCAGTTCCTTAGAGAGCATGGTGATAATATGAATCACTGAAAGTGCATGGCAAACCACCAGTATTATCCAAAATCGAAGAGCCGCTTGTCGTGCAATTGTAGACAGTGAAACTAGGAGAAGTCAAATTAGGAGATGTCAAGTGAGGAGAAACCTAAAATTCAAAACTGCTGGAAGATGAATGTATTTGCAAGAATTATATTGATTTGACAATGGATTTATTTTAAATTTCAAGAACAAACAATGAACCTGCGCGGTCGTAGTGTTTGATTTTGGTTCGACGCTTCGGTATAATTAGCGGTGAAGTTACTAGGTATGTTGCTTTACTTCAGCGAGAAGGTCCAACCTTGAGAAGTGGTGAAATCACGGTGGAATTTCGGGAAAGGTGTCGTGTGGAATATCGCCGCATCTACGGGCAAAAATTCCATTTTGAAAGTTGTTTCGAGGTTTTAAGATATTTGCCCCAATATTGTCCAACATTTGTGTTGTAATTTCAATATTTGTAATTAATATTAATTTTGTGTTTTAAGTTTAAATATTTGTAATACTTTTAATGTTTAAGAATATAATTAATTATAATTTTCAACAATATTCGTCAAATTTTCAAATTCATTAAACTTCACAAAATTAAAAACTTCAATATAATTAAAATAGTCATTTTACAAGACATAAAACTAGACAATAATTGTAAAGACTCAAAAAAAAATTTTTTGGAACAATGTTCTTCATCTTGTTCATCTTCTTCATTTCACTAAACTTCCAATCAATGCGCTCATGAACGGAGTCTCTTTGTTTATCTTCTTCTTTGGCTTCAAATTTGTTTTGCCTTGATTTTCCTTGACTTTAACCTTTCTTGGCCTTCTCTTGGTTGCGGTTTTGACTTGGTTGATATCCAAAACTTGGAGACTTCTTTGCTTCTTACTTATTTCTTTTAATCTATCACATATCTTCTCAACGGCACCTTCAAGTACTACTCGAAAAAATCAAGTTGTGTTCTTAGAATCAAGTTGGGTTAATTGTGCCATTTGGATCAAATAGAAGAAATAAATTAGATTGAGAAAAGAGAATAATAGATTGAGAAGAAGAGAAATTTTTGTGTAAAAAATTTGAGGTAAAAGTGTTGAGTTTGAAAGTTACCTATTTATAGCGATGAAGAAATAGTCGTTACCGCTAGAGTGAATATCGCCAACGATATTGACAATATCGCCAGCGATAAAGTCTTTATCGCTGGCGATATTGTCAATATCGCTCGCTAGGGATTCGATCGCTCAGCGGTTTCCCCATAGTGGCGCAAATGGTTTGGCATGCCACCTGGCATGCCAAAAACCATTTTTTTGGCATGTGCATAGGAAGAGGCCTTAACTAGATTTGCCCCAGAGTACATGAATAATCTCATCATAGTATATTGTCTTTTTCTTTTCTTTTCTTTTTTGTCTAGATTTGCCCCATACTGCATGTATGTTGTCTTTTTCTTTTCTTTTTTGTTTACCGCGGTTTATAAGGAAGAAAAAGAAATGAAAAAACCACTCGGATATTAATTGGTAAATGCCAGTAACTACTACGTATTTTTCTAATAATCCTTGACAATGGTAAGCTATCCTAGTAAGCTTTTGCTTGACTAAAATTAATTTCAATATATCCTAGTAAGCTATCCTAGTAAGCTTTTGCTTGACTAAAATTAATTTCAATATATTAAATAACCATTTTTAGCTCTAATAAAATTTAAAGGCTACTAAAAATAAAATTTACATTTAATCCATAAAAATTACAAACAACGCAATTGGAGATGAATTATTTTAGAACGCGAAATTGGGGGATATAAAAAAGAAATGGGGGATATGCATTACTTCTCCCAACCAAATGGGTCTCATTAAGGGGTGTTTTGGGGGGGGGGCAAAAATACTAAAATACCCTTCCCTCAAAATAAAAATCAAAAAACTTAAAATCAAAAAACAAAATCATATCCCCATTTCCATCTTCCCCAGAGCCGGGCATGAGGGTGTGCAGGGTGTGCGACCGCACAGGGCCCGACTCTGGCCAGGGCCTTTTATCTCAAAAACAAATGCCCCCTCCCCATAAGTTGATAAAAATATTCTGGACCAAAAGTATATTAGGCCTATTTCAGTTTTATGTAAGCCCAATAACCATGCCCCATATCACTCTCTCACACTTTCCTCTTCTAAAACAGACGGGCAAACCTTTTCACATTCTCGCTCTTTCCAGTTTCCCCTTCGTCCTAACTATTCCATTGCTCATCTATAGTGTTTCACAAGAACTTACATAAATCCTCAAATTTACCCATAGAAGAGCTAAGGTATATATGATACAATTGATAAGCACCTTCAACGTCAGATTAATGAAGATAAAGGTACATTGGAAGCAAGTATTGAAGAGAATTTTTTCTGTTGTGAATTATTTTGGTTAACTAACTCACAGATGGGAGAACTCGAAGTCACTTACAAAGATACGGACGGTAAATACTAGAAAAACCAGTCGACAATCTCTTTTTGGACCCTTTTATTTTTTGTTAAACTAGACAATATGTATAAAAGCAATGCTTATAACGGTAAAGAACTTGTTATGTTTATGCTGATGCTAGCTATATATATATATATATTAATCGTCTTAGTTTCATTTTATCATTGTTATTCGAAATTGTTGGGGAGAAAAGAAAATTTGAACGTAAGAAGGCCCTGCGATTAAGTTCGCACAGGGCCCTAATACACACGGGATCGGCTCGATCTTCCCCTCTTATTAATCTCTTTTAGGGTTACGGGCTTTGTTACTCCCCACTCCTTTTCAAATTCGAAAATTTCCCCACTCCCTTTCAAATTGGGAAAAATATCGTTTGGTCCTTTTTTAGGTGGGCCCATGTCATTTAGTCCTTTGGTCAAACGCCTTTCTTGTTTGGTCCATAATTATTTAAAAAATTTAAATAAACAAAAATACCCTTTCATGTTAATTTTTTTTTTGTAAGAGATTTTCCGTACTAACAAAACAGACTTCATTCCTGGGAATGAAGTCCATACAAAAAAACTAAAAAAACAGACTTCATTCCCAGGAATGAAGTCCATACAAAAAGCTAAAAAAGCACTTCATTCCCAGGGAATGAAGTCCATACAAAAAGAAAAAATGTATGGACTTCATTCCTGGGAATGAAGTCCATACAAAAAGCTAAAAAAAACATACTTCATTCCCAGGAATGAAGTCCATACAAAAAGCTAAAAAAACAGGGCACTAAAAAAACAGACTTCATTCCTAGGAATGAAGTCCATACAAAAGCTAAAAAAATGACTTCATTCCATACAAAAAGGCCACTAAGTTCAATGAATCTCAATTATTCTAAGATTAATTTATTTTTTTTTGATATAAATAGAGGATGAACAGGACCAAGGAAGCTGGAACGTACTAATAGTACTACTGTTTTTCTCATGTTGTACGAGTGTTATACGTACTTACTGTTTACTAACCAAATGTTGTATGAGCGAAGTAGGTTTTCGTAAAGCGCAACCACTTCTTTTCCACCATTTATACACAAAGAAAGAAGAATCGAAACACAGTATTCTTTAGCTGGTGCAGATATAGATGATGATTCTAAAGTAGCCACTAGTGCATATAAAGCCGACGAAGTTCGTAATATCTCCGACGATCCTTCTTGTTTTTCAGCTAAAATTGCTAATACAACTAATGCTTCTAGAATGAAATCCAATGAATCCTCTAAATTCAAAAGATCGACTAAAAAAATTTCGAATCAAGAAAAAAAGATGAGAGAGAAAGTAAATCCGAGAATGATTTATTCTCTTACCTTTTGACTATATATATGGTCCTTATCCAAAAGGGTATTTACGCCACTTCAAGGTGACATTTACATCATCCATGACATCAGCCTAGACCAAACAATAATTTTTAGGACCAAACTATAATTTATATTACCAAATAGGACCAAACAGACACATGACTGGGTCAACGGGACTAGACCCTCTCTAATATATTATTCCTAGGACCTAATGGTATTTCCTACTTTCAAATTTTCTTCTCCTTCTCTGTCGGCTCCTCACTTTGAAAACAATTTTTTTTTCTTTTACATTTGGAAGTGATGAAGACCATGCCGGTATAGATGAAGACCATGCCGAAAGTGATGAAGCCCATGCCGGTAGTGATGAAGACCATGCTGGTATAGATGAAGACCATGCGGAAGTGATGAAGACCATGCCTAGGTAGTCTTTGAAGACCATGTCGAAATATTTTTTTTACATCGCCGGGAAGTGATGAAGACCATGCCGGAATTGGTGAAGAACCATGCTTGGAAAATGGTGCCGGCATGCTTGGTAACTAACATTCAATGTCAGTAACTAAGTGCGGCATGCTCGATAGAAATCTATCAATGCCGAGATAGTGAAGTGAAAAAAATTGAAGTTTCTGGATACTTTTCATCATGTGCCGGCATAGAAATTTAAGCAACATACTATATCTTAGGCATAGGTACCGGCATGGTTTTTTAGGTTGAATACAATGCCGACCGAGCTATTTCACTTGCAACAATGGTGGATTCAAAGAAAAAAAATCAAATTTTCAACCTCTTAGCAAAAATTCTCTCTTTACAATCATCCTCCACTTTCACCAAAAAAAGTTCCCTCTCAATTTTTTTCCATCTTTCTACTCTCATCTCATTCACTCAAATACAAATACACACTAATTTAACAAATACTTAAGATTTTTACTAATTATTATTAATCACTAAACCTGATTAGTGAGGGTAGATTAGGATTTAAAAAATACTTAGATAAGGGGTGACCCCAAATTGATATCCGGATCCATTTTTGTCTTTTTCTTATATCCCCTAATTCCTTTTATATCCCCCAATTTCGCGTTCTTATTTTAACCCCTAAATTTTAAGGAAAAATTGGAATCAAAATGTCTTGTTTGAGTTGCCACCTTGGAAACACACACAACTACCATTGGAGAAGCTCTAATGTTACCATTGTTTTAGATAAAGATTATTGGCTCGATCTTTGGAAGCCTCAAAAGATCTTCATCGATATGGCAGTGGTGCATCTTTCACAAGCTAAAGGGAAGGGGGAGGTCCATGACAGAAATATCCTGGAAACTGGGAAGTCTGACAAACAAATGCAGGTGAGTAAAACTGTCAGTGATAAGGTTATTCCATTACAAGCATTAGCAAAGTATGGTAAATGGCTGAAGATCAGGGGTATACCTCAGAGGTTTTGGAGCTCTAAATTGTTTAAGAAGGTGGGTGACTTGCTAGGAGGTCTTATTGAGGTTGCCACAAGTTCTCTAAAAATGGGGAATTACAACTTTTTCAGAATCAAGGTTTTTCCGATGAAGATAACGTTCCCGTAGGTTCTTTGTTTATCGTCGATAGTCCTTCTCATCATGATCGTCACGCTCTCGAATCACTCTTTTCTGATGAATCTTCTCATTTTGAATGTATGACTGAGAAGAAAGTCTACAAATATTTCAATTTTTACTGATGTTGAATTCCTGGACCAGTTGAAGGAGGAGTACAACCTTCATGGCTATGAGCTCGAGTTGTTATCGGGTCAAAATGGTCAACTGAGAAGAGATATAGTTGAAAAGTTTGCTCATTCCCATACGACGACTGTGATTACCAAAGGTCAACTAGAGATTGGGATACAGATCCCCTTGTATGACCCGAGCCGTCCTTTTGCTTATGAAGTTTTGTCTCAACTCCATCCTCCTCGGGCTTTGGCTCAGTGGAATGGAAATACGTTTCGTCTTATGGCGGAATGGGAGAGACGAGGAAGGGGCGAGTGTTCTCCGACTGAGTGGTCTACGTATAATCCTTCCCACGCAAACAAGTAAACCTCGGCCAGTTTTATTGGGAATTACCGGACCGGAACCTCCACTCTCGGCTCTCTGGCTGATTTTGCTGCTAGTCCTCGTTGTCATAAAGTTCCCACCAATGATTTCTAAAAGCTGATGCTGGATGAAGACCCTGAGGGAGGCACTACGTCCAACAAGCATGCCCGACACACTAGTGACGCTGTGTGGGATCGGGTCCCTCTAGATATTCGTGATCCCATTTTAAGTGGCGGTTTCCTCCTCCCCGACTTTTCCTACCGAGCCTTATCCATTTTGGGTGGTTAACGCTGATCAGGTAAGGGTTTTGTCTTTTTAATCGGCTCGGGTTCAGGTAGCTAAAAAAAATGATGTTTGACTGCTTCGTTTCTTTGTTGCCCAAGTCTCAGTCGAAAGCTCAGAGTGGTCAGCTGAAGGTTTCAAACACTCGGAAGAGGGATTCTAGCACCAGGACTGAGGAATAGACAGTGAAGGTAACAAATATACTGCTCTTATTCTCAGTACATGTACTTGCCCCTATTTGTTGCCTTGAATGGGTCTGACGAAGTTGGATTTGCAGAAGTTGAAGACTGGTGAGGAGGGTATAGAGAGCTCGTCGGGGAAGACTGGTGAGGATCCCGATGATCGGATGCCCCTATCCCATTTTATACCCAAAAAGTTGGTGTCGAAGAAGGTTTTTGATATCTCATATACCGTTGTAGGTGATCAATCCAGTAGTAAAGGAGGTGCAGGTGAGAAAGATACTCCGAAGAAGAAAGTGCCCCTGCCGCCGAACACCACTTCTTCGAGCAAGGGGTTGCTCTTTCTGGCACGAATGTGGTTGTGCAGCTGTCTAATGATGATGATGATGATTTCTTTGGCTCCGAGGATGAGAGCGACCTGTCGGGTGGAGGCGTAGAGCCGAAGGAACCCGAGATTCCTGCCCCTGTGCAACCCGAGATCCCTGTCTCTCGGAATGAGATGTCGGGGACTGTGAGTCAGCCTCCTCCTTGTGAACGAACGGTCGGGAGCTCTGTGTTCACATTCTCGGGTCTTGTATGTGATTCATTGGGGGCTCTTACGTCTTCGAGCTTTAGTTCTTATTCGGCTAATTTGAGATGTTGAAGGCCGTGCCCCGTATGGTGTTGCTATAAGGACTCCCTCAACCGTATGGTAAGTCATTTTGCTTGATCGCATTGTCAATGTTTATTTTTATAAGCGTTATACTCGGACTTGATCTCCTCGGGCCACGAACCAAAGGCTTCTTGAGGTCTTATTCATGAGAAGGAGATGACAGATATGGCAAATCTTCGGGTTCAGCTTCAAAGGGAGCAAGAGCGCACCCGAGGACTTGAGTCACAACTAGCTGCTGCCAAAGGTATTTTTATATTACCTCGTCTTTATTGATTGATAATGTAGTGCCAATATCCTGAGTCTAGCATTGTCTTCCTAGCCGAGATATCTAGCTTAGAGCGAGACTCCGCTTCTGAATACCGTACGATGCCTAAGAAGTTGAATATTGAAAAAGAACATGTGGCCACTCTTCAACAAAATATTTTTAATAAGGATGATAAAATTGACCGTCAGACTGCCGAGATGGAGAACCTTCAGGCCGAGCTTCTTCGTTATCAAAGGTTTGAGTATGTTCCCGAAGAGATAGACAATCTCCGAGCCGAACTGTCTCGGGTTCATAAGGTTGCTGCCGATAGAAAGTTAGTAATTGATTCTTTGGAGGGTTAGTGCAGCACGTTGAGGCGCCAGAACCGAGACTTACATGCTGATCGTAAACGTTTGTTGCAATTGCGGGATGATGCCGTGAGTTACGTTCGAAATCGAAGCAAAACTTCTTGGGTTTAATGAAGTGTTACGAGACTTAAGTGGACTCGGGTAGAGGTTATCGTGCCTCTGGTCGGACACGATCGACGAAAAGTCGTTTGGGGTAAACATAAGCAGTATTGCCCCGATAATGAGTTTAATAAACAACAATATAGTGATTTGGTATCGAAAATGTCTGCACTTGAAATTAATCTCTCTAAATCCGAGGAAACCCTGAAAATAGTGTTGCCCATTCTTTCAGGTTTTGTGCATGTTCTTGTATGTCCCCTCATTCCGTTTCCATTTACACTTGTGCTAATCATGTTGTTATTCTTGTTTGAGCAGCCGAGCAGGAGAAGGTCAAGTCCTTGGAGGAGGAGGTCGCTCAGTTAAAGAACAAGGAGGTCCAGTTGAACACCAAGGTTGTCGATGCCGAAGCCGCTACTACTGAGCTAACCCGCCAACTTGCTGAGGCAAAGGAAGAGTATGAATCCGAGCTCACCGCCAAAGTCAAAGAAGAAAGGCCATAGCTGCTGCCAGAAAGTCGGGTTCTGGATCAGCTCTTTCAGCCGAGTAACTCATGCCTTTTGTAGTGCTGCGCCACTATTTTGCCCCTGTCATCGGGCTGTAACTTTTCGTTTCGTTTGAACACCTAATTTTTCCGGATATCTTGTCTTATAGGGCGTTGCGCACCGATAAGTTGCTTTTATATTTTGTTGACAATGTTTTTTGTTCGTACACATTATGCTTGGTAGTTCATAATCGATAGCCTTTTAATTTCCTACATATTATAGCAATGTTCACAAGTTAGTGAGAATCCGATTACGCCGAACATACTCAACAAGGAAGTTCATCGGCCCAATTCCATGTCCCGCTTCGAGGTATCTCATCAATGGTGCTTTGACCCAATGGAAGTGTATTAGGTATTTCCTAGGTTGTAGGTATCGACGTCCCCGGGTTAGTTATCGACCAACTATCTCGGGCAAGTGAAACTGGTCACTTGCGATGGGAGCAATGTAGTATGCTCGGCTATCAAGTACTTATGCCTTGACAACCGGTTACTGGTTTCCAACCACCAGAACCATTAGAATACCTCGGCACTTGCACACTGCCACTGCCCCGAGTTCGAATAGACCGTTGAGTGTAAGTCGCCTCGGCACTTGCACATTGTCATTGCCCCGAGTTCGAAACGACCATTCGAGTGTAAGTCACCTCGGCACTTGGACACTGCCATCGCCCCGAATTCGAATGACCATTAGTCGCATATGTCATAATCCTTTCTATCTCTCGTGGATATCTCATAGGATTCGAATGACAGAGTATCATACCTGCCTATGCACCACTCATGGGTGATAGAGCTTCAAATGTTACGCGTTCCACGGCCCTGGCTCCGGAGTTCCATCTGGTTTTAGTATCTTATTGTTTGAGGGTGAAAACCTTTTCTGCTGATTTCGGTAATTTCGCGTGAGTGGGTGAGAAACTAAGTCTAAACCCTAAACAATGTACTGCAAGGGAGTACTTTAGATTCGAGAGATCAATCTGTACAAATCCGGCCTAAACCAAGAAATGGGCGAATGAAGTGAATTACATCTTCCCATATTCCATTTTCTCGTTTGGTATAAGTACAGTCGGCATGGTTATAAATCCTTAACATGCCTTTGCTACGGAGAAAGGGTAGTGTAATAAATTATGTGCATGCTTGTAGACTATATTATAGCCTAGGCATGTTAGTGAATATTTACATGCCGACTAGTTAGATTGTTTGCCAAAGGTAGTCGGCTTATTATTCATTCAAAAACCTTCCTACCAAAAACATGGTGGCGTTTTTCGTCATCCAAGGACCATGCTTAGGCTTAAAGTGGTCGGCATTTTATTCAAACGTATACCATCTGCATTTCTAAATATAGCCCAAGACCTTCTTTAAACGTCGACCTTGCTGACTTATAACATTTTCGAAAACCCATTTTTTTGATCGAAATCGAACTTATAAGACGGATTAAAGGTTTAACCTACTGAATTCATAATTTCAAAATTTTAATCTAAACTCAATTAATTAACCTAATCATAATTTTCAGTGTTAATTAAACAAGGGCATATTAGCCATTTAGAAAATACAAGGTTAAGGGGTGGCTTGGTTTTACTTCATAATGACCAGATTTTGTCTTATTGGGTATAGCCCAATTAGTTTGGGTATACCCCAATCTTGCCAGGAATAATTTGTTGTTTACATTTTTTTTGTTTTCAAAAACAGACTACCAAACGCGCTTTCTCCTGTTTTCTGTTTTCTCTGTTTTTAAAAACAGAAAACTATACCAAACATGACCTTAGGTTTTGGAATAAATTTCCATCAGATCTCTGCGTTTTCACACATTTGTCAAGCAGATAATTCTTCCGATCAGATAAAAAATGTCAACTAAAAACGGCGGTGAGAATCGATTCCCATTGGAAACCCGAAACATTCGAGATCACAAATGCAGATTACTGGCAGAGAAATATGAAATGAAACGAATTTTCCATAAAGCAATGAGTAAAGATAACAGTTTACCAAGTGAACTGAGAGACGAACATCGTATTAAGTTATCCAAGTTACCAAGAAACAGTTCATTTACAAGAATTGTTAATCGATGTGTTTTTACTGGTCGTGCTCGTGCTGTTTATAACATGTTTCGTATGTCGAGAATTGTGTTTCGTGATTTAGCTGATAAAGGGGCTCTGACTGGTGTTAAGAAATCTTCTTGGTAGAAGGCTTCAGAGATCTAGTTTTCAGTGCGGCGGTGAAGATCGTAAACTACTTGTTCAATCAACCCAAAACACTAATTAAGGATTTATATGTAATGGGTTAGGTTTACATTTTCCCACTGCTACTTTGTGTTCATGCTAGTATGTCGTTGAAGTTTCAATACAATTCAATTTCAAACAATCTACATAGAAATTTGTTTCGATTATGTTTAAAATTGTTTATCAGCTCTGTGTTTGATAAATTGCCTAAGTGAGTAGCTTTTTCAATTGTGTTTAAAATAGTTTGCGGGTTAAGTGTTTGATAATTTGGCTGAGTTTTTTTTAATCATAGGTAAAAAAGCGTTTATGAATTGCCCAAGTGGATGTGTGAGAAGAAGAGAAGTTGACAATAGAACAAGTAGACAACCGGTAATGTTTTCTTATCTACTTTTGATGCATTTAATACTCCCTCCGTGCCACTTTAGATGAGTGTTTAGGATTATTTTTTTGTTCCAAATTACTTGATACAGTAGTTTTCATATTTTTCCCACAAAACTACCAACAATACCCTCGCAATTTGTCTTGAAACCATAAGTTTATTTTTAAATACACTAATAGCAATTAATGCTTGAAGACTTTTCTCAAGGACATAGATAGAATTTTTTTTATATCTCTCTCCATTTCTTAATCTACGTGAAAACTCCTAAAACATCATCTAAATTGGAACGGAGGGAGTAATATGTAATCGAGTTTACAAATTGGTAATTCTAGTGTAAAGATTTACACATCATATGTACAAAATTGTATACATAAAACTGTTATGCTCTTCAAGAAAAGAAAAAACTCTAATAAGTTGAGCAACACAAACAACTTTAAACTGATGTAAGTCTTACTTAACCCACTTTTTGCGTTCCTAATCTAGCTTTCAGATCAAGTGTTCCCCTTTGCATCAATCCCCAATTGCGTTTTTGTCTCCCCTTTATAGTTCTAAATCGCCAGGGAACCTTTTAATCAAGCTTTCCTGGCCCATTCATTCTGAAGTTTGTCGACTATGTTAAAAACAACTATCCATATAAATGCATCTCCATACACCTTGTGTTCAAGCGCTGGTGGCATTTGTATTGCAGTATGCATTATCCTCCGAAACTATGAACTCTGCAGATATAAGAAACAAGCACTGAGTGAACTCTTCCTCCACCAACCCTTTTTACCCTTCTCTTTTTCTAAGTCAGTTTGTCTTCTCCCTGGTCCACCTCCAGGCATTTTGTTCTCAGGAAACTATATGCTTATATACACATGGCACAGTCGGACAGCCTGTACACACTGTTTGTCGTTTTGAGATTGCTGTCCCAGACATCCAATCGGTGCCAATCCCGTTCAGTACCCATATCATCATTAAGCAGGTTCAAAACTGGACCCAGAATCAGTTTTTCAAACTAACTTGATGGAATAATACTTGGTGAGGTTTGAAATCCATTCTGTAAGAATCATCTTTTAACCTACGGGCTATCTAAAACTGCTGCTGATCCTGAATCATTGTTTCGTTTCTTAGACCATTTTCGAGATAGGACATTCTTTATCATGCCTTTTGCTTTAATGGCTTTCAATTTTCCCTTACTTGAACTAACTCCTCCATTTCTCCCAGGGCTTAGACATTCTTTCTCTGATTTAAAACCTTCAGCAGCCTCACAATCTAGTGGTTTATCTGTATCACGGTTCCCATTTACTTCTGTCATGCCATTAACATTAGTCTTGCCTGGACTGCCAATCACACTACCCCGAGGGCTTGAAAACTCCTCCTCTGCTTTGAAATCCTTCACAGTACTACCAATTTTCCAAGGACTCAAGAACTCATCATCTGCTTTAAAACCCTTGACACCCTCATAATTTTTCACATTCATTGGTTGAGGACTCGAGCATTTCTTGTCAGCTTTCAACTCCTTGACAGTATTGGAATCTAACACATCTGAGGCAACCTCTTTCATGATTGCCGTGTCTGTACTACCAATCATTTTCATCTCAGGGCTACTTGAGCATGGCTTGCTCGTATCAAAACCTCCGATAGCCTCACACATTTCGTCGTCTACAATAACTTTCAGCTTAGTTGTCCTCTCATTGACAGCTCGTATGTTAGGACGTGGCGTGGGTGATGGACTTGGAGATATGATTCTGGAATCTTTCCTTGAATGGATCTTATTGAACGCTAAACTCAACTTCCGCAAACCCCTCCTAACTGTAAGGAGGGACTTAGAGTTGCTAATTTCTTCATTTTCATTACTACTGTTGCCACTCTTTTGGTTCCATCCAGTTTCTGCTGAGGTGTTAGTGGAAGTGTTCTCCACTCTATGAATTTTTATATCGGCTAGCCTATTCTTCCTTTTTCTAGGCTCCCATATCTGGGGAACATCACTACCTGGATGATGAACCCATATCCCTGTCTGTTGCCGACCTTCAATTTTTATTGGTTCGTATTTATCCACCATTTTTTCCACTTTTACTGAAAAAATAGTTGGATCCGAGAGAGTCTGACCAGTTACAGTTGTCGTAGAGTCTGTGCTTGCTGCTGTATTTGATGTTTCCACGAAATATTGATCACTTCCACCCTGTCCAAATTATATTCAAGTTATATTCAAGTCATATCACGCTGAGTAAGTCTGAGTTATAAAATATACTGAGTACCTTCCTATAAGCATCAAGAACAGTTACTGCAAGATGAAGCCTTCCCATTTTAATGTTTTGAAGAGGCAACCACATGTCATGCCTCTGCATGCTCCTATAGTCGGTGATATTTACAGAGCAATTCCTGTTAATAATAAAGACACATGCATATTTAGAAAGTGGCGCAACAAGTGCAAGAAGGTGGTTTGCCAACCATACACACAACCCTAAATGTTCCCTGATGGGCGTGGAACTTAACTTGACCAAATCCCAGGCTGATATTTAAGATTGTTAAAACCATTGATGTACATTCAAATTCAACTCTGTTGGTTCTGATAATCAGAGTCTTCTGGATGTTTTGAAAATCAATATAAACCAACATCAAAGACTTTCTTGGAGGCAGAGTGAGTTGTGAGGGTCATGAGATTCAAAGTTAAATAAGTTCGGCCCAACTTCAATATGTAAAGAGTCAGAAATGCTGACCCAAGAGTGTCATCACGAAAGTGGTCTTTGTCACAAACTTCAAGAGTTAAGACATTAGGTGATTCCCATGTGCAGATAGGGATCCTAAATTCCTCGATCCATTTTGGAGATAGTGTTTTCTTTTGGGTCTTTGTCCGAAATCTGTAAGGCCCCAGTTGTCCTTTTACGTAAGGATCAGCCAATCCTGCAAGATAGCAGTCATCAGTACGCAGCAATTCTCAGTGAAATCAGGTAACAGTCTAAAATTTCAGAAGCCAAGCTAACCATTGGGATCTGAGGGTTTCATGTCAGCTCCTTCAACAATTTCCACCTTCACATAAGCAACAGGGTCTTTTTCGTCCACGGAGAACCAATTATCTGGAAGAAAAATGAGGACATTTTCATGAGGTGTATTGGCTTCTTTACACAGTGTATCAACTATATATATAAAAAATATAAATATTGCAGCATCAAATGAACCCTGCATCATCCTTTAGTTAAGATAAACTCAGAGAAATATGTAGTTAATTACACTGTGCAGTAAAACAATACATACTTCACCGGTTTATATTTAAGGATAATACATCCTCAACTAGTCAAACAATCAATTTTTGTTACTAGTAGCTGTGCTACATCGAATATGACAATGGTTATCAAAACAATATAACATTGAATTGTATCCGATAAATTGTGACAGTAACCGCGAACATGCGCCTGTCCTAAGATGATGTACAAAGAAAGCGCAGAAGATATAGTATAACTAGGAAATAAGCTGACGGCATTTAAAATAAGAACATCATCTACGAAGGGTATTGGCTAAAGTCAACAAAATAATCACTGCTTCGGTATTGATATACTAGATCCAGACTACTTCATGGCCATCAGCTCACTAAGCTAAACAGCTAATCAAAATATATATCAATAAAGGTTAGTAAGGTTAATTCTGCTGGGCAATAGGTAGGACAGTTCAGAACACAAGTGGCAAATCGTACAAATTTCCCCACCCCCTTCATTTTTTTTATTTCTTTTAAATTCATTATATACCTGTTGTTGCTGAAGCAAATTTCTCCACGTCAACAACCAGCATATTGGGCTGCAACATAGTGAAATTAAGTCAGGTAAAATGAACTAGCAATTATTGCCGATATTTTGAAACCCTTTGACCTTTGGATTATGGAACATAATTCCATGGAAGAAGAGACAAATGGTCAGCCAAGACTTCTTGATTACCATAGGAAAATTTACATCAAATTAAGTTGGGTTTAAGGGTGGTCCATGAACAAGTGTCTATTAAGTTTACATCAAATTAAGTTCACTATTTAGAACTAACCTCAACAAGTGTCTGCTCAAACACAATCCCCAGAAGCTTATCCTGCTCAGAGTAGGGGAGAGAAAACATAACATGATCAATCCCTAAAAAGGTCCATGTAAAAGCCGATTTTTGACTAATAACTTACCATCCATCCAGCGATTCCGGGAAATTCAGTAACATCAATCCCGTGATTAAAAATAGGTTTTACTGTCATTTGAAAATATGGTGGTTCAGCAAAGCATAGACGCAAACGTCCAAGGTAAGGATATTGACGAATAAACTTCAAACCAACCACAATCTACAATAGAAAAGATTGACCTCAGTTAATACTTAATTTCTCTAAAAGAACATTATTATTGTAAATGAGCTACTCTAACATCAGACCACCAGTGTATAGCATGTTGTCCATATCAATCGCCTCTAGAAGTGTTCCAAGAACAAAAATGTTCTTCTAAGAATATTGGGATTGTGCTAATGCAAAAAAAAAATTAAAAAAAAAAAATGAATAACTGGGAAGATATTATTTTTTAAACTGCGGGAAGGCGTGCTTTCAAAGCCTCTTCCATAAGAAGCAGAAACTCGGAAGTACTTAGTTACTGGACACAATAGTAACAGGTTAACCAGTAATCATACCTTCCCTTCAACATGCATGCCCGTCATGTGCAGCTTCGTCCACATGCCGAATCCCAATCTTCTTCTTAGCTTCACAGCAATTAATGCACTCATATCCTCAGCTGTAAGAAAATTGATTCCCAACTCCAAAACCTACAGTATTCATAATGACAAATGAATAGAACAATATAATTCGCGCTCCATTAAAAGCACAATAAATGATCCCAAGGACATAAAAAAACTTAGATACACATACCAAGTGGTCATCATCCGAAGACTGGCGAACAACCCTCATTTCTGTTATCATAGGTGGATTTCTACCCAAATACAGTTCTTGAACCTCTGCTTTCTTCTGCTCACATGGTGAATAGAGTATATGAAACTAATCACAATAACCAAAACAAAGCAAAAAAAGATTGGAAGTAGATTTTTATTATTCAAACCTACACTTGGCACTAGCCAACATCCTAAAACCTACACTCTAGACGGCCAAATTGGATTTAGCAATGGATCATAATATCATAAGATTTAATGCTGGTTTTGGCAATAAGAATAGTCAACTGTGGAATACAGAAAGGAAAAAGAAAATAAAAAACATCTTGAAAGATAGATCTTACAACGGACAAGATTAACAATTACTAAACTGGAATAGGATTTATCTTTGAAGCACTAAATTTAAGAGAACTCATACAGCAGTCCAAGGTTTGTACTTGTCCAGGAACCAAGGTACGAGCGGGAGTAAAATTTTCTGCGAAGCAATCTGTTCCATGCATATAGGCCACACCTTCTCGACTGCATCGTTCAACCACCGAACTGTTTCAGAATCAGCAAGTGGCTGCAAAAAAGAGAAACAATAATCAGGTAAAATCATATGCAACAGCACTATGGAGGTCTTCACAAGGAAAATATCATTCATCAAAAGCTCCCACCACCACCCCCTGCTACCAGCTTAGCAAACTCCTTATCTTGATTCTTCAGCTCCAAAAACATCTTCAACGGGTCAATGTCACTATAGTATTGTGGTAAAATCATTTGGATGATGATACCATTACCAGTGACCTATGCTCGAAACTCGTTAGCACTAAATTCTTTATCGGCCAAAAAATAAAAAAATCTTCAACAGATGTACCAATTCCGCGAACTATTGTGACAATAGTGTTGTTCCTATTGCAGCCTAAGTCAGCACTTAGGTAAACCCAGGTTTATCCACAGGACAGTTACAATAGACTGAAAGCAGGAAAGTGTTAAAAAAAACCATTGGAGCTAGCAAAATGTCATTTCGCATGAAATGACTTTAAACACCTTTGCAGTGACTAGATATGCTGTTATGCAGGTCTAATGTGATTGAGCATATCAATGCTAAAATCAAAACATCATAAAAGTATGAAAGAACATAATAATACGAAGAAAAAAAAACGGTAATTTACCCTTCTCTGATTCGCTTGTTTTCTTTCCTCGTATTGTGTTTTCTTTCGTAATCGCAGATAATATCGTTCATGAACCTTCTCAACAAGTAAAACAAGCACAATTAGGCATTCAATTTAACTCCTAATTAACAGATTTAATTCACAAAATTAGAAAAGAATCAATACCTGGTAGAGATAGATCAAGGAAATAAAGTAAACAATAGGATGACGATAACGAAACCAATCAAGTATCCAAATCAAACCAAACACAATTACGATATGATGAATCATCGAACCTCCTCCTCTAAATAAATCCACAAAATCTCTATCTTTATTGCATTTCTATTAGTAGATAAAATTCAACCTGGCTTGATCCAAAAACTTCATCATCATTACAGTTTGACTAAAGGTCTTCCAACTTAAAAAAAACACAGTAAAAAAAGAAAAGGTTTATTTGATGGGTTAGGTAGGTGATGTGAGATGCAACTGAAATTAAGGAGAAATTTTCACTATTGACATGGAAATTGAATTTAAAGAGAAAGACATTAATCAGAAGATTTAGGATTGAGAACAAAGGAAACGGCGATTCGGTGGTTTACAAGGTAACCGTAAAAGTTGACGTCTAACGGTTAACTGTGATATATTTAGGCGTTCAACGTGTAATACACGTGTTATGTTGTGAAGCAAAGAGGTCTGACTCACTTGAGAACATGGGGAAAATCTTAAAGAATTTTGAAATTCACCGATCGGCCCGCATTATCTTTGTCGCATTTTGGGTGATATCCATGTGAACACCACTATATTTTTTTACTTTTTCACTTTACGAAACACTACTGTTCAAATTTTTTGAAGGGGCGTTCCGTTATATACCCCAGAAAATGTTAATGGTACCCATTCGTTAGTCACGTTAGTTATAATTCGGTTAATATATAAAAATTATGATCTTTTGTGAAAATTTTGATAGCGGTACCCCTGACTTTCCGTCGCTAAAACAAAATCCCTAAATGGTGAGGATCCAAAATAGAGAACTTATGTATCTTCATCCCAACTAAAACTCCAACTAGGCGGTGGACTGGAATCTGTATGTTATATTGTTGTTGAAACCATTCTAATTTTTTTCTATGTCCTTATGATCTCTCCAATCTTGTCCTTATAAAGTATGTATCTACACAAAATAAAAAAGGCCCCAGAATTTTTATCATAACCGAAATCAGAAAAAGGAAGATAGAGCAAAGATAAGACACTTGCAAGCAACATCTTTAAATTCATCAGTAACCCTTTCTAGGGTTTCAAAAACAAGATTGTTGTTCACAAGGTGTTTGGTGAATCCTTCAATACTTAGGATCCATGTCTTACCACTCCTTAACAATGGGGGAGCTGGAGTTGAGGTTGTCATTGTTGTTGCAGTAGGAGAAGCAGTGATGGTGATGATTTCTATTCGATTCTCGGCAACCTTTTTACTCCGAAATAAGTTGCTGAGTATCAAACCTACCAAACCTTACATCAAATTTCTAAGTATAATCAAAACAAAAAAATATCCCCAAATTTTATAGGGTTTATGTTTATTTTTCCTGTATTGAAATTTCTTTGCTTGTTTAGTCTTTCCTCCCTTTTGAAGTAATGATCCGTCTCTTCGATCCTTCAAGTTACAGAAGAAATGAAGATAGTAGCAGTTTTCACGATGATTTTCTGTTTGTATACAATGTTGACAAGTTTGATGGGGTAGGAAGAGAAGTTTTAAGGGTACAGGGATAAAGGGGTATCGTTAACATTTCTTGGGGGTATATAAAGGAGCACCCTTTTGAAGTGACCAAACACAAATAATAGTTCTAACCTTATCAGTGAAAGTCAAGCGAAAAGTCAACCTTAGTCAACCTTAATCTTACCCAAATTTCTTCCTTTCCTGCATCAATTCCTTCTTTGCTCATTGTTGATGGTGGATTTTCATTTAAGGTTAAAATTGTAAAAACCGGAAAATTATGCGCTGACATCTTGTAAAAGATAAGGCCATCAATAAGTGTTGGATACTCCCTCACTTAATTCACCTAGAATGGAGCATGTGGCAACAATCCCATTCTCAGGAATACATGAAATTCATCCGAGTTAGAGCATGTAGCAACAATCCCATATACCCCGTGAATTTCTAGCATTATTAATTAATGCGCAATCGGCTTTGTATTTCTGTACTCATTATCGGTGCGGCATGACGATCGAATGTTGCTCTTACAGCAACACGAACCTCCAAGCATTATAATGAAACCATGTACGAAATACCCGTACAGTGACTCTCGGTGTGTTATACTAGCTCGATTGAGCATCCGACTGATCAGATCGGTCGGATATGATCACATCATCCAACTCCACAAGCATGATTGGATGACCCAGATCAATTCCATCACCCCCAAGCGTGTATGGAATATCCACTCATTTAACCAACGCGGACCCCGCATGGTCGGCCTCCCTCCCGTAATTGGCCTAGCTTGCCAAAACGTCCAAACCATAGCAAATGGGCGGAAAACCCTAAAATTAGGGTTTGCGGCATATTACATGTGTCGCAAAACAGTCTCAACCATCCATCTTCGCAGGTATAGATGGAGGGTGTAGATGTAGATTCGAGAGGGCCGGAGCATGTCAACACAATCACCGTGAGCTCGCCTACATACCGACCAATCGGTCAGGACCAACCATGGTTGGTTATCCCACCCGTACGCCGAATGAAGCATTGACGCACGACCTTGAAACCCAAAATTAGGGTTTTGAGCATCACGAGCGTCCATCTTCTCCGCATTTAATGGAGGGTCCAAGATTAGATTAAGCGAGTCCTGGTCATACCAAAGATGACCACCTTGGACCCATCTATCCCCTCACCCGATCGGCCAAGGCATATCACGCCCGTCATTCCAAGACGCGCGCCCAAACTAGCGTGGTCGCACCTCCCAAACCGCAACCCGATCTCGACCGCTCAACTTTGCCGGGACGATTTGGATGGCTCGGATCACGTTTTCATGGGATATTCGGTATAGGCGTGAACACCGGCCTACCACCTTCACACTGCACCAATCGGCCAAGACCGACCAAGATTGGTCATCTTGGAACGTGCGCCCGAAGTGGGCATGACGCGCGGCTCTTGCGGCACTGGTTTTCTGTCTCAAATTGATCACGACCACTCAACTTCACCGGACTAATTGAGTGGCCCAGATCATACTTTCGTGAGGTAATGGGTATAGGCGCCTACACCGTCATGTTGTCTACACACATGCACGGCCGGCCTTGTCAAAATTATATCCCATGCTTGGTTTCGACCAAGCTGAAGAGTGATGCTTGCGCACCTCTTCAAAAACCCTAATTCATTAACGGTCATGCAGATGAGTGTCTTAAAGAACATCTCATCCGTTCAACTTCACCAGCTTGGTTATACAACCCCGGTCGAGTTAATTGGTCAAGTGAGGCGTCATGGTAATCACCACCCATCACTCTACCACACCAGGGATGCGATGCACATAAAATACACATGATACTTCACAAGTATCAACTTCCCGAATAATGCAAATATTCAATTTAGCATTACATGCTACCTTTCGTGGACCCACGATCCACACATTCCAGACATCAATCATGTCACAAACTGGGGGGACACATATTGGGGTATTGGTCTGGCGGTTTACAGCGTGCAGCGTGCAACGCGCCATCACAAGAACGTGTTAGGAAGTTATGGACGGTTAGCGGTGACATGAGAAGTGGGCAAGACTGATCGTGTAACATTGACACACAACTCCACTACTCCATCACTCCACTTCCTCCACTTCCCACGAGAGACGTGAATAAGGCTCAATGACTTGTATAAATAGGTTCTCCTCCCTATTTCCAAAAACAAGAGCAAGTCCAGACAAGAAACAGAAACCAAGTGTTGATACAAGACACCGGAACTGATAGCTTGCATCCTGTAAGACGGTTCAACTTTCTGTTACAAGTCATAAGCAAGCCAACATCTTCACAATCTCAACACCTTCTTCGCTTCCCTCCCTAAGATCAACCCCATCTCCTTCACTTTGTGACCGAAACAAGTCTGGAACGGCCATTTCTTGGTTTAGGCCGGACTTGCACAGATTGATTTCCGAATATACAAGCACTCACCGCGCAGTGCATTTGTTTAAGGTTTAGATTCATTCCTCATCCACACACCCCAGATTACCAAATCCGGCAGGAATAGTTTTCACCCATACACACTCATCTGTCAATCTCTAATAGCTGTTCTTTCTGTTGTTTTCTCCTTCAATTTTATCATGTTTTTACTCTTCTAAATCCCAATTTTTTCATCATTCTCCTCTTGATTTCTTTTGTTTACTTCTAAAATTTCCATTCTTTTGATGTAATTCTAAAGACTTAATGGCCTAGACAAATAAAGCTTTCACGTTGAATGGTAAGGAAAACCTCGCTTCATATTGGCCGAAATAGGCCTTTTTTGAGTTTTGTGAAACGAGTGTTTTGGTGAGGACACTTGGCAACGTATGGTTGGTTTAAAAGAATAGGAAAAAGGTTAAAAAAAGGAAACCAAATTCAAATTGGAATTTATAAAGTGACAATATTTAGGTGAGGACACTTGGGAACATATGATTGATTTAAAAATTAAGAACTTAAAAGGATAACCTAACTTACCATGTTTGGAATTTTATGGAAGTCCAAATTCAATTTGGAAATCGAATAATTACTATATTAGGATTGTTTTTTCCAAATTAATATATATAGGGAAAAAATCCTCATATTTTCTGTGAAAATAAAAGAAAAAATAAATAAAATTTGCACGTATCCTCCACCTATTTAATGTATTTTCCCCGCCACACCAAATCGAAAATACATCTCCGCCCCGCGCTCACCAAATTAGTGCATTTCCATGAGGTGGGGCGAAGACCCGTGCACACCAAGTTAAAAGGAAAAAATAAATAAAATGTGCACATATTTTCAAACTATTTAATGTATTTGCCCCGCTACACCAAATCAAAAATACATCTCCAAGGGGCGGGGCGAAGCCCCGCGCACATCGAATCAAAAGTACATCATCACGAGGCGGGGCGAAGCGTTACGGACACAAAATCAAAAACACATCGCCACGGGGCGAGACAAAGCCCCACGCACACCAAATTAGTTGAATCTTACAATTTTAGGGTTTCTCAATAATTTTACTGTTGTTTGATTTTGATTCCTTCTTTAAAGAATTTAATTTGTTTTTTCTTTCTTTGTTGTCTTCTACAGATTTATGCAGTATTAAAGCCTGGTTGTCTGCATCAGTGACATCAATAATGTCTATCATCATCAGTTGGCTCAAGTTTCATTGGTTAGAGGTCTGTTGGCTTATCCTTTATGCATGGGTGCATCTCTACTATCATATTAAACAATTTATATCTATAATTGATACCTGGTTTCTCAACAATGGTCCTGCAAACTTTAATTCCTGGCTTCACACAGTATCATCACTTGTTATAACACTTGTTCCCTCTTCTTATTATCTCTATTACCAATATTTGTGAATACTTATCATCCAGCTTTCATTCCCATATTTACACCAACCTGCTTTGTTAATCCTTTAAATACTTTACCAGATCATATTCTTCAGTTACCTATTCATCTTTTAAACCAGTGGATTTTTCTACACCTTAACATGTATGATAATATCAACAATATCTCTCAACATATGAGAGGTATCAACTTAACAGATCATCCTGATAAAGCTAGAGTTGTTACTCACTGTACAACAACTCTATCCCAAGGAATTAAGGATTGGAAGATCTGTCTTGCAGGTAAACTATTTGCTCATGGTATTATGTTATGGCAGAATGCTGAAAAGGCTGCAAAGTATATTTGGCCTCATCTTAAAAGATATAATCAATGGCAGATTATGGTAAGATCTCTTGAACCTAACATCTTTGCCATTTGATTTTGTTCTACTGAAGATAAATATGCAATTTTGTTTGGGGGAGCATGGAACTTTGATGGATATTTGATTGTTCTCAGAAACTGGCACCCATCTTATCCTTATTAAAAACTAAATTTTGACACTTCTCCTTTTTGGCTTGAGTTCAAGTATCTCCTCCCTGAATTTACTTTCCCTGAAATCCTTCAACTTTTTGGTAATATAGTTGGAGAAACTGTTGTTGTAGAACCTGATGGTATACATCCCACTAAATCAAACAAATTCAGAGCCTTAATCATGATGAGAGTTACAACACCAATGATAAAAGGAATTCATGCTGCTAACGCTTGATAGACGCATTTATGTGTCTAATTTGTCCTCGATGTTTCGTATTGTTAGTACTCGTTTTTGTCCTTATTATGGAGTTTTGTGTGTTTGTAGATATTTATTGGGAATAAAGATTGTTGGAATCGAAAAGTTGCTCGGAACACCCCCGGAGGACATTTGATGTTCGGACTCTCACTTTGGATAAGGGGTAACCCAATTGCTAAGGGGCAACCCATTGCTATTCGCACCCCAAAGTCTCTTTGGTTAAGGGACACCTTTCTTCCTCGTTTGAAGACTGCTTTTTGCGGGAAAACTAACTTTCACTGGCGTAAATTTCTGGATTGATTTTGGAAGGAATTTAGACGGATTTGGTTGCTGACTTGAATTGATATTGAGTTATGGAGATAACACAGGGTTGGTAACATAATTATTTTCGTTAAAAAAGGAATAAATTCGCTGATTGGAATAAAACGGAGAAGAATAAAATCTCGGGATTCTATGTGCAATATTTGGGAAGATTTCGTGTGCTTAACACCTGTGAAATACGTATTCAACATGTTTAAGTGTGTAAGGTCCAAATCACCACATGATATTCACCAGCAGATGCGTGCAGAGATTAAAAAGGGAAATTATTCCCGTATTGTGCAAAGAAATAAAAGAGAAGATTTGGAGCAGTTATGAGGGGAGATTTTGTCGCTGTCAAGTATAAAAAGGGTACCTGAGGTCAGAGAAAAGGGATGGAGAGTTAGGGAGAGGTACAGCATCAACAAGATAGAGAAAATCAAGTTACGTAATTATTTTCTACTGCTTTGCACCAAGAACACGAAGAACATAAGACGCACACTGAGACCCGTCGTTCATGCTACGATGTAAACGATCACAATCGTGGGTCGTAGTTTAGAGACAGTCTTAAAGCTACGAGAATATCGGCGGTTCATCTTTATCGTTCTCCCCATAATGTTGTTTGCAACAATTATAAACGTTGCAAACACCCGATTTTCATCATTTGTAAACACCTTTTGAGCAATGAAAAAAATCCTTTGAGAGTGTTTTCACCATGCGGAGCTAGAACCCATCACTGGGACGACGGAGGAAGTTGTTTTGCACCCATGTGGTAATTCTATTTAATTCCTTTATGACTGTTTGCACTATTATAATCGATTTATGATTTTTCTTGATTATTTGTGAATTCGTTAGATGTCGCATGCTTAGTCTTAGGTACTTTAGATGCGTCATGCTTGTGAATTACATATAATTCTTTATAAAATCTACCTTGGCAAAGAATTAGAGTCGATGTTTGTTATTTTATGAGCTTTAATTGTCCGAAATTAATAGATGAACCGCATGAATGTGAGAATTGGTGGAATCCCGAGTCCCAGTAACTCTCTTCATCTTGTGACATAAATTTGTATATATTTTTCTCTTTTATTTTCTTTTATTAATTCTTAAAATCAATCTCATCAAGTCCGACGGGGACTTGTGTATAGATTTGTTTTTAGGTTTTATTTTTTATTTTTATTATTCTTGTTCTCTTTTACGCCTTTGGTATTTTTTTGATTCTTTTCAGATTTGGAGCGAAGCTACAAGGAAATAAAAAGTGATATAAAAGGAAAGCATCGCCAAAGAAGGAAAGAAAAGAGGAGTCCAAGGAGTGAAGAAGATTTTGTACATATTTATTTTATTTAGACTTTATTTCTTTTTATTTTTAGAAACTGTAAATAGGGTTTCATTGTTGTAATTTTTCTTTTTATTTTTGGACACTTTTTTTTTGGACTTTTGGACATTTTTTTTTTAAATAACCCTAAGGAAGGGTTAAATTAAATATAAATTGTTTGCAGGGAAGGACGACAGTTACGATACTGTCTCGGCCCCTCGGGTTCGTACACTGACAAAGGAGTCAGTGGCCCGAGTCGACTTCAACGGTTCATCCCCCGTCTGGAACGGGAGGTAAGAATTCTAAACACCCGCGAATCCCCGTCAGCGGGTTTCTTTGGATGATTTTGTATGCATATATGTTGAGGTCTTGAATACGGCTGCTTTAAATTCCTAGTAAAGGGCAAGGACTGTCCATACAAGATAAGGGTTCGGATTTCATCACCGTTCTCTTCTTGCCCGCCTTAGGAACACGTAACCTACGCGAACTTAAGCCTTAAAATTTGGACTAGAACGAGACCGATAGGGTAACGAGCTTAATAGGAAAGTCATTCGAAAAAATATTGGTTACTCTTTTAAGCATACTTCGAAGTTCATGATGGTTTCTCGTGAGTTGAATGTGTGACTCACGCCGCCTTGTAATGCGGTGAGGCCTTGGGTATCAAAGCTCCACGTAGCTTCCTCGCCTTTATTCAACTTACTTTGACTCGGATTGATTCCAGAGGGTTTGCTTAAATTGTAACGAATTCCCTTTCGAAGGATTAGAAGTCGGTCTAGAAACAATCTAAGTGGAGCCATCATGCTTTTTTTTTGCTAGAAATCAGTAGGTTTGTTGTGGTCGAGTCAGCCTTGTTTGTGCTTGTGTAGAATTCCCTTGCAGTTAGGATGTTAAACTGGTATTATAATAGCCATCACAATGAATATGAATATCCAACTGAACAATATGGACATAACTCTTTTTATGACCATAGTGTGAATAGTGGTTGGGAGCATCCACCTTTTCAAGGTTATGGTTCATACCATTGTGAGCCCAATTACTATTCATATGAATACCGGTCATACGAGCAAAATTCCTATAATTCCTCTTCTCTAGATGAAGCACGTAAGATACTTGAGTCAACGTGTAAGTTAACTGAGTCAACACGTGAGTTTGCTAAGACAACACGTAGGTTAGAGTTAGAGACGGAAGAAAGAATTGCTCGAATTACTCTTGATTGCCAATACATTCTTTCCAATATCACCCGTGAAAATGAGGACAAATTTTATAATCAGGATGACGAGGTTAGAATTGGTAACACTACTTGTTTAGATGAGGTTCAACCATTTTCATGTTATTATAATGATGATTATGATGAGGATAGTGTTGATGAAGAATTTGAAATAAATAGGCATAGTGATCAGGAAATTGTTACCCCAATTGAGCTTTATAATGATAATATTATTTCTAGTTCAAATCCAAATAATTTTAATAATTATTCACCTATTCAAAAGGATGAGGATTTGACTAGAGATACCCCCGTTTTAGACGATGTAGTATTTCCTTTTGATTACGAAGCCAATGATGGTTTAGAGGAACAAGTATATTTTGAGTCTAGCGATTTAGAAACAATAGACTTAGAAAAAGAAAATGAACTCGTAGAGATGAGTGAGGATGTACCTGACTTAGAAGAATTAATTGATCATTTTCAGAATCGATGACCTTGAAATTAGGGAAGTTGTGACTAGTCTTTTTAGAGACACTTTGAAAACTCTAAGTTTGGGGGTGATTATCATTCTCCATGTGCCTTAACTCTTAGAAAGGTCCCTAACTTGGGACTTGAAATATGTGCCTCAACCATTTTAAAAGATTATCTTCATACACTTTTTCCTGAACCTAGTTGTGTTCATAAAGAAGTTCAGATTGTTAAGAACCCATCCTCTCTGGTTGATGTGGTTAACCTGTGGCTATGATACCACGATTGACTTTGTTTTCCCACTAAAATCCTTCCTTCCAATTGTGGGAACGTATAAGTTTCGAGATGTGTCAATTATTAAGTTTTAAGACTAAACCTAATTACTTTAGGAGATTAGGGTCGACACATTTGATTAAGAACGACCACTCTTTGTGGTCAATCTGTGTGAGTCAAGTCTGATTGACTTAGAGGATCCCCAGTTATTCAAGCTATTGTTATGTGCTTCTAAGTTCTTAATTGAGTATTTCCAGACTCTACAACTTGATCTTAAGAATCCTTCTTTTGAGGAAGTCCATCCCATGGGAACATTTTATTTAGACCCTTTTATAGATCCTGAACCCGAACCACAACTAGATGTAGTTGTCTTAAACAAAACAATATATAAGGGTGTGTTGGATATCTTCCTGGTCTGTGGCAGTCTCCTCTTCTTGTGGTTAGCACTTTTTGATCCGAGATGACCCGCAGCTTATTCCGATTTGTTGCTATATGATTCTTCGAGGTGACTAATCCTTTCCAATGTCTCGGTCAAGACTTTAAACTTAGCACTTCTTGGGAGGTAACCCATGCTCTTGCAACACGAGAATATTTTTCCTTAACTCTTTTCTTCAAGTGGTAACAATTTCTCATTGTTCATGCTTTTAATTTCATCTTTAGAACATTGAGGACAATGTTAGATTTAAGTTTGGGGGTGGGGAAGAAACTTTTTGTTAGCTTTTATTTGCAATAAATAAACTCCAGAGCCTAGAAATTTATGTTTATTAAGGTCGGCACTAACCAATCTAAGTGGATGGAAACATTTTGGTTGTAGGAGTTGAGGAACCAATCTGATTAGATGGAAACATCTAGAAGAGTCTATTCATAAAATCACAGAGCTCAGGTGTTAGAAAAGAAAACATGGTAGTTTCGCCATATCCTCGTGATGGAAACATCGAAAGAATCCTGATCACTTCTTTTTCTTTTTCTATTTACCATTGCTAGGGTGAAATAGAGTGACTGAGATACAAAAAAAAAAAAAAAAAAAATCGACCACTGGTGCCCGTGTATATGCCAGCTGAGTTGACCTAGAGTTAGGATTATCGACCACTGGTTCCCTTGTATTTGCCAGTGTGTTGATATTAGTCCGACAGTATCTCACCATTAGGATAGGTTCACCTTAGTCAACATCATCCACGTTTTTCTCTACATCCATCTTCTTAATCTATCCATGTGATTGGTTGACTCTCGGTTTATGATGTCCGAAACTATCTCGAGTAGAGCTCTGTCACTTTATATGAATTTTAGTATGCTTGAGTGCAAACTCGTGTACATCAATTGGAATTTCGCATCGGGTACTTCCTCCCGTAGTCAATAAGTATGCCAACCAAGGAGATTCTTTAGTGCCTTCTAAGGTTCTGCGTAGATAGCTAGGGTCTGGAGTAATGGTTTTATGGGTACACCTCTGGTAAACCCTCCCGAGATTAACTCGGTCACTGGGGCCACCTAGTGAGTTAGAATTTTATTTTTTAGTTTTGCTCGAGGACTAGCAAATAATAAGTTTGGGGGTATTTGATAGACGCATTTATGTGTCTAATTTTTCCTCGATGTTTCGTATTGTTAGTACTCGTTTTTGTCCTTATTATGGTGTTTTGTGTGTTTGTAGGTATTTTTTGGAAATAAAGATTGTTGGAATCGAAAAGTTGCTCGGAACACCCCCGGAGGACATTTGATGTTCGGACTCTCACTTTGGATAAGGGGTAACCCAATTGATAAGGGGCAACCCATTGCTATTCGCACCCCAAGCTGCTGGTTAAGGGACACCTTTCTTCCTCGTTTGAAGACTGCTTTTTGGCGGGAAAACTAACTTTCACTTGCGTAAATTTCTGGATTGATTTTGGAAGGAATTTAGACGGATTTGGTTGCTGACTTGAATTGATATTGAGTTATGGAGATAACACAGGGTTGGTAACATAATTATTTTCGTTAAAAAAGGAATAAATTCGCTGATTGGAATAAAACGGAGAAGAATAAAATCTCGGGATTCTGAGTGCAATATTTGGGAAGATTTCGTGTGCTTAACACCTGTGAAATACGTATTCAACATGTTTAAGTGTGTAAGGTCCAAATCACCACATGATATTCACCAACAGATGCGTGCAGAGATTAAAAAGGGAAATTATTCCCGTATTGTGCAAAGAAATAAAAGAGAAGATTTGGAGCAGTTATGAGGGGAGATTTGGTCGCTGTCAAGTATAAAAAGGGTACCTGAGGTCAGAGAAAAGGGATGGAGAGTTAGGGAGAGGTACAGAGCATCAACAGATAGAGAAAATCAAGTTACAAAATTATTTTCTGCTGCTGCTGCACCAAGAACACGAAGAACATAAGACGCACACCAGACAGTCGTTCATGCTACAGTGTAAACGACTGTCAATCGTGGGTCGTAGTTTAGGAGACAGTCTTAAAGCTACAAGAATAAATGACGGCGGTTCATCTTTATCGTTCTCATGTAATGTTTTGCAACAATTATAAACGTTGCAAACACCCGATTTTCATCATTTTCTCCTTTTCATCATTTGTAAACACCTTTTGAGCAATGAAAAAATCCTTTGAGAGTGTTTTCACCATGCGGATCTAGAACCCATCACTGGGACGACGGAGGAAGTTGTTTCGCACCCATGTGGTAATTCTATTTAATTCCTTTATGACTATTTGCACTATTATAATCGATTTATGATTTTTCTTGATTATTTGTGAATTCGTTAGATGTCGCATGCTTAGTCTTAGGTACTTTAGATGCGTCATGCTTGTGAATTACATATAATTCTTTATAAAATCTATCTTGGCAAAGAATTAGAGTCGATGTTTGTTATTTTATGAGCTTTAATTGTCCGGATTAATAGATGAACCGCATGAATGTGAGAATTGGTGGAATCCCGAGTCCCAAGAACTCTCTTCATCTTGTGACATAAATTGTATATTTTCTCTATTTTTATTATTTTTCTTTATTAAATCCTAGAATCGATTTCAACAAGTCCGAGTGAACGACAACTGTACTTACCACTATATAAAATTCGATCAACGCTGCAGGTGTTGCAAGATGGGTTGGATTTCATTTTGAGAAGCAGGCATACAAGTTATGTGATGAATGTAAAGTTCCCGATCATAATACCCGACTTTGTGGAGATAGAAAGACTCGGAAACTTAACATGGAAGGAACTGTGAGAAACTTTGGTCCTGCTTTGGAACCAGTCATCTTACCAGAAAGAAATCCTCGAGAATTTTCTGACTTGTTTATGCAGCATGGTCATCAGAGAAGATCTTACTTACATGAACCAATATCTGTTCTGCTTGGTCCTTTAGATGGAATGCATATTTCCTACTTTACTGCTACAGATTCTCAATCAGACTCCTCAATTGCACCAGCTGACAGGGCTATGCCTCATCCTCATCTTGCTTTGGTGCCAGCAAACTCTAATTCCGGAACCGGTTGTCGCACTTTCAGTCGTCGAAAAAGATGCAGGAATATGACCAACGTTGTTTTATCTGATGATGATCCAGACCAGGCAACCACTAGCAACCATACTTCTACAAGTAACCATCCAAATGTTACTGCCCAAGCTTTTACAAGCCATCAACCTGCTAATCAATTTTTAACTGAGCCAGTGGGGGAAATTAGATATGGGGCAGCTCGAACAAATGTTAATTTTGAGCCAACTGATTTAGACATTGCTGAAAGGATTCGATTTTATAATCGTAATCTCACTGATGCAGATCAACATGTACTTCCTATTACTTTTATTTTAGCTTTCAACTGCATTTTAATTTTATCCTGCTTTCTTAACTCGTTACTATCTTCATTTTTGTATTAACAAGTAACACCCTAATATTTTCTTTTTATCAGAAACTAAAACTCAGGAGTATAAGATGCATTTTTATTTACAACAATTTAAATATCCTAATTTTTGGAATGCATCTTCTGTTGGTTTGTCTGGTGGAATTACTATTGCATGGAAATTAGGTGTTCATCTTGAGATTATGCATACAACTAGACATGACATTCATGCCATTTTTCATACCTATTCTCATCTTCCTGATATTTTACTGAGTTGTATGTATGGAGCTCATGATTCTTTTGAAAATTAAGAGCAACGGCAATATCTTTTAGAAATGCAGCCTCATGTTGATTTTCCATGGGTGTTACTTGGAGATCTTAACTTCACAATGACTGATCCAGAAACTCAAAGTTCACATTCTTCTTATCACCATCACTCTAGATTAATTAGACCTATTATCCAATAATTAGGTTTAATTGATTTAGGATTTTCAGGTTCGTCTACAACTTGGTCTAATCACAAAACTGATGATGCTCATACTGTTGTTAGGTTAGACATGGCTTTAGATAATGTATGTTGGATGAATGCTTATACTACAACTTCTCTTCATCATATTCCACCTGTTGTTTCATGTCATTCTCCGATTTTATTATCTACTTGTCAAGATTTTGGCCCTAGGAATATTCAGTTTCGTCTCTACAGATGCTGGTTTTCTCAAGATTCTTGTACTGATACTATTAATGATAGTTGGACCCAAAGTTTCTTAGGTTCCCCTTCTTATCAGTTTACTTCTAAAGTGAAGTATACTAGACAAAGGCTTCAGCTTTGGAAAAAACTATCTTTTGGAAGTATTGAATCTAGAATTCAGGAAATTCATCAAGAGATACAGCATTTTATAGCTTAAATATACACATTTATCATCTTATCATCACTAACATCACTCACTCTCTTGAGAACTGGTTGTTGATCCAAAAAGATTTCTACATGCAAAAAGCTAGAACACATGCTCTTGAGGCAGATAGAAATACGTCTTTTTTTCATGCTACAACAAATTACAACAAGAAAATGAATCAAATAGATGCTATTCAGGATTCATTTGGCATTTGGCATGATTCTTCAGATGAGATTGAAGATACTCTACTACAATACTTCTCAGCTATTTCAACAACTGTTAATCCAGCTACTGATACTTCTATTTTATCTCAGTTTCAGAATTGTGTTACTAATGCAGATAACAAAGCACTTCTTCAAATACCTTCTGAACAGGTAATAAAATAAGTAGTTTTACAAATCAATCCATGGGCTTCACCGGGACCAGATGGATTCCAAGAAGCTTTTTATCAACAATGTTGGTCTACTGTAGGTAAAGAGGTAACTTCAATGGTTCAACATTTCTTTACTCATAAGTTTATGCTTCGATATATTAACAAAACTTTTCAAGTTCTTATATTGTAGGATCAGAATATCGCAACATCAATACCATTGCGAAACCTTTATACAACACATTGCGAAGATATCGCAAATTGGTTACAGAAATGACGTGACAGATGACGACAACCTAAACACGAGAACGATGTGGAGACCTAGCGAGATTTAGGAATGGTGCGAGATTTAACATTTGTATACTTGCGAAAATATCGCAAGCTAGATCCGACAATAAATGACAGCTTAGCTGTCATCCATTATGTAATATCCTATATAAAGAGTCGAACAGGTTTAAGGTGGGAGAGATCTTTTGAGAGTGTGGAGAAAGTTTTGAGGAGAGAGAAAGTCTAGAATAGCGGTTGTATTCTTGATTTCATTTCCTTCTTGTAAAATTTCTAACTCAATTAATAAAAAGTGTGATTGTTGATCTTAAAGATGTGTTGATTATTATGAATTCTTGTGAGGGATGTATTGTGGGAATTCCTACAACTACATAATGGCGCTAGAAACAGGGACTGAAGATTGATATTGTGATTTGAAAGAATTTGGAGTAATAGGTAAAGAATTTCATATAATTTTCAACAACTCATTAAGGTTGAAAAATGGCTAGAAGAAGAAATACATCAAAACAACCAACAACTATTAGAAACGAGTAGGAGGCTTGCTTGGAAAAGGAGAGATGAAATTGAGGAATCTTCAAGAATGAACACAAGAAACAATGGAGAAAATCAAGTTCAACAACCAATTCAACGTACACCAATACAAAATAGAACGTGGATTATGACAGAGTGAGTGTACATACTTAGCGATCGATTCCGTAGATGAAATGGAAGAAGAGCAGCAATTAAGAAACAATGGACGAGAGGAGAGAGACCAAGAAGCAATTGGAGGAATAATTCATGGAAATGAAGAGATTGAAGCGTTAGAGGCATTGAGGCAAAGAATACACGAAGAAAGGAGACTAGAAGCAGAAGAACGTGCAAATTGGACAAGGCAAAATCATGAGTTGAGGATGGAAAACATGAGATTACAAAGTAGAAGGTCAAAAAGCACTACAAGATCAAGTTCAAGGTCAGTTAGAGGAGAAATAAGGCGAAATTCGCCTATAGAAAATGCTAATGAAGATACTCGAGAGGAAGTACAAAATCCAGACGAAGAACGTCGTGAAAGAAGAGAAATAATGGAAGATCGTTATATTCAACATGACGAAATTCTTCAAAATGGACAAAACAACAGAAATCAGGAAAATAGGCAACGTCAGGAATGAAATAATCAAGATGGCGAAGAAAATCAGGAAGAAGGAAGGAGAATATTACGTGGGAGAGAAGTTCAAAGAAATCAACAAGTAATTGAAGATGAAATCGAAAGACATTATACTGAACAAGCACGTCTAGCTTGCGAAAGAGAAAGACTGAGAGAAGAAGTGGAAGAACAAGAGCTCCAAGAGCCTATTCGCCAGAACAATCATGATAATCGAGAAAGAAGGCGTGAATAGAACCGCAATAATGGTAATATCAATTAAGAATATGATAGAGTACAAAGGAGAGCTAAAAGGAGACAAAGAGAATTGAGGAGGAATGAACAATATTGCATAGAAGAAAATGAGAAGTATAATCATGTGCGAATTCATGAAAGAAATGAAAGAGGAGATCGCAAGGAAAGACGAGAAGAAAATGATGAACAAGAAAATCAAAACAGATATGAACGTAGAAGAAAAGAAGCAGAGTTAAAAAGGCCAATGGATCCAAATTCTGGGGTAAATGAACAAATTTTGAGAGAGCTAGCGGAAATGAGAGGAATGTTAAATAATAAAAGAGAAGGAGGTAGAAGACAACTGGATGAAGTCATAGAAGAAGCTGCGAAAACTCCATTCACATAAGAAGTACAATTAGGAGGAATACCCCCAAAGTGCAATCTACATACGTTAACTAGCATCTTTGACGGAACAACTTGTGCAGTACAACACATCAAAGCTTATGTGAGATGTATGCTACAGTGGGAAAACCATGATGCTGTATTGTGCAAATATTTTGCATCAAGTTTAACAGGAAAGGCCTTAAAATGGTTTGAAGGTTTGCCAAAGAATACCATAACATCTTTCAACCATTTGTAGACTACATTCTTAGGGGGCATATATAAGTAACAATTCTTCGCGACCTGGCATTGAAGATGTATTTGGGGCTAAAACAAAGAATTGGCGAAAGTTTGAAGCATCTAACCAAGAGGTGGAAGACAATGTGTAGTGAAATGGCTGGCCGTGTGGATGAGAGATACCTCATTATATCATTCATTAACGCAATGTTCGCAACCAATCTGCTATTCAAATTTTCAGAATCAAGAATACAATCACAATGACTGAGTTGCGAGAGTTTCAAGAGGAGTATATTGCTCTTGAGGAAAAACAAAATGACATGGAATCATACCCAATTGCGAACGCAAGTTCAAAAGCAGCGAATGCAAGCCTATTACCCAAAGTGATAAGCACAGTGGCGAGCACTTCGCAAGTACAACAAGAGAAGATAATGGATGATAGTCAGCAGAATCTAGTAGCTATGGGAAGTCGTGATCAAGAAGAATTTGAAAGGGAGAGAAACTTATATAACCGTGGTGGGAATAATAAGATCCAAAGATTTGATCAGCCACAAGAATTTTATGGAGGTCAAAGACAAAACTATCATAGAAGACAGGGAAGTCACAAGATAATATGGGAAGAAATCAAGATGCCACCCCTGAATGCTAGTGTGGAAAAAATATGGGAAGCTATAATCTTGATGGAAAACATACCAACACCATGGAACATGGGGAATGAACCACCTCCAAACCACAAAAGTCATGAATTTTGTTCTTATCACCATTTTCATGGACATTCGACAAATGACTGTAGAAATATAAAAGAATCATCCTCAGAATGATAGATCAAGGGAAACTAAATTATTTTCTAAAAGACCAACCTCAGTCTCAACTATTACCACCACCGCCAGAAACTCGCAGAGTAAATACAACAAAAGGAGGAGAAACATTTGTAATAGAAGTTGGAGCAAAGGCAAAGAATCTGTTTTGTCACTCTATTGTACATTCGTACAAAATGATTGAAGACTTTCACGATAACATTCTCAGCAGGGTTTTCGCAAGAGATGCCGATGATAGAGAAATAATGAACATTGTGAAGGTATCGCCACTGAAAGAATGGCAAAAGCAGACTATTTCCTTCACCGCAGAAGAAGTACCTGAGGGTGGAGAAATGCACGATAACCCATTAGTGGTAAGATTGGAGATTAACCCAAAACCTAGCGATGATGAAGATGATGAAGCTAAGGATTCATGGGAAATCAACAGAGTTTTAATCGATACTGGAAGTTCCGTGGATATCCTTTTTTATCATGCTTATAAAACTATGGGAGGAAAAGACGAAGATCTAATACCTTCAACTTACAAAATCTATGGTTTTAATAGTACTGCCAATAAGCCTAAAGGGGAAGTCAATATGCGAATTCCACTGAAAGGATTGTCCTCTCAAATTGCATTACGTGTAGTCGATGTGGAATCACCATACAACGCATTGATTGGACGACCTTGGTTACATGGGATTCTAGGTGTAGCATCGACTTTCTATCAATGCATCTAGTTCCCTCATCCCAGTGGTATTGGCATCATAAAAGGAGATTGGATTGGAGTAAAGAAGTGTTATGAAATTGATGTAGAATCTTGCGAAGAAAGAGCTACAAAGAAGGAGAATTGGAAACATAACATCAGAGAAAGACAAAAAAAGTGAAAATTAATGGTAGATGCAATAGAACAGGGGGAAGAAAAAACGCTGCGAAACCAATGCATGCTGAAGGTAAGAAGCGGAGAAGATTTCGCAAAAGGTAAGAAAATAACAGAAAATCTCAAAAATGTAGAGGCAGAAAGTAGCAAAGGTAAGAGACTTAAAGCGTGAATATATTTGTTGATTTTATGACTGCAAAAGTAAAATTGAGAGAAGAAAGAAAGATGTATGACTGATTTGTTGCAAAAGATTTCAAAAAATATATTTTATGAATGACAAAGATGAGATTGCGAAATTAAAAAAGAGGTGATATGCAAAAAAAAAAAAAAAAAAAAAAAAAAATCAGAAAGGGGCGAACCTACTATAGCGTGCACCCTAGTTCGCGAAATCAAAATTTCGCAAGAGGCAAATGTAAGGCCTAAAGTGCGTCATAGAAGGGGGTATTGCATGGCTCGTGAAAAGGTTACACCGCCCCGGAACTGAGTCATGGAGATTTGGGGTCAATAAAGCCCATCCAGGAGAGGTACCTTGGATTTTCAACCTAAGCTTATGACTTAGGTTGGACGACTGAGGGTCTCTTCTAAGGAGTGCGGCATCTGATCAAGGCGCCGAGGTACACGGTTGATCCAAGAGTGTCTGGGGCGTTTGAAGCGTCTCGGCCATTCTTGGCAAGTCTTGGCTTATGCTTTTCGCCCAAGAAAACCCCACTTAGGGTGCGGTCTTGTAACCATAAGCCATATAGGCAAAAGGGATAAGAGGTCAAAACAACTGGTTGTTGTTAAGACCGGATGGAAGGATCTAACCTTGTATGGTAGAGGTACGTCTCCTTGAAGGGGCAACCAGGGGGGAAGATAAGGGCGGCACCCTCCATTAGGGAGCTGATAAGTGTCTTAAGACGCAAATGTCACGAGGCTTTATTTTCGCAGGAATATTTAGGCTTGTCATATTTGTGCGACAATCCTGAAGAGGCAATAATACAAAAGAGAAAGATAAGGCGAGATCAATGGGTCAATACATGAAAATGTAAAGACGTCCTGCGATTTCGTCGCAAGACTAATGTCATGGGGCTTTATTTTCGCAAGAATATTTAGGCCTGTCATATTGTCGCAACAAAAACGACAAAAGAAAAAAGTTAAGGCAAGATCAATGGGTTGCTGCATGAAAGTGCAAAGACGTCCTGCGATTTTGTCGCAATGACAAGAGGTGGCAAAATAAGACCTTTAACTAGGAAGGCAAAATAAGACCACATAAGAGAACCAGAAAGAATGAAATCTTGGGAAAAACCAAGAAATACCTACTTGCAAAGATTCTGCAGAAACAACTGCGAAACTGAGGCATAAATACATGTTGTTATTCAAAAGTAACTTGCTTAATCTTTCATTTGGATACAAATAACAGAGGCAAGTATGGGAATGAATAGAATAAGAACATGTTATTTGTCTCCATATGATAGATTTACGCACGCATGAAATGAAAGATTAATAGTTGTATATTGATTAACCATATTCAAAAAAGAATTGCTTTTTTAATATGTGCAGAAAGAAACAAAAAAGGTAGAACTTGCATTTGAAGATTCAAGAAATTCGCAGCAAAAGATTACAAAGATAGGAGATTAAAGAATGAATGTACAGATATTACAAAAAGAGAAAGAAGGAAACATAACTATTTCTTGTTTGATTCTTCTTCTTCTTCTTCATCATCAAATCCTTCTTCTTCTTCACCTTCATCAGATTTTTCCTCTTCACTAGCATCACTGTCAGAGATATCCAGAGGAGGTACATTCTTTGGAATTTCTTCTAAGAGGCAAGGATATGTAGAATGAAGGATGTTATTGTCGTCACATACCTTCTTAATAGTTTGATTGCGAAAAAGAATAGCGTCATTCTTAAAGTTCGCAATAGTAATCCTTAATTGACTCTTCAGTCTAGAACATTTATCATTGCACTAAGAAAGATCCTTTGCGAGCTGCTCCTTTTCAGACTCAAGTTCTTCAATTCTTTTGAGAAATCTCTCTTCAGCTTCTGCGAACATATAACAATGAATCAGCAACTTGATGATAATTTATGAAAGACAAACAATTAATAAAGAAAAACAATTAACAACATTCTCTGTCAGAAATCATATCTCTAACCAAGGCCATGTGCTCAGCTTGAAGACTAACATTTACACCTAGATTATTTCTGGCGTCATCTAGAACTTTCGCAACCTAAGCGAATTCATCATCATTAATTATGAGAAGAAGGGAGCGAATTTGATTCTCTCTTTCGTTAAGTACAACATTTTTGCGGTTAGATTCATCTCGTTCAATTTGAACCTCAAGAAGAGTTTCTTGGAATTTCGCTAACGTTTGAGCACCTTGTCTAGCGATGCGATCTTTATCATCTATGAGATCATTGATCTTGGTTCTTAAAGTATTAATTTCCGGGTTATTTTGTTTTTGGTACTCAAGTTTTGACCAACTTTGCTGTTTGGTCTAACATTTGTCCAGCTTGGTGTTTGGTACTTGGAATTGACGTGGACTTACGTTGACTCTTGACTTTGTTTAGTATTTATTAGAAATTAATATAAAATTTAATAATCGACTGAATTCACTATTACACCCTTTAGTTTAAACCAAAAGGGGGCAGAACTCGACTCCATCTTTTCCTTTCTATTCCATTCTTTTCTTTCTTTCTCTCCGACGATTCATAAAGTTAAATTTTCTTTGAGAGTTTTCCGTGGAAAGCCCGGAAGAGATTAAGTAAATCGATAGAGAAGATATTGATGTTGATGAACATGGAACAACGATGATGGCGATGAGATCGATTGAACTCGTGTAATTGGGGAAAAAGGTAAATCGGAGAGAGAATAGAAGTAGGGTTTCTCCGATTTGGTTTTGAATTGGTATGTTTATTGTAAACCCACGAAGAAACTATAGGGTTTATAAAATTTATCTATATGTTATTATCCAAACAGAAAGTAGGGTTCTTGGGGGTGAATTTACAGAGATTAAAAATTAGGGTTCTCAGGGGAGATTAAGGATGGGTTTTGAGTTAATTGAACATATTAGGTTGAAATTTCCGATGAAGTTAAGTCTCGTGCGATGAATTGAAAACTCAGTGAGATTAGGGTTTGCTTATGAGGATTTTGGGTAAATAGAGGCAGAGATTCTGGTAAGGGGAGGTTTGAATTTGGTAGCAGATTGATTCGAAATCAAGAAACCAAATTATTAATTTGGGGTTGATTTGAATCTGAGATTGAATAAATTAGAGTCGACAGATGGGTTCTGATGCAAGTTTGCGGTGATTTGAGTTTTCATAGAACTACACAGAGAATATTGTATGTTGTTTCAAGGGTTGTTAGAAGATGGGTTGATGGGAATAAGAGAAGAAATTATAGTGGTGCTGGTTATGATAGCTTCTGGTGGTGCTGTTGATTTATTTAATTGATGGAGTCTGTGCTGGTAATTGAGAAACCGACAAGAAATTGATGGTAATTTTTGGAGAAATAGTACAATTGAGATGGTTGTTTGCTGTGTGAATCGAGTTGTTGTGGTTGATTGTGCTACAGAGAGGGTTGATTGTTAGCAGTGCTAGGGTATATTGAATGAAACTAAAATTCTGGTGTTGTATGCTGATGGGTTTCAGTGGATATGTGCTACCATGGACTAAGTAGTGATTGTATGGGTGTCATGATGAGAATCAGATAAATCTGAGTTTCTATGGAGTCTAGGGTTCTGTTGTAATTGAAGAAATATTGATGCAGTGGTCTGTTGAGTTATGGGTTTTGGATATGAAGATTAAGATGTAGATGGAAATGGATCAAGGTGGATTCTGGTTTGTTTAGAAGGGGTAAATAAGTAAAAGACTAAATTATTAATAATAAAAAAAAGAGAAAAATAAAAAGGTTAGGTCAAATTGAGTCAATCACAGTCAAACGTCAATTCCAAGTACCAAACACCAAGCTGGACAAATGTTAGACCAAACAGCAAAGTTGGTCAAAACTTGAGTATCAAAAACAAAATAACCCTTAATTTCCTCTTTAGAATTAAGATAGAAACGCTTAAATTTGTTGGCTAAGCCCAAGCTGGATCTATGGTCAACTTCTAAGAGGCGAAATTTGGATCTGAGATCATTTATGGGAAGAGATTTAGTCTTGTCATTTGAAAAACTATTCAAAGAATTATTAAGGTGTTGAAGAAGGGTATTATTATCCATAGAATTGGGGAATGAGTGAAGGAGAATGACCTCATCAGAAAGATCATAGACGTCTGCGAAAATGATAAATCAGATGAGGGAGGATAATGAAAAAATGGTAGGCTCGGAAACCTACACTAATAATATTGCAAGTGCACAGCGTCTAACTAGTAGACAATGACAAGTATAGGTCGTTCCCACAGGGAGTGTGTAATACTCTACCAACTAATACCAAAAATTAAGTAATCGACAAGAAGATGTTTTAAAGATTTTCTGAAATTCGAACAAAACAAAATAACAAATAATCGTGACAATAAACAAGATGGAATGGGTTGCTAGGGTTTTTGGTTTCCACCAATTAATTATGCAAACTCTACTCAACATTAAATATATATTCCATGCATTTTCAAATATTGTTTCTCCGCAGTCATTTTCTTCGCTTCATGGATAGTGATTTTAAAGCATTACCTATCTATCCTTGTATACCACGTCTAGGGATTTAACCGAAGCACGAAATATCAATTCAAAAGCATACATAATCAACAAAATCACATAAGCAATCAAATACCAAGCTGTATGAAGAAAAACTACTAATCAATCAAATCATTATTAAGCATATAAATATAGAGTTTACGCAATTATATTGGTTTCTACCTAAACCCTAACATAGCTCTAGCTAGACATGGCTTTCTCAAAATCCATAAACAAAATTGAAATCAAAACTAGCTAAGCAGAAAATGGAATTGGAGAAGTAAAACCCCAAACCCTAGTCTCTGTAAACGGCTGTAGCCGCAGCAGCCTTCTCCCCAAATTACTCCACAGCACCAGCTTCCATTTATCCAGCCTTTTCAAACCCTGCACCGACTGGTTGTCATACCTCAGCATAATAAACTTGGACAACATAATACTCCCAAATTCCATCACATACGGTTTACATTTTATGGCACGAAATTCATTCCACCACTGCCTGCAACTTCAGCCGACAAACCAATTCCATGTTGCTGCCAAATTGATTGAATCACCATTCGTGCCTTGACTCTCTCCACAACTCAAATGGCAGCAACACCAGTCTAGTGCTCTTCTCGTCTTCTCAGCAACTTTGAGGTACAATTTCAGGCCATATAAACGCGCACAGTCACCACAGTAATCCATTGTTGTCCCCATTAGATCGTTACCACCATCGTCAGTCGAGTTTAAAAGCTCTTGAGCATCACCAGCTCCTTGCTAAATTCATCGAGCAAAAACCGCAACAGACTGGTGACTCCTCTTCTTAGTACAGCTCCGTCTTCTCACAACAACAACACCAAAATTCCAAGACTCCATACATCCACCAGTCGACCAGCTCCTTGTCTCGCTGCCATCACAACCAACTATCCTGTCCATCTACATCTCAGTCACCCGCGAGTTACTACAGATTCCGGAAAATCCTCACTCCACTCGAGCATAAACCCATCCAGCAAAGAAACACACATCTGCACTTCCAATCATATCCAGTTTGGCCACCGGCAATACCATCTTCATTCGAACCTCGACCGGTTCTCAAAGCTCTTCTCTTCCAGCCGCAGTTCAACGATTGCACCCATCTCAGCCAACACCATTTTTAACTTCAGGACATTACAAAATACTGATTTCGAAATCAGTTCTTTCAGGAGCATGGCCGCAGCTCTAGTTCTTCATCGTCACAGCTCATACAAGTTAGCTGCTCCATCGAAGTCCAGTCAATGCTTTCTAACTGACTTCCAGCGCCGAGAATTACCAGCACTACTACTCCTTGCCTCGTCGTCTTACCAAGCCAAGAGCTACCAATCACCGATTATCAATAGACCAGCATCAAAAATCCACGAGATCCCCCTCTATGCACAGCCATTGAATCGACGGTGACAACCATGGTGGTAACAACAACTTCCGTCCAACTAACCTCCAAAGATCCATCGATGAAACTTAAGTAGATCACCATTATCACAAACTGCAACTGGAAATTTGCAGAGCACATTCAGTTCAACTCCGACTGCAAACAACCCATTCTCAAGCCATATAAACATGGCCATAGCCCCACTTTGACTGCTGCCAATTACTTCTTTGAGATTACCAATCGATGCCACGCTAAGAACTAGCCAAAAACCCATCACTTCCAGCTGTTTAACCATCGATACCAACCATCGGACACTACTCATGTGTTACACCGGCTAAACCAACTCAAACCAAGTTCAGTCCACAGCAAACCTCATTAATCAATTCATGCCGAGAACCTCTCAAATTTATATTTCTCTGTAACATTTTAAACTCACACCGGGATTTTAGTTCCCGTTCCAACCAAGATAACAAAGAATAGTGAATAATGATGACGCAGCAGCTTAAGAATTTGTGGTGACAAAGAGCCTTCACCACCACCACGAAATGTAATTGGAGAGGTTAAACTAGCTATAATGTGCTCTCTCTTTATGCTGGTGCCTTGAGTAACAGTGCAATGCCATTTCGCTTCCCTTTAGCTATTTATCGTTCCAATGATTACATTTCCTTGTACTTTCTACAAAAGCACTAAAATGTTATTATTAATGAAATATCGAGACATAGCTAGTATAAATATGGGTATAAAATGTAGCACCTACGTGCTTATCAGAAAACAAAATAAAGGAAAAGAGAAAAAGTTCATACCATAAAGTTGCTTATTGGCATCTTGAAGACTGGATATTTTGTTCTTTTGAGTGGAAGAATCAGCTTCTAATTGTCTGTTCTTTTCGCGAAGATCAATAGCTTCAGCTTCCAGTTCTTCGTTTCTCTTGCGAAGTTGAAGATTCTTCTTTTCAAGAATCCCACGTCTTTTTTCCAAATCTGAGGCAACAACGAAAGAAGCCTTCCCAGTCTGCGAAGGAAGATGAAGAAATTATCAAGATGTAGTATAACTTTAAATCATAATTATGAAGAAATAGAGAAACGAAGGCATACCAAGATACCAAGTGAATTCGAGGGCTATGAGTCACCGATCCGAGACTCCATGAAGAGAATCATCACCATCCAGTAAAGGGGCATCACAGATATTCGCAAGAGCTTTACATGTGCTAGTGAGATGATCATCCCCGATCCCTTGCATGGAGTCAGAGAAGATGCTAGACAATTGTGCCATTGAAGATTCAGGTGGAAAATTTTTCCTTGCGAAAGAACTATCAATATCATTATTATCATCATCATCAGAATTTTCGCCAGACTGAAGATTTGAAGGAGAAGGAGAATGAACTTTTCGTTTCTTTGAAGGTGGGGCAGCAGATTTCTCCTTGCGAAGAGAACCTTTGCCTTTGCCTTTGGTCTTCGCAACCTTAGATCCTTCTTCTTCAACAACTACAACACCAATCTTCGCACACAAATGAAGATAAGAAACAGAGACAACAATATTGTTAAAAGTATAAAAAGTGTTTCTTACTTCATCTGTGATGGAGCGTAGAGCAGATAAAGTGCTAGCTTTCCCAGTCCTGTTGTAGCTTGATCTCAGCTTTTTAATCTAAAATTTTCGCAAGAATTATAGAACAAGAAAGTAACAATAAATGAAAGATTATGAAGTGAGCAAGATTTTAAGACATACCTCTTTCTCTTTCTCGGGCCAATTAAATACCCAAGGTTGATAAGTGGCGAGATTCGCAGGAAGCACATTTAAACCTGAAATATAAGGCCCCTTCAAAACCAGTGGAAAGACACACCATCTGTCATCTTTAGAGTGACGAGGAGTATTATTCTTGCTAGAATGCCAGTCAATATCTTGCATAAGTACTTTATCATCAGCAACGTTATCTTTTCTCTTCAAGCGGACACCCCAGCGAGTACTATCTTTCTTCATGGGTATTAATTCATAATTTTAAAGAAGCCCTCTACTGTATATTTTTCTATTGAGTATTTCCAACTCCTTAAAATTTGGATCCCTAGCTTCTTTTTGATAAAGAGACCCTTTACCAAAGACCTCGGTTAGCGAATTCAAGAATTAAACGAATGCAGTCCCCACTCAATTGGTAGATGGCTCGCGAGAAGTTCGCATGAGCAAGAATTTTGTAAAACAAAGGAAAGTTAGGATCATAGAGAGGAATGGGAAGGCCAACGAGAATTTGACCAAGCGAAACTATGATTTCTTTATCATCACAATGATGATCAGAAAACAATTTAGCAGAAAGAATGGATTTAGCTCCTTGATTGGGAATGGTGGCTAATGTAACACCCTTCTCTTTGAGATATTTCTGAATTCCTTCAAGAGAAGTTTCATATTTACGACCAACTGGAGGCATTTTAAGTATGGGAATGAAGAAAAAATTAAAGATCAAAAGAAGTAGAAACAAGAAAATTTACAGCAGCAGGAGCGAAATTTACGGAGAAACGGTGAAGAAAAGTTGCAGAAAAGATAAGAAGGAAAGTAAAAAAAAAAAAAAAAAGAATGAGAAGAATATATATAGAGAGAAGAATTCTCGAGAAGATAAGCACATTTAATGCGAAGAGTAGAAGTGAACGGTTGAGAAATAGCGGTTGAAAATGACGTGTCAAGAAATGGAGGGAAGAAGAGATACGTGTAATAGTACAGGATCATGTCAATACAGAAGAATATGGAAAAATGAACGGCTGCGGCATTTTGAAGCACTAATTCTCATGACATTCTCTCCTTCGCAGAGAAGACATGAGAAGAGGCAAGATGTAGGATCAGAATATCGCAACATCAATACCATTGCGAAACCTTTATAAAACACATTGCGAAGACATCGCAGATTGGTTACATAAATGACGCGACAGATGACGACAGCCTAAAAACGAGAACGATGTGGAGACCTAGCGAGATTTAGGAATGGTGCAAAATTTAACATTTGTATACTTGCGAAAATATCGTAAGCTAGATCCGACAATAAAGGACAGCTTAGCTGTCATCCATTATGTAATATCCTATATAAAGAGTCGAACAGGTTTAAGGTGGGAGAGATCTTTTGAGCGTGGGAAGAAAGTTTTTAGGAGAGAGAAAGTCTAGAATAGCGGTTGTATTCTTGATTTCATTTCCTTCTTGTAAAATTTCTAACTCAATTAATAAAAAGTGTGATTGTTGATCTTAAAGATGTGTTGATTATTATGAATTCTTGTGAGGGATGTATTGTGGGAATTCCTGCAACTACATATACCTAAAACTTTACATCCTCAAACACTTAATGAATATCGACCTATTAGTTTATGTAATGTTAGTTATAAGATTATTTCAAAAATCATCTATAACAGATTAAAACCATTATTCAATAACCTCCTTTAACCTACATAATGTGCATATGTACCTGGCAGACACATTCAAAATAATGTTATCATTGCACATGAGATCATTCATATTATGAAGAAAAAAAGAAAAGGAAAAACTTCTTTTATTGGTCTTAAATTAGATATGTCAAAAGCCTTCGCCAAACTCGAATGGCAATTTCTTTTTGACATTCTCCTGCAGTTTGGATTTCATCAAGACTGGATTCAGCTAGTTCGACAATATATTTCCACAACAAGCATTTCTCTTCTGGTCAATGGGAAACCTTCTGCTTCCTTCAATCCTTCACGTGGAATTCGTCAAGGTGATCCACTATCACCCTACTTATTTCTCATCATTATGGAAGCCTTCTCTAGAATTATTCATTCGCAAATTTTACAAGGAAATCTAAAAGGAATCAAAGTGGCAAAAAACAGCCCAGAGGTGAGCCATCTTTTCTTTGCAGACGATTGTTTGTTATTTCTTGAAGCTTCCCCGACGTATCTTAGAAATTTGCAATGTATTTTGGATCAATTTACTAAAGCTTCTGGTCAGGTAGGGAATCTTCAAAAATCCACTATCTTCTTTAGTAAAAATGTTTCCCCTTCTCTTCGTCATCATTTTACTAACATTCTTCATATGAAGATTATGGGTCTTGGTGAAAAGTATCTAGCTATACCTTTATTCCGCATCGATCAAGAATAAAAAATTATCAGCCTATTTTGGAGCATATGTCTGCAAGACTTCAAGGTTGGAGTAGTAAAATTATCAATTAGGATGGTAAGACAACACAACTGAATTCTGTTCTCAATGGGAATGTATCATATGCAAGTTCTGAAGTTACCTGACACTATCATTCATCATATGGATCAAATCCAGAGAAATTACTGGTGGAATAGTTCATCTACTAATAGGAATAGACACTTTATATCTTGGTCTAAGATGAATCTGCCGAAAAGATTATGAGGATTAGGCTTAAAACAACTTCATTATTATAACTCGGCTATGTTAGCAAAATTATCTTGGCACATAATTCATAATCTAGGTGATTCATATGTGAAATTATTGGCAAAGTGTTGTTCATGGTATACAGGTTGTTCAAAAATTCAGTAAATGGCAGGTTGGTGACGGCACAACGATTAACATATGGAAGCATAATTGGATTCCAAGTGAATATTCAGCTTTGTGTTCATTGGATGCTCTCAATACTTCTGATATTCAATGGGTCTCTCAACTAATTGATTCACACACATCTCAGTGGAATGTTCATCTTCTTTATTAGTTGTTCACCCCAACACAGGTGCATTCTATCTTAACTATCCCTTTGAATCTGCAATCTCAGGATAATTTGATATGGCCTCTTACATCTTCTGGTAAATTCTCTACGGCTTCAACTTATCATCATTTATGTGATATTAACTCTCCATCAACACCAGCTTCTTTAAACACTTCTTTTTGGTTGAAATTCTGGAAGATGAAAATTCCTTATATATTACAAATCTTCATGTGGAAAGTTACTCAAAATGCACTTCTTGTTAAAGAAAATTTGCACATAACAATTGCAAATGATAATAGTTGTGTCCTCTGCAATACTCTGCATATAAAAGATATCAATCACTTATTCTTTGCTTGCCCCTTTGCCGCTGCAATTTGGAAAGCTTGTCTGCATCAACACTTTAATTATATTCAACAGTTTTCTTCTCTTCAAGACTGGATTGCTTCTTGGACAACTGATTCCATCATCAACTTTACTTCAGACACTCCTTCTTTACATGGCATGATTGAAACTATTTGGTATATATGGAAATACAGGTGTAAAGTACAATTTCAACAAGAAACGGTTAATCCTAACTCTGCTTGGCTGCCTCTTTTCAAGTATCTGGCTGAAATAGTTAACATTACTCATGCATCTCATACTAGTCATTCTACAGGGCATGTGCACCATTGGCATCCTCCTCCACCAGACACTTTAAAAATCAATGTAGATGCTTCATTTTATAAGCCTTTTCAATTGGCTGGTATTGCTATGTTAACAAGGAATTCTACAAGCTCTTATGTTGCAGGAAAAGGAGTTCTTAGAGAGTAAGTCATGTTCATCAGGCTGAAATTTGGGCCTTACTAGAAGCTATGCAATGGGCAATGCAAAACAACTGGAACAAAGTTATCTTTGAGTCTGACTGTAGATATGTAATTAATATTATCTGTAAATGAAGGTTTACTCCCCTACTGGCAATCTTCTCCTCTACTTAATAAGTGTGTTAAGATGTGTAATAATCATAAGAACTGGTCTTGTGTTTATGTTCATAGAGTGTGTAATAAGGTGGCAGATTATTTGGCTAAATCTGTCCTTAGAGGTTATAATCATGGAGAATGGTGGCAAGTTCCATCAACTGCTCTCTCTGTAAAACTTTCTTATGATGTAACTTTCCTTTAATATATATTAAAATATTTCTCTTTGTCAAAAAAAAAAAATAACACTATTGTTCCTTTTCATTTTTCTTCTATGGGAAGAGGCAAATGCCTCTCCTTTTCATTAATATGAAAATGATTTCTTTGCATTGTAATTGATTACATCAGTGATTGAAAAAGTATAAAATATATAAAGTTTGCATCTTGAATTCGAAGAACCGGTTGTCTCTCTTGCAGAATTTTTCCAGATTTTTGCGTTTTTTTGTTTGTAGATTGATTGAATCTCCGTAGCAGATCCAATTCTTCCAGAAATTAGTGATGGAAATTGTGATTGATGTTGAAAAGGTGGGGTACCTTTTTTTTTCGAAAAAAAAGGATATATTGAAAAATAGAGTTATTTACAAATGTACAGAATTGAGCTAGAAGCTCACCCTCAGAGATCAAAACAAATCAGATTACAAAGCAATAATTGTTTCCCAATGGAATAAGACATGGGTGACAGATAAGTTCTAAAAGTATCAGTACCAGTACTCCACAAGAAAATGGTTTTTTTGGTGCAAAATTAATTACCCCAACAATCTTCGAGATATGTGTATGTTGATCGAATCTCCGCCGTTGCTTTATTTCTCCAGAATTATAGATGAAAAATGAGGGGGGTATCTGCAAAGACACTCTGATGCTTAAGTCAAAGAGAGTTCTAGACAGGTTTTATCAGAGTATAAAAGGAATTTTGATTGTGTACGTTTTGAGTTGGATTTCAGCCTCTGTTTATAGGCAGAAAACAAATCTTATTGTTATGATTTGTAGTTATCTCAAATAACCACCAAGATTTACCTTTATCTTATGAGCTTTGTAGTTATCTTAAATAACCACTTATATTTATACTTATCTCCCCAATATTTGTATATATCCTAGAAGATTCATGCTTATCTTCATTATATTTGTACACATCTTGAAAGATGCATGTCTATCTTGTCAAGATTTGCATTTATCCAAGAAGATCTATGTTTATCTTTATAGATCTGGATATACCTTGAGAGATTCTAATCTATCTTCTCCAGATTCATAGTTATCTCATATTTATCTCTTGAGATTTGTATTTATCTTAAACTGGTTTCCAGAATAAACCATTGTGCTTCCTTAATAAGCCATTTTTGGTTTCCTTAATAAACTACTGGGTTTCTTTAATAAACCCAGTTGGGCTTCTTTAATAAGACATTTTTGGTTTCCTTAATAAACCAATGGGTTTCCTTAATAAACCCTGTAGGGATTCTTTAATAAGCCATTTTTGGTTTCATTAATAAACCCAGTTGGGCTTCTTTAATAAGCAACTTTTTGGTTTTGAGGCGTATGTGCGTCCTGTACGTGTATCATTTTTATGATGGTACAAACATCGCCCCCTCTTAATCCTCAACTTGTTGATGGGTTAAGAAGGTGTAGATGGGGCAAAACGAGTTGCTGGTTTTTACGGAATTGAGGAGACGACCGTGCGAAGGAAACTCCTTGAACCGAGCGAACTTCAAACCCCACGCGGATGCACCAAAAGGGAGTGCTTTGAGTTCGAGAGATCAATCTGTAGGACTCCGGCCTAAACCAAGACAATGGCCGTTCCAGAGTCAATTCGGTCACAAGAGAGGATGGGTCGATCTGTAGGAGGAAAGCTGAGAAATGTGTGAGATCAATGGTGATCGAAGATTGTAGGTGTGTTTTGTATTGTGCGTGAAGAAATAAGATAAGATCTAATTGATTGAATTTGCTCTGTTGACAGTAATTGCTCAGACGTTGAGTTGTTAATCTCTTGTTGTCTGTTTGACGAAAGGTTGTCTTCTTTTCAATCATGATTCAAAAACTTATTTATATTGCTAGAATTGTAAACACCATGATCCCATGAAGTGTGACAATTGATGGAATTAAAGAGTGGAGAAGTGGAAATCGTGTTAAAACCATTTGCTCAACGTGCGGAGACTTGGTCGATTTTCCATCCACTACTTTGTTAACTCCTTCAACTGATTGCACGACTTGCTCACATTCTCATCGTGTGTATGAACACACGTTCCGTTGATAGGTGTTGTAAAACACCGTAATATCTATCTATTGTTTATGCTTTCTTTGCGAGTTTTCTTGTAAATTATGTATCTTATGTCTGCTTTTGAGTTATTAGGTACTCTGGAGTCGCATGGAGGAAAAGAAGAAGAAATTACTCTATTTGAGCCAAAAGGAAAAAATTCTCATCTCATGGGAGAACATTATCTGGAGTCCAGTCAAGATTAAGGGGTAACTCTGTTTGGAGGATGACTAAATACAGCCAAGCTAAGGTTAAGGGGTGATCATTTGTTAAAGACACCCATTTTGGGGTGGTTCTTATCCTACACTATGGGGCATGGGTGTCTGAATCCTTCCCTCAACTCTAACTGAACCCTAAATCGAGAGAAATCAATTTTCTCAATCATTTTGCACCAGAAAGAAAGAGGAGACAGCGGCTGCTGCTTCTGAAACCGAGAGAAGAAGATTGAATCTGAAAATTGCTGATTCCCGCCATGAGTATTGAAGACGGAGGTGCTATGTTCTTGAATGACTGGTGGATTTGGAAGATGGAGCTGTTGACATGAATTGAAGATATACAAGGGGATCTGTGAGATTAAAATAAAAGCAGCAAGTCGGTTCAATTTATAAAGATGAACTCGAGCACAGATGCAGATGAAGAACTCAGGGAGAAGATGGAAATCGAAATGAGGGTTTCTGAGCTTCAATTGAAAACTGAGATGGGTTCAATAGATTGTCTCAGATGGATAGAATCAGAGCTAGGGTTTGTATTGGTTTGTATTTGAGAATTCAGAGACAGTGTTAGATAAGATGGGTTCGATTTGGGTTCGAATTGGAAGCTGATTTTGGTCGGTTCTTGTTTGGAAGTGGTTCTGGTGGATTCTGCGAATGATGGGATTTGAGTTCTGAGATTGAGATGGGGATTCTGTTGCTCAGATGATGTTGTTGTTGGTTATTGTAAGCAGCTGCTGAAGGTATTTGGTACCTTGAAGTGATTGGAAAAGGAGTCTGTCTTTGTTTTAGTTAGACTCGGAGACAAGATTACAGGGAATAAGAAGAGTGTGCTTCTGTTGAAGCAATATGATCAAGTCTGATGAGTTATGAAGGCAATTGGGTTGCAGAGATGGAATGGCGAATGAATGTGCTGCTAGTTGTTTGCCTTGAGTCAGGGAGAGAATAAAGCTACAAATGAGCTGAAGCAGTGATTGAATTGATATTGCAGCTTCTTTGTGATGCGACTGCATACAGCCTACAATGTGTATGAAGTCTGTTGTGATTGTGGCCTTTGTATGGATTGAAGCGGGAGGTGATGTATAAAGTGCGGCTACGACTATTGCGGGTGAACTCGAGCTGGGGTTTTGTATGAGAGTGTGGTGGTCTGGTAAATTGCAGGTGATGGTGCTTGTGGATGGGGTTTGAGCTGGTATTGCAGGTTATTAGAATGGAATTGCATGTGGTGGTTAATTGAGTTGAACTGGCTCATTTAGGTCTTGGTGGTTTGGCTGTGGCATTATGCAGTGGGGGAGCTATTACTAAAGATGGTGTTAACTGATGTTGGCAGTGATTGCAGGTGTGAGTCGATGGCCTGTGTTGTGTATGGAGTTCTTTCTTTGCAGAAGTGGAAGCAATGAGTTGGTGGTACTGAAATGCAATTAACCGAGTGTGCTCGCTGGGTCTTGGAGCAATGAATGGAGGAAGCACAGGAGGGGTTGAACTGAATATAGATGTATGGTTAGGGAATGGTTGCAGAAATGGAGTGAATTGTTGCCAGGATGTAGCAGGTACAACTGAAGTGAGGAGATGCAGATGGTGTTAATGTCATGGCTTGGTGGTAATGAAGTGGTTGTCTGAGAAATGTTGTTGCAGGGTGAAGGAATTGAAATAAGTATGTGTGCTGAGGGAATGGAAGTGCAGTTCTGGGTTAGTGAGACTTGATCTGACAAGAGTTGCAGCAGAAGGTTGTGAAGCACCATCATGGTGCACCACAATTTATGGCATGTGCAAGATTGCAATGGCTCTGGCCTTGGACACTCAGCCCATCCAGCTGAGTAAGATGCTGACTCGGTTCTGACTCACCCGATGACATCAATGAGTTGAGTCATCTGACTCGGTGATTGACCCGATTTGACTCAGTGACTTGACTGAGTTGACCTGGCCGAGTCGACTCGTTGACCGGTGACCGGCGGACTTTGCCGGTCACCGAGCTATTTTCCTACCACTTTTCCTACCGATTCCTACCATAATACCAGTTTTCCCGTCGGCATATTTTTGGGCATATTTTCTACATGGGTTTCTCTCACTTATGGGCTTGGTGGATTTTCATCTAATGGACTTTGAAGACTAGACCTAATTTTGGAACAAGAGGAGCTATAAAAGAGAAATCCTACAACTTTTGGAAACACGTTTTATTCTTGGAACTTGGAGAGCCGCTTTTGTTTACGCAACTAGGGTTTGCTTTTGTTCATCTTCTCCTTTATTCAATTCATATTTTTGGTGATGAAATCCATAGCTATGAGTAGCTAATTTATTCATTATTGGTTAAGGATGTAGTCTTGTTTCTAAAACTTGTGTTTGATTTATGTATTAGTTTTCTCTCTTGATTATCGTTCACATCTCTACTGTTTTAAGAATTACATGATTGATGTATTTTGATAGGATTATGATGTTTGATTAGTTAAGTGGCCAATTAATTGAACTTGCATCCTAGTCCATAGCTATTTTAGGGTTTTTCATCGAGCGATAACCCTGAATACAAGTAGAATAATATGTTTACGGTTTGTGGTGATACATTCTCGTAATCATATGTAAAGTTTGACCATTGTCCGAATTGTTATGCGAAACGCATGGCAATTGCATTGATTAGCCTATTTCTGAAACTTAATGCTCCTAGGAATTGAACTTAATTAGCGCAAGGCGTTAGGTTATTCTTTAGGTAGAATTCACATATGCAGCTCTAATGTGTGTGTTGATGAACTTAGGAAATTAATAGATTATCTTGCTCTCTTGATTCTCTAGGCTTTTGATAATATAAGAGATTAATCGTAATTCTAATCATATATGCAAGCACATGTTTAAGATTGAAGATGAATTCCTTGACCAATATTTTTCTCTATTGATTACTTTTTACAAATTACTTTGTTCTTAATTTACTTTTATTGCTTACTTAAAAATCAGAAATCCCCCAATTGGTTACTTTAAGAAATTGATTACATAATAACTACAATCGCCTCTCTGTGGAAACGAACTATTTCTTATCATATACTTTAGGAAAGTGAAATTATTTTTGACGCATACGACAGCGATCAAATTTTGGCGCCGTTGTCGGGGAGGCATACGGCTAGTTATTAAGTTTTTAGTTTCTTATTTTTATAATTTCTGTTTTTATCTTTGCTTCTTGTTTTCTTGTCTTGTTTCTCACTTGTTTGCGAGAATTGTTTTTAGGTACCTAATCCCCGGCTTCTAAAGATTGGAATTATCCAAGGTGCGGGATAGCTACTCGAAGAGACACAATACTCCAACCAAGTCAAGACACAACGGAAGAACAAGAGTTGGAAGTAGGAGAAGAGACTTTCCAGCAAGAAGAAGAAGAGGCAATGGGTGATGCAAATCGTTCACTCAAGGAGTTAGCTTCTCATAAGCTTGATACACAACAGGGGTGTATTCAAACGGACTCTACTTTTGAGATTAAGCTGGGGTTGCTTAGAGAATTACCAAAGTTCCATGGCATGGTGAATGAAGATCCAAACAATCATCTTATGGACTTCCACACCATTGTCATAGCCATGCTTCCAGCGGATGTTGAGGCGGATGGTGCAATGTTGAAAGTTTTTCGTTTCTCTTTAATGGATAGTGCTAAGGATTGGTTATACTATTTACCTGCCGGAAGTGTCACAACATGGAATGGGCTGAAGAAACTCTTTCTAGAGAGATATTTTCCTGCATCAAAGGCTACTCAAATTCGAAAGGAGATTTGTGGGATGAAGCAAAATGTGGGAGAATCCTTATATGAATGTTGGGAACGATATAAGAGATTGGTGGCAAGCTTCCCTCACCACCAATTCAGTGACGCTATGATCATCCAATACTTCTATGAAGGACTCTAATCAAGTGATAGGAATCTTCTTGACGCTGCGGGTGGTGGTGCACTAGTGAACAAGACGGTGGCACAAGCTAGAGAGTTAATTGAGAACATGGCAGCAAATTCCCAACAATTCTTGAGTCGTGGTTCGGATGTGCTTCTTAGGAAAGTGAATGAAGTGAGCGAGGTCGAGGAACTTCGTCAACAAATGGGTAATATGAACGCAATGCTGCAACAAGTTGCAGCCGCGGTGCCAAGTTCCTCTCAAGCTTATGAAGACGAGCAAGCTAATGCGGTCTTTCCAAATCAACAAAGACGGTATGATCCCTACTCTAACACTTACAATCCGGGATGGAGAGATCACCCAAATTTTAGTTATGCCAATAAGCAAGGAGCGATTCAACAACCTAATTTCAACAACCCGAGTGGATTTCAACCTCAACAACAACAATTCCAGCCGAGACAACAATTTCAACAACAACAACAACAACAACAACCTCAAAATATAGGGTCCAATATGGAAGAGTTGCTGAAATCTTTTATGCAAAGAACGGAGAGTACTGTTAAGGATTTGCAAACTCAAGTTGGTTTTATGGCTATTGAGTTGAATCAATTGAAGGCACAAAATGGTGGGAAACTCCCTTCTCAACCTATCAACCCAAAAGAGGGTGTCAATGCAATCACGTTGAGAAGTGGTACACAACTTGTGCAACCCGAAGTCACTGAATCGGGCACGGTGGAAACACCAAAGGAACCTGTTTTGGAGGAGAAAAATGAGGATTCTCCCCAAACTTCGAGGTACCTATTTCTAACTCTAAAACTCCGGTTTCTACTTATGTTCCTCCTTTACCTTTCCTCGCAGTTTGCAAATTCCAAGAAGGCGGAACTAGAAAAGGAGATTTTAGACATTCTCAAGAAGATCCATGTGAACATACCACTCATAGATGCAATCAAGCAAGTTCCAAAGTATGCAAAGGTGTTGAAGGACTTGTGTACCAATAAACAAAGGCTCAAAGGTAATGAAGTGCTTAGTGTGGGGAGAATGCTTCGGCAATCTTACAACACAAACTCCCACTTAAGTGCAAGGATCCGGTAGTTTTGACATTCCCGTCACGATTGGTAACACCACATTTAACAAACCTATGTTGGATTTAGGTGCATCCGTTAATGTTATGCCTGCGTCTATGTATAATTCACTTGATCTTGGTCCTCTTAAAAAGTCTGGAATTGTGTTGCAATTAGCCGATCGTTCTAATGTCTACCCAATGGGTATTGTTGAGGATGTTCTTGTGCGGGTTAATCAACTTGTATTTCCAAATTGAATTTTGCGTGTTAGAGATGGATGAAGGTTCACCGGACTCGTCTCTTCCATTGCTACTTGGCGTCCCTTCATGAAAACGGCGAAAACCATTATTGATGTTGACAAGGGAACGCTAACTATGGAGTTTGATGGAGAAATAATACGTTTCAACATTTTCGAGACGATGAGATATCCTAGTGATGTCCACTCTTGTTTCTCCATTGATGTGATGGACACATTGGCGCAACAAATGTTTGAGTTGAATGGTGTTGATACTCTGGAAACCGTGCTCACTACACCTATTGACGATGGTTATGAGTATAGTGATGATATTAAAGAAACCATTGGTTCTCTTGACTCATTACCGGAAAAAATCAGCAATTAAGAATATTTCATATGCTTCTTTACCTTGCAATAATGAAAAACTTGTGCCATCTATTGTTAAATCTCCAAGTTTAGAATTGAAACCTCTTCCAAGTCACTTAAAGTACTTGTACTTGGGTGACAATGAAGAGTTACCTGTGATTGTTTCTAATGAGCTTAGTGAATTACAGGAGCAAAAACTTCTAAGGGTGCTAAGGACGTACAAGACGGCCATAGGATGGACAATTGCCGATATCAAGGTGTTTATGGGTGAAAACTACTCCTGCAGAATTTGGTAATTTGGGGTGTGGATGAGGAATGAATTTAAACCTTAAACAAATGCACTGCGTGGTGAGTGCTTGTAGATTCGAGAGATCAATCAGTGCAAGTCCTACTAAACCAAGAAATGGTCGTTCCGGACTTGTTTCGGTCACACAAAGTGAAGGAGATGGGGTTGATCTTAGGGAGGGAAGCGAATAAGGTGTTGAGATTGTGAAGGTGTTGGCTTGCTTATGACTTGTAACAGAAGGTGAGCAGGCTTGTGATTGATGCAAGCAAGCTCGGGTGTTGGAATACGTTTTGTATTAACACTTGGTTTTCTGTCTCGTCCGGACTTGTGTTGTTGTTTGAAATAGGGCGGAGAACCTATTTATACAAGTCATTGAGCCTTATTCACGTCTCTCGTGGGAAGTGGAGGAAGTGGAGTGATGGAGTAGTGGAGTTGTGCGTCGGTGCCACACGACCGGTCTTGCCCACTTCTCCTGTTCATCTCTAACCGTCCATGACTTCACGACACGTTCTTGTGATGGCGCGTTGCACGTGCACGCGTAAACCGCCAGACCAATACCCCGGTATGTATCCCCCGTTTGTGACATGATTGATGTCCTGGAATGTGTGGATCGTGAATCCACGAAAGATAGCATGTAATCTTGAATTGAATAATTGTTTATTCAGAAGTCGATACTTGTGTATTTTATTTTATGCGAGTGCGCATTATGGTGTGGTAAAGTGATGGGTAATGACGCCTCACTAACCAAATAACTCCCGACCAGGGTTGTATAACCAAGTCGTGGTGAAGTTGGACGGATGAGATGATCTTTGAGACACTCATCTGCGACCGTTAATGAATATTAGGTTTTTTGAAGAGGTGCGCAAGAATCACTCTTCGCCTTGGTCGAAACCGAGCATGGAAAGGGATTTGGAGAGAACCGACCGGGCGTGCATGTAGATAGCATGCCGGTGTACACGTCCATGTCTCACTTGTCCCATGAAGGTGCGATCTAGGCCACTCAATTTGACCGGCAAAGAGGAGTGGTTGAGATCAATTTTGCAATAGGAAATTGATGCCGCAAAAGGCCGCGCATCATGCTTTTTCCGGCGCGCGTTCCAAGACGACCTAATTTGGTCGGTCTTGGCCGATGGGTTTGACGTGAAGATGGCAGGCTGATGTTCATGCCTATACCTGAATATCCCATGAAAACGTGATCTAAGCCACTCAAATCATCCTATGAAGTTGAGCGGTCGAGATCGGTTGTGGTTTGGGAGGCGTGGCCATGCTAGTTTGGACGCACGTTTTGGATTAACCAGGCATGATATGCCTTGGCCGAACACATGAGGAGGTAGATGGTCCCACGGTGGTTATGCTGGTATGACCGGCCCTTGCTTAATCTAATCTGTGACCCTCCATTTGTGCCGGAGAAGATGGACGCGCGTGATGGCTTGAAACCTAATTTTGGCTTTCAAAGCCGTGCGCCGTCTCTTGTTTGGGTGACGATTTAGTCACGGCCAAACATTGTTGGTTTTGACCGATTGGTCAAGTGTGTAGGCGGTCCCATGGTGATCGTGTTGACATGCTTTGGGCCCTTTAAGTCTATATCTACACCCTCCATCTATACCTGCGAAGATGGATGGTTGAGACTGCTTTGCAACACATGTAATATGCCGCAAACCCTAATTTAGGGTTTTCCGTCCATAATGCTTGGTATGAACGGTTTCTTGGCAAGCTAGGCCAATGACCGACCATGCGGGGTCGGCCGTGGGTATTCCATACCGCTTGGGGTGATGGAATTGATCCGGGGTCATTCAATCATGCTTATGGAGTTGGATGACTGCGATCGGATCATATCCGACCGATACGGTCGGTCAGGATGCTCAATCGGGCTAGTATAACACACCGAGAGGGGCTCAATCGGGCTAGTATAACACACCGAGAGTCAGGCGGTTCGGGTATTTCGTACATGGTTTCATTATAGTGCTTGGAGGTTCGTGTTACTCAGAAGAGTAACACTCGATCGTCATGCCACACCGATAATGAGTCTTTGAAATACAAGGATGATATGAAATTCACAGGAAGGGATTGTTGCCACATGCTCCAACCTGGAGGAATTTCATGTATTCACAGAATGGGATTGTTGCCACATGCTCCATTCTTGGTGAATTAAGTGAGGGAGTATCCAACACTTATAAATGGCTTTATCTTTTACAAGATGTCAGCGCATGATTTTTTCTGGTTTTTTACAAATTTAACCTTGAACGAAAATCCACCATCAACATTAAGTCCCCTGCCTAGCACACAATGGTTACACTATTGTGGGGTAGGCATAAGATGGTGACAGTTAAAGATAAAACTTTATGAGACAAAGTTAGATGTTACCAGGAGAGACGGGTCATCCTGTCCTTGGAGTATGTCACGTTCAAAAGGCATCTAGGAGAGCATTCCCTAGTATGATGTCGGTCTTGCTCGCTTCGGTCGACCTTGCTATGTCTGCTTCGGTCGAGGGCCCACTCCGTGCTTGCTCCGTTTGAATGTCGGTCTTTCCAGATCGACCTTGTTATGCCCGATTAGGTCGAGGGGCTATTGCGTCTGCTTCGTTCGATCGTGGGATTGTGCCTAATCGACTGACTGTTGCGCTGCTTCGTTCGTGGGGCTATTGCGCCTGCTTGATCGAACGTGGGCTTGTTGTGTCTGCTTCGGTTGAACGTGGGTCCACTATGTACATGCTTCAAACGTCGGCCATGTGCTTGACCAAATCGGCCCTGCTGTGTGCGCCTATTATACCGGCCTTATGTCCTGATTAACACCAGCCTTTGCGACTTGAGCAATACCAGCCTTGTGACTTGAGCAATACCAGCCTTGTGACTTGAGCAATACCAGCGTTGTGCCCTTGACCAACACCAGACTTTAAACTTGTACCGGACTTGAAACTTGTACCGGACTTGAAACTTGTACCAGACTTGAAACTTGTACCAGACTTGAAACTTGAAACTTGAGTGATACTGGACCCGTCACTTGATCAATACCGGACTTGAAGCTTGAGCAATACCGGACTTGCGACTCAATACCAGCCTTGTGTACTCCAAAGTGAATGTGTGTCCTGTCGTGTGTGACTACACATCTCACGCGTTTTTATACAAGTACTGACTCCTGTCTTTTATTGTAGAATGAAGAAAAGAACTCCTGTTGAGATGTCTTCTGGGGATAATCTTTGGTGCCAAGTCAGGAGGTGTTGAAAGCTTCAAAGATATGCCAAACATTGATGATGAGTTGTTCATCGCGCCCTTTCAACTATATGAAAATATCCGTTCCACAGGATAACCCTCCTCCTATCGACTTCAGGGTTTTTCATGCTCCGCTGGGTCCTCATGACGGATGGATGAGACGTATGTTGAGCAATGAGTACATCAAAGATAACTTGAACAGAGCGTATATTATTGATGTAGCTTGAGTGTTGAAACGACTCGAGAGGATGTTAAAGTGGCTTCTGGTGCGAACGTTGAGGTGGATCCTGGAGAGAGTGTTGAAGAAGAATTCTGAAGCGAACAGGGGTCCCGGAGAGAGCATTGAGGCGGCTCTTGAATAGACCATTGAAGCAGCTTCTGCTGGAGGGAGCGTCGAAGTGGCTTCCTCTTCAGTTCAATTTACCTTTGCGAATTCCATGATTCTTGACTGACCATCTTTCTCGTGTTGAAGAAGTCCTTGACTGACGGTGAAGGAATTTCATGCTGAGCCTCAGTCCCCAAGCGTGGTTTACATGGTTTGTTCGTAGTGGTTGTTGTCGAGCCATATATGGAATATCTTGGACATTGTTTCATCATTGTGGGAGTCGTGCATGTGGTACTGGAGTTGGAGTTGACGGATGCGCAGGATGTTGTATCTCGGTGGTTTTCCTCTTGCTGCTTCAGGGAACTGCTTACGGAGGTCAAGGTTGTATCCCTGTTGGTGAGATATATGCTCCTACAAACATTATGAGGCTCTTCATTACGGCAGGCCTGGTTCTTTCTATCAGTGGCATATGTTGTTGTAGATGAGCGTTTAATAGCTCCAGAGGATGACCAAAAGCGCGGATTCTCCAACATAGCATGATCGACATGTACCACCTATCCGATAAAGTGACTCGCCCGGATCTTGCTTGATATGACGCGTGGACATCTTTATCTTCTTGAGGTCAGCTCCCTTGAGGTATTGGCTCCGGTGGAAGATTGCCGTCATAGAGCGTTGATACGTTGCACCGGCATTCTTTAAACCAAATGGCAGCATGGTATAATAAAAATTTCCGAGAGGAGTTCGAAAATATATCTTACTTGCATCATGCTCGTACATCCTTATCTGTTTGTAGCCGCTACATCCATCCATGGAGGAGAACATGCCGTGTCCGCTGGTTGCATCTACTAACATGTCGATGTTAGGTAGAGGAGGATCGTTTTGGAGCAAGCACTCGTTCAAGTCTCAAGTCTATGCAGCACTGATCTATCCATTTTCCTCATGTATGAACTACAACTGTTTAACCGACTTGGATACAGGTATGACATGTAGATGATGGGTGACCAATTTTCATCTAAATCCGGCATTTCTTCATATCTCCAAGTGAATATGTCCTGGTACTCTTTGAGAAGTTCCACGAGCTTCGTGCGTTTATCCGTACACAAGGTTGAGCTGATGGAGATAGGCCTAGGAGATTCCTCAATGATTTCAATCTCATCAGGCCAGGAGTTGGTGCCATCCTGCCACTGTTGTGGAGCATCTAGCACTTGTTCTTATGGTTCGTTCTTTGTTGTAGCATTCCATTGGGTGGAGAGACTGGGTAGCAGTCTCCCCTGCTAATTGATAATGGCAGTATCGGTATACCGTTTTCCCATTCTGGTCATGACTCGCCACAAAAGTTCGTTCCCTCTTCGTGTGAACGTTGGTCGTGGCTTCACAGGATGGAGAAGAATACTTCGTCAGCAAAGATGCATCGTGGGTTTTAAGCCCTCAATGATGCAAGCCGGTCTTCTTCATGAATTTACGCCCATGTGGGGAGTGGGACGCAACGAACTTGTATGATTCTTTCCGCGGAGCTTCTCCTGTATGTGCTGGTTTGGTTTCCCTCGAAGTCCGTCATTGTGGTAGGATTCCGTACGACCTTGCCTGGGAGAACCTTGGATGCCCTGAGAGTCTTGGTAGTAATCACATTCGAAGACGCTCCTGTGTAGATAAGGGCCGTCTTGAACTCTGAATCCTTGATGCGTGCGGTGACATGTAGGTCACGGTCGTGACCTTCCTCTGTTTGATTGCAGCAAAACGTCTCTGCGCGCTGATTCTTCGAGAGGTGTGAAAGTTTGCATAAACTTTCCACTAGAGAAACCGCTTCCGATCCACCGGCCTCTGGTTCATAGTGAAACTATTGACTTGAGGAAGATCGTTGTGAGGATCGAGTCCCAAGTGTAGGAGCCTCCATGACAAACCGCTCATATCTCGATGTCGCTTCTTTGATCGTGTTCATGTAGGTCCGTGCCGTTGAAGTACCTTCTCCTAAGTCGTTGAATTCATTCCTTGTTGGCTCCAGGGGCACTGTTGCGGGTCATGTAGAAATCGATCAGTTAATGTCTTAATAAAAGTGAGTACCTCTTTCTGAGTTGCGGCCATATCCGTTTGAGTCTTGACAAGAACTTCATGCTTTTCCATCAAGTCTGCAATGGTAATGGGAGATGGTCCTCCTCTCGCCCCTCCGGTTCCTCGTCCTGATGAAGGAGTGGAAGTTGTTGCTCTGGGTGACTACCGGAGGTGGTACACTTGATGAGATGCCGTGACTTGCAGCTGCCTGGCTCTCGTGATGGGAGGTGTTGTAATATCACCGCTGAGTGATTGAATTGAACGTTCCCATCCTCTCGTACTCACGTGTTCCTTGATCGATCTCTCCTTCCTCAAGCATTTCTTCACAAATTCGACAAGGGTCTTGAGATATAAATCTTCCAGCAGGATCCGTAAGCTGCAGGCTCCATTTCTTTATCCGGTAGACGTTGTGGTACCCGGACAAGTCTTTTCCTCTCGTGGAGTTGCCTCGAGTCTTCGTTGTCACCGGACCATGTTGTTCGTCTCTCCTGAGTCCCCTGTGATTACGCGCTCTTTCTGCATCTCCACTGGTAAAGGTGTGACTCCTGACTAAGGATTCAACGTTTCTTGTACTGCCTGAGTAGATGTATGCCGACCCTTCTTATAATTGTGTTGTTATATCATTCAAAAGGCGGAATGTTTCGCTCTGTCTTCTAGCGATACTGGCTTGATTTGCCAAGACATCCTCCAAAGATTCTAGCTACACTTCCTATGATATCCGAACCACCCGTGGTCTCCGAGTGAGGATACATCGCGAGATGAAAACTGAAGAATTGAGAATTCAATTTTTGTAACCGAGAGATCAACCTCCCACTGTGGTCGCCAATTGTTTATGGGTGAAAACTACTCCTGCAGAATTTGGTAATTTGGGGTGTGGATGAGGAATGAATTTAAACCTTAAACAAATGCACTTTGCGGTGAGTGCTTGTAGATTCGAGAGATCAATCAGTGCAAGTCCGGCCTAAACCAAGAAATGGCCGTTCCGGACTTGTTTCTGGTCACAAAGTGAATGAGATGGGGTTGATCTTAGGGAGGGAAGCGAAGAAGGTGTTGAGATTGTGAAGGTGTTGGCTTGCTTATGACTTGTAACAGAAAGGTGAGCAGGCTTGTGATTGATGCAAGCAAGCTCTGGGTGTTGGAATACGTTTTGTATTAACACTTGGTTTTCTGTCTCGTCTGGACTTGTGTTGTTGTTTGAAATAGGGCGGAGAACCTATTTATACAAGTCATTGAGCCTTATTCACGTCTCTCGTGGGAAGTGGAGGAAGTGGAGTGATGGAGTAGTGGAGTTGTGCGTCGGTGCCACACGACCCGCCTTGCCCACTTCTCCTGTTCATCTCTAACCGTCCATGACTTCGACACGTTCTTGTGATGGCGCGTTGCACGTTGCACGCCGTAAACCGCCGACCAATACCCCAGTATGTATCCCCGCCTTTGTGACATGATTGATGTCAGAATGTGTGGATCGTGAATCCACGAAAGATAGCATGTAATGCTTGAATTGAATAATTGCGTTATTCGGGAATTCGATACTTGTGAAGTATCGTGTGTATTTTATGCAGTATCTTGCATTATGGTATGGTAAAGTGATGGGTAATGACGCCTCACTAACCAAATAACTCCCGACCGGGGTTGTATAACCAAGTCGGTGAAGTTGGACGGATGAGATGATCTTTGAGACACTCATCCGCGACCGTTAATGAATATTAGGGTTTTTTGAAGAGGTGCGCAAGAATCACTCTTCACTTGGTCGAAAACCGAGCATGGAAAGGGATTTGGAGAGAACCGACCGGGCGTGCATGTAGATAGCATGCCGGTGTACACGTCCATGTCTCACCTGTCCCATGAAGGTGCGATCTAGGCCACTCAATTTGACCGGCAAAGAGGAGTGGTTGAGATCAATTTTGCAATAGGAAATTGATGCCGCAAAAGGCCGCGCATCATGCTTTTTCCGCGCGCGTTCCAAGACGACCTAATTTGGTCGGTCTTGGCCGATGGGTTTGACGTGAAGATGGCAGGCTGGTGTTCATGCCTATACCTGAATATCCGGAAAACGTGATCTAAGCCACTCAAATCATCCGGTGAAGTTGAGCGGTCGAGATCGGTTGTGGTTTGGGAGGCGTGGCCATGCTAGTTTGGACGCACGTTTTGGATTAACCCGGGCATGATATGCCTTGGCCGAACACATGAGGAGGTAGATGGGCCCACGGTGGTCATGCTTTGTATGACCGGCCCTTGCTTAATCTAATCTGGGTGACCCTCCATTCGTGCCGGAGAAGATGGACGCGCGTGATGGCTTGAAACCCTAATTTTGGCTTTCAAAGCCGTGCGCCGTCTCTTGTTTGGGTGACGATTTAGTCACGGCCAAACATTGTTGGTTTTGACCGATTGGTCAAGTGTGTAGGCGGTCCCACGGTGATCGTGTTGACATGCTCTGGGCCCTTTAAGTCTACATCTACACCCTTCATCTATACCTGCGAAGATGGATGGTTGAGACTGTTTTGCAACACATGTAATATGCCGCAAACCCTAATTTAGGGTTTTCCGTCCATAATGCTTGGTATGAACGGTTTCTTGGCAAGCTAGGCCAATGACCGACCATGCGGGGTCGGCCGTGGGTATTCCATACCGCTTGGGGGTGATGGAATTGATCTGGGGTCATCCAATCATGCTTATGGAGTTGGATGACTGCGATCGATCATATCCGGACCGATACGGTCGGTCCGGATGCTCAATCGGGCTAGTATAACACACCGAGAGGGGCTCAATCGGGCTAGTATAACACACCGAGAGTCAGCACATGCGGGTATTTCGTATATGGTTTCATTATAGTGCTTGGAGGTTCGTGTTACTCGTAAGAGTAACACTCGACCGTCATGCCACACTGATAATGAGTACTGGAAATACAAGGCTGATATGAAATTCACGGGGAAGGGATTGTTGCCACATGCTCCAACCTCGGAGGAATTTCATGTATTCACGAGAATGGGATTGTTGCCACATGCTCCATTCTTGGTGAATTAAGTGAGGGAGTATCCAACACTTATAAATGGCTTTATCTTTTACAAGATGTCAGCGCATGATTTTTTCTGGTTTTTTACAAATTTAACCTTGAACGAAAATCCACCATCAACACAAGGGTATAAGCCCTGCCATTTGTATGCACTAGATACGTGTGGAGGATGATACAAAGCCTACAAGGGAAGCGCAACGCCGTTTGAATCCTCCCATGATGGAAGTTGTGAAAAAGGATATACTCAAGCTTTTGGACGTGGGTGTTATCTACCCCATATATGATAGCAAGTGGATAAGCCCGGTACAAGTAGTATCAAAGAAATCAGGTGTGGCGGTGGTGGAAAATGATAAGAATGAACTCCCAACTCGTGTGCAAACCGGTTGGAGGGTTTGTATTGATTATAGAAAATTGAATGCCACTACTCGAAAAGATCACTTTCCTTTACCATTTATTGATCAAATGCTTGAACGTTTAATGGACACTCTTACTATTGCTTCCTTGATGGCTATTCAAAGTTATAATCAGATTATGATAGCAGGAGGACCAAGAGAAAACCACTTTCACTTGTCCTTTCAAAGTACTTTTGCTTATAGAAGGATGCCTTTTGGCTTGTGCAATGCTCCATCTACCTTTCAAAGGTGTATGGTAAGTATCTTTTCGGAATATGTTGAAAACATAATCGAAGTGTTCATGGACGATTTTAGTGTCTTTGGTGATTCATTTGACCTTTGCTTGAACAATCTCTAATCCTTGAACGATGTGTTGAAACAAATCTTGTGCTAAATTGGGAGAAGTGCCATTTCATGGTAACTCATGGCATAGTTTTAGGCCATATAATATCTTCTAAGGGTTTGGAAGTCGATAAATCTAAGATAGACCTTATTCGTGCTCTAACTCCTCCCACTACGGTGAGGGAGATACGTTCTTTTCTTAGTCATGCAGTTTTTTATCGTAGATTCATCAAGGACTTTTCCAAGATAGCATCATCACTTTGTAACTTATTGCAAAAAGATGTGGTTTTTAACTTTGATGAAAAGTGTGTGGAGGCATTCAATCGTTTGAAAGAACTTTTGATTTCAGCCCCTATCATTAAACCACCGGATTGGAGCAAGCCTTTTGAGCTCATGTGTGATGCAAGTGACTATGCGGTTGGTGCGGTGCTTGGGCAGCGTGTGGGGAAGATACCTCACGCCATTTATTATGCTTCTAGAACGTTAAATGAGGCCCAACAAAACTACACAACCACTGAAAAAGAGTTATTAGCCATTGTTTTTGCTTTAGAAAAGTTTCGCTCTTATCTAATTGGTACAAAAGTTGTTGTCTTTTCTGATCATGCAGTACTTAGATACTTGCTTAGAAACAAAGAGGCGAAACCGAGGCTCATACGATGGATTTTACTCTTGCAAGAGTTTGATATTGAGATCAAAGACAAGAAAGGAATTGAGAACACCGTTGCGGATCACTTGAGCCGTCTTGATGTGGACAAGGAGACTATCCCATTACGTGAAAGTTTCCCGGATGAGCAACTATTCTCAATTGCCTTTGGAGAACCATGGTACGCTGATATTGTTAATTACTTAGTGTGTAAACAAATCCCAAAGAACTTGTCTCGTGCTGAGAGGGACAAACTTAAGAAGTTAGGAAACCAATACATATGGGATGATCCATACTTATGGAAACATTGTAGTGACCAAGTAATACGAAGGTGTGTTCCCGAATCAGAATTTAATTCTATCTTGTCTTTTTGCCACTCATATGCTTGTGGAGGACACTTTGGGAGTAAGAGAACCGCTCTCAAGGTACTAGAATGTGGTTTCTTTTGGCCAACTTTGTTTAAGGATGCACATGCATTTTGTACTACATGTGATAGGTGCCAAAGAACAAGCAATCTAGGTGCTCGAAATCAAATGCCACAAACTATTATTCAATTTGTTGAGGTTTTTGATGTATGGGGGATTGATTTTATGGGCTCTTTTGTCAATTCTAGTGGGAATTATTATATCTTTCTTGTTGTGGATTGTGTCTCGAAATGGGTGGAAGCTAAGGCCACCCCAACTAATGATTCTAAAGTTGTTTCAGATTTTGTGCAAGCTAATATATTTGCAAGGTTTGGCATTCCAAGGGCTATAATTAGCGATGGAGGTTCACACTTCAAAAACAGGTTCTTGCAAAACTTGTTAAGGAAGTACAATGTATCGTATAGGATTGAAACACCTTACCATCCACAAACAAATGGACAAGCCGAGGTTTCCAACCGAGAGGTGAAATCCATTCTAGAGAAGACGGTGAACCCAAAAAGGAAGGATTGGAGTTTGAGACTCAATGATGCTTTGTGGGCATATAGAACCGCATATAAAACACCTATTGGGATGTCTCCATTTAGACTTGTTTACGGTAAACCTTGTCACTTACCCATGGAAATTGAGCATAAGGCGTTTTGGGCTATTAAGCAATGCAATATGGAGTTGGATGGTGCTGAAGGAAATGGGTTACAACTCCAAGAGTTAGAGGAGATTCGCAATGATGCATTTGAAAGCTCACGGATTTACAAGGAAAAGACGAAAGCATTTCATGATAATATGATTACAAAGAAACAATTTTGCATTGGGCAGAAAGTGCTTTTGTTTAATTCTCGCTTGCAATTATTTCCTGGTAAATTAAGGTCACGTTGGATTGGACCTTTTATTGTGACTAATGTGTTTTCTCATGGTGCAGTGGAAATTCGTAGTTTAGCTACAGGAAATGAACTTAAAGTAAATGGGCACCGGTTGAAACCATATTATGAGAACTTCTCTTCGGATGTCGTGGAAGGAGTTAATCTTGTGGAAGTACTCCTCCGGAGGAGTCATAGAAAGCAAGGAGATAGTCGGGCTGACAACTTTAAACCAAGCGTTAAATGGGAGGCAACCCATCGGTTTTGTATCTCTTATCTTTTATTTTTTTTTCTTGTCATGTTTTTACTTTTTCTGATTTTTTGTCACTTTTCCGTTAGGATTTCCCACCTTGACTTTCTTTGGAAGATTCAATTTACATTGAAGACAATGTAAAGTTTAAGTGTGGGGGAGTGGTTTGCTTTGTAAATTTTTTAAATTTTTTCAACTTTTGTGTAAAATAGTGAATAAAAAACTCCAACTTGTAGTTAGTTTAGAGTCACATAGTATACATGTCGCTAAGATTACATCGAGAATCTCACAAGAGTGACTGAACTTAGAGATGACAGAGAACAGATCGGGTTTCTTACTTGTATGAGAGTTAAAGTTGAATTTAACCATGCCAGTGGCAAATAAGGTGCAGACTGAATTCGGTATTCGAGTAGTGATCCCCTATAGTGGAGACTACCCATGTTACATCATGTGAGGCACCGACCTTAAATTCTTTGTACCTGTCTAAATATGTGCTTTTAGAGTGTGTGTCACCGTACGTAAATTCCGGGCAGAATGGTGAGCTGCCCAACCTCCCACCAATAGAAGCACTATTTTGATCTCTTGAGTGCTATTTTTATCAATCATGATGGTGACATCGAATTGCTAACTTACATACCATTTGTAATCTTGTTCGCAGTTATCACCATCCACCTTATCTCTCTCTACACCAACAGGTCCATAGAAACACCATCATCATCAACAAGAGGAGCATCACAAATTCGAAGGAAAGTTGAAGACGTTCAAGGTTTACAAGCAACAACGCAGAAATGAGCAGATTTCAGATTCAAGTAAAGCAACAAGACAAGGAGCAGAATTTTTACAAGTTGGAGACTATTGTGCAAGAGCGAAGATTATAAAGATGAGAATTCGAGAAATTTATGATATCGAGACATACGAATTGTGAAGAATCAAGCGGTAAAGTACTTACACCATGGCCGTTGTACTTACATTTTTATTTTATTTTATCTTATTTGTATTTTATTTTTCTCTTGTCTCAAAAAAAAAAAAAAGAACGGGCCTTGGCTCAGCTGGTCATCCCCGTTCCCCAAAGTTTAATTCGCTCCAGGAGGTCCCAGGTTCGAGTCCCCAATGGCGTAATATTGCAGGAATTAACATGGAAGGTAGTGTTAGCTTGCCCCCCTTGTGACACAATCTCAGCCCCCTTCCCGCCGTTTCGGCTCTCTTGGCTAGGTTACCCATGAGGCTCGCTGGTAGGTTAGCACAGCAACCTATTCAATTAATGTAGTAGTATGTCGTTGGAGCTTAGCTTGTTAGGCTTCCAATTAGTTTCATGTAATAATATTTATCCAATAATATAATAATATTTAAAAAAAATAAAAATGAAAAAAAAAAGAGAGAAGACAAGAGAAAATTTTGTTAGGTTCATTATTAGTTTTATTATTTTGTTTTGTTTTGTTTTCATTTTGTATTTGTTTTATTTTTTCTTGTCTCATAAAAAAAAAAAATTAAAAAAAAAAATTAAAAAAAAAAAAAGCGACAAGAAAAATTCATTGTATCATATTTTGGGTTTGTATAGTTTGTTTTTAGTTTCTTTCAATAAAGCCAATGGAAAAAAGGAATATCCATAATGAAGTTTCAAGCAACAAGGAATTTGAGGAAAAGAGTTACATTTTAAAGATTCTACGAAGTTCAAGAGTTATCATCAAGAGTTGAAGACCGAAGACGAAGATGAAGACACCGATTAAAGACCGAAGACGTTTCTATGGATGTTGTGAGAGTGGTGCTAGCTGCACGTCGAACGGATAACGAGGTAAGTAAGCATATTCCCACCTTCGTTAAGTGGTTGATTTCCTTTCGTAGAGATCGTCAGAAAAATGGGTTTTCAAAAATGATAAAAGATATGGGTTTTCAAAACAATTCGGAGGGTTTTTCCTTCCTACCATTCAACGTGTCTCAGGATTCTCTCTTCATTCCTACATGGACACATGTGTGACCCATAAAAAGCTGTTTATTATTGAGAGCAATATCATAAAACCCTTTCTTGTGAGGCAGAGTCGAGACTTTTGATCACTCCAAACCCGAATTTTTGTCGAGAAGGGATGGTTATTTCTCTTTCAACTTTTAAGGATGAGATTGTGTTCATTTATGTGTCTAACTTCTTATGACTAGTGTGCAAAATCTCTATGTCTTCTTAGTGCGTTGGATGCTATCATTACGGAGAACTAGTAAGTTGGAAAAGTAGGTTTTGTGGGTATATCTCTAGTAAACCCTCACGAGACTATAACTCGTCCACTAGGGACACCTAGTGGTTTAAAGGCTTGTTATTTATGCTAAAAGTGACCGTAGCCTCGACGACACGGAGTTGTATGTATTTTTCATAATTTGTTTTGTTTGATTTGCTCGAGGACTAGCAAAGTCTAAGTGTTGGGGAATTTGATAGGTGTTGTAAAACACCGTAATATCTATCTATTGTTTATGCTTTCTTTGCGAGTTTTCTTGTAAATTATGTATCTTATGTCTGCTTTTGAGTTATTAGGTACTCTGGAGTCGCATGGAGGAAAAGAAGAAGAAATTACTCTATTTGAGCCAAAAGGACAAAATTGTCATCTCATGGGCGAACATTATCTGGAGTCCAGTCAAGATTAAGGGGTAACTCTGTTTGGAGGAGGACTAAATACAACCAAGCTAAGGTTAAGGGGTGATCATTTGTTAAAGGCACCCTGTTTGGGGTGGTTCTTATCCTACACTATGGGGCATGGGTGTCTGAATCCTGCCCTCAACTCTAACTGAACCCTAAATCGAGAGAAATCAATTTTCTCAATCATTTTGCACCAGAAAGAAAGAGGAGACAGTGGCTGCTGCTTCTGAAACCGAGAGAAGAAGATTGAATCTGAAAATTGCTGATTCCCGCCATGAGTATTGAAGACGGAGGTGCTGTGTTCTTGAATGACTGGTGGATTTGGAAGATGGAGCTGTTGACATGAATTGAAGATATACAAGGGGATCTGTGAGATTAAAATCAAAGCAGCAAGTCGGTTCAATTTGTAAAGATGAACTCGAGCACAGATGCAGATGAAGAACTCAGGGAGAAGATGGAAATCGAAATGAGGGTTTCTGAGCTTCAATTGAAAACCGAGATGGGTTCAATAGATTGTCTCAGATGGATAGAATCAGAGCTAGGGTTTGTATTGGTTTGTATTTGAGAATTCAGAGACAGTGTTAGATAAGATGGGTTCGATTTGGGTTCGAATTGGAAGCTGATTTGGGTCAGTTCTTGTTTGGAAGTGGTTCTGGTGGATTCTGCGAATGATGGGATTTGAGTTCTGAGATTGAGATGGGGATTCTGTTGCTCAGATGATGCTGTTGTTGGTTATTGTAAGCAGCTGCTGAAGGTATTTGGTACTGAAAGCAGATTGGAAAAGGAGCTGTGCTGTTTTAGTTAGACTCGGAGACAAGACTACAGGGAATAAGAAGAGTGTGCTTCTGTTGAAGCAATATGATCAAGTCTGATGAGTTATGAAGACAATTGGGTTGCAGAGATGGAATGGCGACTGAATGTGCTGCTAGTTGTTTGCCTTGAGTCAGGGAGAGAATAAAGCTACAAATGAGCTGAAGCAGTGATTGAATTGATATTGCAGCTTGGTGTGATGCAGAATTACAGCTACAATGTGTATGAAGTGCAGCTGTGATTGTGGCCTTTGTATGGATTGAAGCAGGAGGTGATGTATAAAGTGCAGCTACAGCTATTGCAGGTGAACTCGAGCTGGGGTTTTGTATGAGAGTGTGGTGGTCTGGTAAATTGCAGGTGATGGTGCTTGTGGATGGGGTTTGAGCTGGTATTGCAGGTTATTAGAATGGAATTGCAGGTGGTGGTTAATTGAGTTGAACTGGCTCATTTAGGTCTTGGTGGTTTGGCTGTGGCATTATGCAGTGGAGGAGCTGTTACTAAAGATGGTGTTAACCGATGTTGGCAAGTGATTGCGGGTGTGAGTCGATGGCCTTGTGTTGTGTATGGATTTGTCAGCGCAGAAGTGGAAGCAATGAGTTGGTGGTACTGGAAATGCAACTGAACTGAGTGTGCTCGCTGGTACTGGAGCAATGAATGGAGGAAGCACAGGAGGGGTTGAACTGAATATAGATGTATGGTTAGGAAATGGTTGCAGAAATGGAGTGAATCAAGGCCGATGATGTAGCAGGTACAACTGAAGTGAGGAGATGCAGATGGTGTTAATGTCATGGCTTGGTGGTAATGAAGTGGTTGTCTGAGAAATGCTGTTGCAGGGAGAAGAAATTGAAATAAGTATGTGTGCTGAGGGAATGGAAGTGCAGTTCTGGGTTAGTGAGACTTGATCTGACAAGAGTTGCAGCAGAAGGTTGTGAAGCACCATGATGGTGCACCACAATTTATGGCATGTGCAAGATTGCAATGGCTCTGGCCTTGGCCACTCAAATTTCATCCAAATGAGTAAGATGCCGACTGCTTCGACTCACCCGATGACATCAATGAGTTGAGTCATCTGACTCGGTGATTGACCCGATTTGACTTAGTGACTTGACTGAGTTGACCTGGCCGAGTCGACTCGTTGACCGGTGACCGGGCGGACTTTGCCGGTCACCTGAGCTATTTTCCGGCCACTTTTCCGGCCGATTTCCGACCATAATACCAGTTTTCCGTCGGCATATTTTTGGGCATATTTTCTACATGGGTTTATCTCACTTATGGGCTTGGTGGATTTTCATCTAATGGACTTTGAAGACTAGACCTAATTTTGGAACAAGAGGAGCTATAAAAGAGAAATCCTACAACTTTTGGAAACACGTTTTTATTCTTGAAACTTGGAGAGCCGCTTTTGTTTACGCAACTAGGGTTTGCTTTTGTTCATCTTCTCCTTTATTCAATTCATATTTTTGGTGATGAAATCCATAGCTATGAGTAGCTAATTTATTCATTATTGGTTAAGGATGTAGTCCTGTTTCTAAAACTTGTGTTTGATTTATGTATTAGTTTTCTCTCTTGATTATCGTTCACATCTCTACTGTTTTAAGAATCACATGAAGGATTATGATGTTTGATTAGTTAAGTGGCCAATTAATTGAACTTGCATCCTAGTCCATAGCTATTTTAGGGTTTTTCATCGAGCGATAACCCTGAATACAAGTAGAATAATATGTTTACGGTTTGTAGTGATACATTCTCGTAATCATATGTAAAGTTTGACCATTGTCCGAATTGTTATGCGCAACGCATGGCAATTGCATTGATTAGCCTATTTCTGAAACTTAATGCTCCTAGGAATTGAACTTAATTAGCGCAAGGCGTTAGGTTATTCTTTAGGTAGAATTCACATATGCAGCTCTAATGTGTGTGTTGATGAACTTAGGAAATTAATAGATTATCTTGCTCTCTTGATTCTCTAGGCTTTTGATAATATAAGAGATTAACTCGTAATTCTAATCATATATGCAAGCACATGTTTAAGATTGAAGATGAATTCCTTGACCAATATTTTTCTCTATTGATTACTTTTTACAAATTACTTTGTTTTTAATTTACTTTTATTGCTTACTTAAAAATCAGAAATCCCCCAATTGGTTACTTTAAGAAATTGATTACATAATAACTACAATCGCCTCTCTGTGGAAACGAACTCTTTCTTATCATATACTTTAGGAAAGTGAAATTATTTTTGACGCATACGACAGCGATCAGCCGTAGACCGCCAGACCAAAACCCCAGTTAATATCCCCCATGTGACACAATTGATGTCTCGTGATTAGTTAGTTGCTGACTTTATGACTTCATGGGACGATGAGTCCTTGTATTGTTGAGTCGAACATGATTTGAAAATGTTCTGAGACTCATGAATTTGAACATGTCTGTTGAGACAGATGTATAATGTATGAATAAACATAGTTAACGTGAGCAAATATTGCTCATCTGAGCAAATGTTGCTCGTTTGATGAATTATTGGTAGCATGACCAAATAAAATATTAATTTAAATACTGGCAACTGAACCAAATATAATTAATAAAGTGTTGACCATGAGATAATCATAAAATTATTAGTGTTTGAATCTGGAATTATGAACCTTGGACTCAAAACCCTAATTCGATAAATTGATGGTTTATTGAAAATTAACCAGGGAGTGAAGGAGGGACCGGCTACATGGGATCATGGGTCGACCATGTAGCGCCTGTTAAGTGCATATTTTGCATATATTTAGTGTCGAATCCATTCTAGTAATTGCTTAATTTCTTGCAAATTATTGTATATTACTCTTGTTTTCTCTTATTTATGTTTTGCTAGGTGAATCATCCAAAAGAAGTGAATTTGCACTTAATCGTGCAATAAAAGAAGTTAGCCGCAAGCTGAGAAGGGCCAAAGACCAAGTGGAACTCATCCAATTTGAGGAGTTCTTGCTGTCATTTCGAAGAGGACGAAAAGACGAAACTAACGGCGAAAGAATGGAGTCAATCCGACGTCGTATGAAGAATCTTGAAGCATTTTAAACAAGCCGAAGATGTCGCAAAGTTGAGTAGCTACGTAACTTCTAAAGGAACCCTACTATTTTACTTGGGGCTGCCACCAAAGATCTTCTTCACCAAGCATCACGACTACCGATTGGAACTGAAATTAGTTCGATCGAGATAGCAAAGATTGATGAGGCTCCCGATGGAGTCTGTGATGGAGAATACGATGTTTCGATAAGAAGGCAGTGCTGATGCTGCTTGAGTTGGAGGTGTTGCTGATTATAAATGGTAACGAGAGGTGCCGGCAGTGATGAGATAATATGTTGTTAGCATTATCATCATGGTGAATGAAGACTGCTCGAGCAGAGATAGAGGTGATGGAGTAGAGACGAGCTCGAGTATATACATGGAGCTACGATGGTTGTTGGTGGTCATCATTATAATGAAGATTGGCTTATATCGCCGACTGCTGGTGATGGATGGAGAAGTTTTGTAAGGCGATGTTGCTTTTGATAGAGTCTTGGAGCAGGGAAGAACTAGCCAGTGCCGATGAAGATTTTTAATGAAGCATAGCAGTTCGAGTTCAGTTGAGGAGTGTTGGCAGAGATGAAACTCGAAAATGGGAGTTGGGAGATGATGATGATCACGATTTCTGCCGGTGATTGATGGAAGGGAGTTTACGAGAAAGGAGGAGATGATTAATGGGTGTGTGCTGTGATGAAGAACAACTCGGGTTTGAATGGATCGATGGAGAGGATTCGAATCTCTAGGTTCGAACAAGGAATGATAATGCCAGCGATTAATGGAGTTGTGATGTGGAGAATGGGTTTTGTCTCGGGTTAACAATGATGAAGTTCAGCATGGATTTGGAGCTGTTGACAACCACAGGAGATGATGGCACGCATGGTTGATGGCGATGAGTTATTTGCAATGGTTGGGAGACTTGCAACCGAGGAATGGAGAAACGGGCAATAAATGATGGAACGTGATGAACATGGAGATGGTTTGAGTTTCCTTGGTGCTGGCATTTGCTGCTGTGATGGAGTGAGTCTTGGTGATGGTGAGCTCGGTTCGATGGAGAAATGAATATAGATCTCGAGCATGGCAGAGAGTACGAAAGATGGAGTTTGGTTTGATGCTCGATGAAGTTGAGCTCAAGATGTGAACTGCTGCTGCTGTAACTCGAGAAGATCTCGGAGAAAAAGATGGATTGCTGCCATCGTTAACGAGTTTTGCTGTGAGTGTCTTCTTGCTATGAGGAAGGGGTGGAGTTCCGTAATGCTGATACGATGGGTTCATGGCAGAGATGGAGAATCATTGGCATTAGAGATGGTGATTGAAGCTTGATGTTGCTTTATGGTTAAGAGCTCGGAGAAATAAGGACAGTTGGAGTACGGATAGAAGACTCCACCGTATGTAACAACGGGGAGACTTACGGATTGAAAAACTCATCCGTATTATAACTCGGAAAAGGTGTCGGATGGGACTTCCAACCGTATTAGAACTCATGGAGACTTACGGTATGAACTTTCAAACCGTATGCAAACACAGGGAAGGTTACGGAAGGGAAATCAGTCCGTAAGAAAACTCAGGGGAAAGAGAAGAAGTTTTGCCGTGAAAATATAGTAAGAATCTATTGTCGGTCTCCTGCAACTGACAGGCCAAAGACTGGTATTGATAAGGAAATGGACTGGGCTTTTGTTCGTCTAGACGGTCCATTGGCTAAAGACCACACACGGCCAGACTTGGGACGTGACTTGTTTTGGAAAGTTGCGAGTTTTGGCAATTATTTTGGACCGGGATTCAGTGCACGGGCACACAAAACTTGGCCACTATATAAGAGGCTCATCTAATATTTTTAGAGATATCTCATAATCTTTTAATCAAGTTTTGGAGAGGAAAACTCAAGAGAAGAAAAGCTAGTGTTTTGAGCTATTTCCATCACCGTAACTATTTCTTTACCATTTTATCATATGAAACTCATGGGTTTTGTTTGTACCATGAATAGCTAAACTTCTTAGTGATTGGGGATGAATTCTAAGTTCTAGACATGATTTGAGTTATCATATAAATCTATTTTGAAGTTCTTCACATGATTATTGATTGTTTATACTAATTAGAATATTTATGATTGATTGATAGATTGTTTAGGTGGACAACTGAATTAATTTGTTGATTCAATCAAATGCTAGTATTGAGTTAGGAGATAAGTAATAGTCGAATAATTCATACGAAAGTAGAGAACACAAGACCTTGCATAGGGATTCTGTGTAGTGATTATGTGTATAAACAACACTAGAATGTGGACCTTGAGCTAAGAGTCTAACTACTAGGATCAATATATAATTCACAAAAGATAAAGCATTCGACAAATTACACCTTGAGTGAGCTACTACTAGGTGGTTTCAAGAATAGAATCTGGTATTGGAGAGCTTCCAGTCTAAGTGATTTAAGGAATTTAGGGGATAGCACTGAGCTAGTCATTATTCCACTTTGGTAATAATTTGTGATCAATTGTATTAATGGATGAATATAATAACTTGATGACGGTTTAGTAACGAAGAAGGATTCCCGATCATATTTCTCTCCATTGCTTGCAAACTTTATTACTTTCAATTGCTCTGTTATTTACTTTGAATCAAAAACAAACCCCCATTGTGACACTTTTTGACAAATAAATCTCCCTGCTCTTCGTGGGAACGAACTTGACTTCCATTATATTATTTTTAATGGAGTGGAAATAAGATATTAATTTGATTGCACCTACGACACGCATCAAATTTTGGCGCCACTAGCTGGGAGCAAATCGGTAGCTTTAGTTGTTATTTCTTTTTGTTTTGTTTTTGTTTTTAGTCTTATTTTTAGTTTTTGATTTAGCTTTTTGAGAATTTTTGTTCAGGTACTTAATCCCTGGCACCGAAAGATTGGGATTACCTGAGGTGCGGAATTGAAACTCGCAAGGGAACAATACTACAAGCACGTCCACAGTTGCAATCAGAACTTTCTACAGAAGAGATGGTTAATACATACGACGAGATAGATCCTCCACCTCCGGAGAGGAAGTTAATAGAGTTGACATCTCCATGCTTAGATTCTCAACCACTGTGCATTGCAATCACTAACCCAGTGGAGCTGAAGTCGAATCTACTTCATCATATACCAAATTTCAAGGGACATCCAGTGAAAATCCAAATCGACACCTTCAACAGCCTCCGAACACAATGACAAGTCCGAGGCATGTAACCGCAGATAGAGATATGGCAATGCTACAAGCCTTCCCGTTCTCATTGACAGACTTAGAAAGAATGGTTGTATTTTCTTCCTCCAGGAGTGTTACAACATGGATTCGAGATGAAAAAGCTATTTACGGAGAAATATTTTCCTGCTTCCAAAGCGGCATCCGCTCGTAAGGAGATTAGTGGCATTCTACGGATGTCCTGGGGAGTCTCTATATGAATATTGGGAGAGGTATAAGAAGTTGTTGGCAAGTTGCCCACACCATAATATATCCTCAATACTTATCATTCAATACTTCTACGAAGGATTACTTCTAGAACAGAGGAATTTGATTGATGCAAATTACCGGTGGTTCACTTATCGAGAAGATAATTTCAAAGCAACCAGTTTGATTGAGAGTATGGCTTCTAATGCTCAACAATTTTACACCGAAACAACTCTAATGTCGAAGAGTTAGCGAGATGGGAGAGTCTCGCACATCGAGCAACGGATGAACAACATAGAAAAGGTAGTACAACGAATGGCAAGAAGGATTATTCCTTCTTATGAAGAAGAGTCCAACAGTGAATGCCGTGTTCCCTAATCGAGAGGCCAAGGTATGATCCCTACTCTAATACTTATAATCCAGGTTGGAAAGATCACCCAAATTTCGAGTTATGCAAATCAGCAAGCTGCAGCTCCTAATCCTTATGGGCGACAGAGTGGTTTTCAACAACCACAGCTCCGACCACAACCTCCACCTCAGCCTCAACAACAAACTCATAGTTCCAGTTTAGAGGAGATGATGAAAATAATGATGCAGAAGCAAGATGCCAATGCTCAGCGTCAAGATGCAATCCTGCAGAAAAAAAACATGGCAATAAAGGACTTGCAACTTCAAATGGGACAATTGGCTACAGACATGAATGAAATAAAAGCACGAATTCAAGAAAGTTGCCATCACAACCTTTTGTGAATCCAAGAGCGAACGTCAATGTTGTAACTCTAAGAAGTGGGAAGCAAACTGAAGAGCCAAAACAACAAGAAAAGGTTAGTCACGACTTGGATGAGGAAGTAGGGGTGGAAACTGTTCCAAAGGAAAAGCCAACCTCAACTGGCCAACCTAAGGACACAGTTCCTACTTTTACCACGCCGCCTCCTTTTCCTAGTCGTTTTTCCAAGTCAAAGAAGCAAGCTCTAGACAAGGAGATTATGGATATTTTCAAAGCAAGGTGCATATCAACATTCCATTTATTGAGGCCATAAGAACGGTACCTGTGTATGCCAAAGTTCAAGGATTTGTGTACAAGGAAGGAGAGGTTGATTGCTAACGAGATCACTCGGTAGGAGAAAGTGCTTCACTATGTTGCTAAAGAAGATGCCTGCAAAGTGTAAAGATCCTGGTGGTTTTACAGTGCTAGTTACTATTGGTGAAAAACGGTTCGAGCGTGCTTTTCTTGATTTGGGAGCTTCCATAAGTGTGATGTCAGCTGATGTTTATGATTCATTGAATCTGGGACCTTTAAAAGAGACAGGGATTATCATTCAATTAGCTAATAAGTCTAACATATATCCTAAGGGACTCGTGGAAGACGTGTTGGTGCAAGTGAATGAATTAATCTTTCCGGTTGATTTCTTTGTTGTGGATATGCAGAATGGGGACAATTTTTCGTCTACTTCATTACTTCTTGGGAGACCATTTATGAAGACTGCTAAGATGAAGATTGATTGTGATACTGGGACACTCACTATGGAGTTTGACAAAGAGGTTATACGCTTCAATATTTTTGAAGCCATGTGTTATCCAAGTGATATCCATTCCGCATTTTTTGTTGATGTTATTGGTTCGTTGGCACAACAGATGTTTGATTTGATCAACGAAGATGAACTTGAATCTGTGCTACAAAATAACATTGATTTGGACGTCCATGGCATGCCTAACTTGGACATTGATATTTCCAAGGAGTTTGTTGATACATGTGGTGCTTTAACGGCATCACAAGAAAGTAGAAGAGGTAATATTTCATATATCTCTTTACCTGTAACTGATGAAGTTCCTTTACCTTGTTGTGCGTGCACCTAAATTAGAGCCGAAACCTCTACCTGATCACTTAAAGTATGCTTACTTGGGTGATGGGGAAGATCTTCCGATCATTATTGCAAAGAATCTCACAAAGAATGCGGGAAGAACGCCTCCTTAGGGTTCTAGAAAGAGCACAAAACGGCTATTGGTTGGACAATTGCTGACATCAAAGGCATTAGTCCATCCATTTGCATGCATAGAATCCTTATGGAAGATGATATCAAGCCAGTACGTGATGCTCAGCGTAGTCTCAACCCCCCAATGATGGAGGTCGTGAAGAAAGAGATCCTCAAATTACTAAGTGTGGGGGTGATTTACCCAATTTCGACAAAGAAATGGGTTAGTCCAAAGTGCAAGTGGTGCCTAAGAAATCAGGTGTCACCGTTGTTAGAAATCAAGATGATGAACTCGTTCCTACAAGATTTCAAACAGGATGGAGAGTGTGCATAGACTACAGAAAGCTCAATTCGGCTACCCGCAAGGATCACTTTCCTTTGCCTTTCATTGATCGATGTTAGAGAGGTTAGCGGGACATTCTCATTATTGCTTTTTGGATGGTTATTCGGGCTACAATAAAATTGTTATTGCACCGGAGGATCAAGAGAAGACTACTTTCACTTGTCCTTTCGGTACATTCGCATATAGAAGAATGCCATTTGGTCTTTGCAATGCGCCTGCCACTTTTCGTAGATGTATGGTTAGTATATTTTCGATTACGTGGAAAACATCATTGAGGTATTTATGGACGACTTCAGTGTTTATGGTGATTCATTTGATATTTGTTTAAATAATCTTGAACTTGTGCTTAAAAGATGCATAGACACTAATCTTGTTTTAAACTGGGAGAAATGCCACTTTATGGTAAACCATGGAATTGTACTTGGCCACATCGTGTCCTCCCAAGGGCTCAAAGTAGACAAGGAAAAGATAGACTTGATTAGGAACTTACAATACCCCACTTCGGTGAGGGGAATTCGCTCGTTTCTTGGTCATGCAGGTTTTTATAGGAGGTTTATCAAATATTTCTCCAAAATCTCAATGTCGATGTGAAAATTGTTGCAAAAGGAGGTTGCCTTTAACTTCACCATGAGTGCAAGGATGCCTTTAATAAATTGAAGGAATTGTTGACTACTACACCAATTATTAAGTCACCCGACCGGAGTTTTCCGTCCGAGTTAATGTGTGATGCAAGTGATTATGCAATCGAGTCTGTTTTGGGTCAAAAAGTAGACAAGAGGTCACATGTGATTTATTATGCATCAAGGACCCTGAATGATGCTCAAATCAACTATTCCACTACTGAGAAAGAGTTGTTGGCTATAGTATTTGCATTAGAAAAATTTAGAGCTTATTTGGTGGGTACCAATGTGATTGTATATTCTGATCATGCAGCACTACAGTACCTATTGAAAAAGAAGGAGGCTAAGCCAAGACTCATACGTTGGATTCTTTTGTTGTAAGAATTCAATATGGAAATCAGAGATAAGAAAGGTGTTGAGAATACAGTCGCCGATCATCTTAGTAGACTGGTTGTTTCCGAAGAAGAACTCCCCTTACAGGATAGTTTTCCAGACGAACAACTTTTCTCGATTGAAGAATCAACACCTTGGTATGCTGATATCGTGAACTATTTGGTTACAAGGCAAGTACCTAGTACAATGTCTACTTTTCAAAAGCTAAAGCTTAAGAAAATAGCCAAAGATGTGTGGGATGAACCCTACTTGTGGAAATATGGTGCTGATCAAATTATCCGCAGTGCGTACCAAACTCGAATTTCGACCAATTCTATCTTTTTGTCATTCTTATGCTTGTGGTGGTCACTTTGGTGCAAAACGTACCGCTCTCAAAGTCCTTGAGAGTGGCTTTTATTGGCCTACCCTATTTGAGGATGCATATGCTTTTTGCAAATCTTGTGATAGATGTCAACGAACGGGCAATCTAGGTGCTCGAAATCAAATGCCACTCAATCCTATTCTCACCGCCGAGATTTTTGATGTGTGGGGCATTGATTTTATGGGTCCTTTTGTTAATTCAAATGGAAAATTTTATATACTTCTTCTTGTGGATTATGTTTCTAAATGGGTGGAAGCTAAAGCCACCCCTACTAATGATTCTCAAGTTGTTTGTGAGTTTGTGAAGGAATATATTTTCTCTAGACATGGTACACCAAGAGTGGTTATCAGTGATGGAGGCTCGCACTTCAAGAAATCCTTTCATGCTCTCCTCAAGAAGTACAACATTACACACAAGATTGGAACGCCGTATCACCCACAAACTAGTGGGCAAGCTGAAATTTCAAATCGTGAGATTAAGTCCATCCTTGAGAAAACCGTTAATGCTACACGGAAGGATTGGAGTTATAGACTCAACGATGCACTTTGGGCGTATAGAACAGCATATAAGACACCGATTGGTATGTCTCCATATCTGCTGGTTTATGGTAAAGCTTGTCATCTCCCAGTTGAACTTGAGCATAAGGCTTTATGGGCGGTAAAGATGTGCAACATGGAGTATGATAAAGCGGGGAAACATAGGCAACTACAAATCAATGAGCTAGAGGAGATACGTAATGATGCTTACGAGAGTTCTCGTATATACAAGGAGAAGACTAAGCTTTTCCATGACAAGATGATTTCTCGAAAGAATTTTGTTGTGGGACAGAAAGTTCTTTTATTTCATTCTCGTCTTAAGTTATTTCCTGGTAATCTAAGGTCCAGATGGATTGGATCATATGTTGTTACTAATGTTTATTCTCATGGTGCAGTTGATATCACTAGTCTAAGAGATGGGACTACTTCTAAGGTCAACGGCCATAGATTGAAGCCATACTATGAAAACATCGCTTATGTGAATGTGGACGAGGTAGAGCTTCGCGATTTTCTCCCTCTGGAGGAGTAGTAAGGAGAATGCCAAGTCGGGCTGACGACTTTAAACCAAGCGCTAAATGGGAGGAAACCCATAGGTTTTGTATCTTAAACCCTTCTATTTTTGTTTTTTATTGTTTTCATATCATATTTCATCCCTATGTTTAATTTCATTGAGTCTGTAATCTATTTTAGAAGAAAATTATGACGAATACCTTTTCGTCAGAAAAATTCAGACTGCACGTAGTTCAGTCCAGAAACCATAACTATCAGACCGTTTATCGAAACACTGCGCCCTTTGGACACTTTGTAGAAAACACGTAGATGAACAACTTTTGTGAAATGGAGTTTTTCCAAATTCCTTACCAATTTGCACAGTTTTTGCGTTTTATCTGCTGTTACGTCAGAATTCAGAACTTTTTTCGGTTTTACACATTGAGGACAATGTGAAGTTTAAGTGTGGGGGAGTATTTTGCATATAGATTTTTCAATTTTTGTATATATTTGAATAAAACCTCCAACTTGTAGAGATTTTAGGGTCACTAGCATACTTCTAGGTATGTTTACATAGAGATTCTGACCGACATAACTGAACTTGGAAGTGTTAGGGAACTACATTCGGATTTCTTACGAATTGGAGTGTTAAATAAAGGATTTAATCATGCCGGTGATGCAAATTAGGAGCAGAGAGAAATGCATTATTAGAGTTGCTGATCAATCATTAGTGGAGACTACCCATTTTCATATCAACCAAGGCACCAGACCAAATTTTATTTGTAGCTGACTAAAGAGCTTTGTTTTGAGTGTGTGTCACCGTACGTTAATTCCGGGTAGAATGGTGAGCTACCCAACCTCCCACCAATAGAAGCACTATTTTTTATCTCTTGAGTGCTAATTTTTTCAATCATAAGGGTGACGTCTATAGACGAAAACCACCTTCTTGTAGTTTGATTTGCAGTTAGCACCATTCTCTCTCTCGACAACAACATGATCCATAGAAACACCATCATCATCAACAAATGGAGCGACATCAAAATTTACAAGGAAAGTTGAAGACGTTTGAGGTTTACAAGCAACAATACAAGGAAGAGCGAAATTTCATATTCAAGTAAAGCAACATATACATGAGCAGATTTTTATATACATGTTGAAGACTTACACATAAAGAGTGGAATTTTATATCTAAGTATGAAGACTTGTTACAAGAGCGAAGAAAATCAAAAGATGAGAGTTATTGAAGTTTATGATACGAAGGCATTACAAGTTGTGAAGATCAAAGTGGTAACGTACTTCTTTCATGGCCATGTCAATTTTATTTCATATTTATTGTTTTAGTTGCAATCTCTCTTTAAAAAAAAAAAAAAAAAAAAAAAAAAAAAAACGAAAAACGAAAAAGAAAAGAAAAATATATATATACAATGAGATTTGCATTTAGGTTGTTATTTGTTCAATAAGGCCATGTGGAAGAAAAATATATAAAGAAGTTTCAAGCAACAAGGAAATTGAGGAAAATAGTACAAATTGTCGAAGTTCTACAAGTTCAAGAGTTTATCATCAACAGTTGAAGACCGAAGACGAAGACCAAAAAGATGAAGAAGACGAGCCGAAGGAAGACGTTTCTATTGGATGTTGTGAGAGTGGTGTTTTCATCATTTCAATCAGATGTGAAGGTGGTAAGTACTCTCATCCTTGCTATAATGGTTGATTTCCTTTCGTAGAGATCATCAGAAAAATATCTTTATTTTCCACGATTTTGTGGAGTCTCCAGAAATACTTCGGAAGGTTTCCTTCCCACCATTCAATGTGTGTAGGATTCTCTCTTCATTCCTACCTGCACACATGTGAGACCCATAAAAAAACCGTCTTATTGAGTGCAATTATCATAAAATCCTTTTAAGTGAAGCAGAAGTCGAGGCGAAATGCTTATTGATCGCTCTCAAACACGCATTCTCTCATTATGGTGTGGTTATTTCTCACTCAAGATTTAAGAATGAATATGTTCTTTGGTATTTCTAACTTCTTATTACTAGCATACAGAAACTCTATGTCCTCATAGCTCTTTGGATGCTTGGGAAGCTGGAACGCTTTGAAGTTGGAGTAGGTTTTGTGGGTATACCTCTCGTAAGCCCTCACGAGACTATAACTCGTCCACTAGGGACACCTAGGGGTTTAAAGGCCTGTTATTCATGCTAAGAGTAACCGTATCCTCGGCGACATGGAGTTGTTGTATTTTAGATAGTTTGCTCGAGGACTAGCAAAAGCCAAGTGTGGGGGAATATGTTAAGTGCATATTTTGCATATATTTAGTGTCGAATCCATGCTAGTAATTGCTTAATTTCTTGCAAATTATTGTATATTACTCTTGTTTTCTCTTATTTATGTTTTGCTAGGTGAATCATCCAAAAGAAGTGAATTTGCACTTAATCGTGCAATAAAAGAAGTTAGCCGCAAGCTGAGAAGGGCCAAAGACCAAGTGGAACTCATCCAATTTGAGGAGTTCTTGCTGTCATTTCGAAGAGGACGAAAAGACGAAACCAACGGCGAAAGAATGGAGTCAATCCGACGTCGTATGAAGAATCTTGAAGCATTTTAAACAAGCCGAAGATGTCGCAAAGTTGAGTAGCTACAGAACTTCTAAAGGCACCCTACTATTTTACTCGGGGCTGCCACCAGCATCTTCTTCACCAAGCATCACGACCAGTTCAGGGAACTGAAATTAGTTCGATCGAGATAGCAGCATTGATGAGGCTCCCGATGGAGTCTGTGATGGAGAATACGATGTTTCGATAAGAAGGCAGTGCTGATGCTGCTTGAGTTGGAGGTGCTGCTGATTATAAATGGTAACGAGAGGTGCCGGCAGTGATGAGATAATATGTTGTTGGCATTATCATCATGGTGAATGAAGACTGCTCGAGCAGAGATAGAGGTGATGGAGTAGAGACGAGCTCGAGTATATACATGGAGCTACGATGGTTGTTGGTGGTCATCATTATAATGAAGATTGGCTTATATCGCCGACTGCTGGCGATGGATGGAGAATTTTTGTAAGGCGATGTTGCTTTTGATAGAGTCTTGGAGCAGGGAAGAACTAGCCAGTGCCGATGAAGATTTTTAATGAAGCATAGCAGTTCGAGTTCAGCTGAGGAGTGTTAGCAGAGATGAAACTCGAAAATGGGAGTTGGGAGATGATGATGATCACGATTTCTGCCGGTGATTGATGGAAGGGAGTTTATGAGCAAGGAGGAGATGATTAATGGGTGTGTGCTGTGATGAAGAACAACTCGGGTTTGAATGGATCGATGGAGAGGATTCGAATCTCTAGGTTCGAACAAGGAATGATAATGCCAGCGATTAATGGAGTTGTGATGTGGAGAATGGGTTTTGTCTCGGGTTAACAATGATGAAGTTCAGCATGGATTTGGAGCTGTTGACAACCACAGGAGATGATGGCACGCATGGTTGATGGCGATGAGTTATTTGCAATGGTTGGGAGACTTGCAGCCGAGGAATGGAGAAACGGGCAATAAATGATGGAACGTGATGAACATGGAGATGGTTTGAGTTTCCTTGGTGCTGGCATTTGCTGCTGTGATGGAGTGAGTCTTGGTGATGGTGAGCTCGGTTCGATGGAGAAATGAATATAGATCTCGAGCATGGCAGAGAGTACGAAAGATGGAGTTTGGTTTGTTTGCTCGATGAAGTTGAGCTCAAGATGTGAACTGCTGCTGCTGTAACTCGAGAAGATCTCGAGAAAAAAGATGGATTGCTGCCATCGTTAACGAGTTTTGCTGTGAGTGTCTTCTTGCTATGAGGAAGGGGTGGAGTTCCGTAATGCTGATACGATGGGTTCATGGCAGAGATGGAGAATCATTGGCATTAGCAATGGTGATTGAAGCTTGATGTTGCTTTATGGTTAAGAGCTCGGAGAAATAAGGACAGTTGGAGTACGGATAGAAGACTCCACCGTATGTAACAACAGGGAGACTTACGGATTGAAAAACTCAGCCGTATTATAAATCGGAAAAGGTGTCGGATGGGACTTCCAACCGTATTAGAACTCAGGGAGACTTACGGTATGAACTTTCAAACCGTATGCAAACACAGGAAGGTTACTAAGGGAAATCAGTCCGTAAGAAAACTCAGGGGAAAGAGAAGAAGTTTTGCCGTGAAAATATAGTAAGAATCTATTGTCGGTCTCCTGCAACTGACAGGCCAAAGACTGGTATTGATAAGGAAATGGACTGGGATTTTGTTCGTATAGACGGTCCATTGGCTAAAGACCACACACGGCCAGACTTGGGACGTGACTTGTTTTGGAAAGTTGCGAGTTTTGGCAATTGTTTTGGACCGGGATTCAGTGCACGGGCACACAAAACTTGGCCACTATATAAGAGGCTCATCTAATATTTTTAGAGATATCTCATAATCTTTTAATCAAGTTTTGGAGAGGAAAACTCAAGAGAAGAAAAGCTAGTGTTTGGAGCTATTTCCATCACCGTAACTATTTCTTTACCATTTTATCATATGAAACTCATGGGTTTTGTTTGTACCATGAATAGCTAAACTTCTTAGTGATTGGGGATGAATTCTAAGTTCTAGACATGATTTGAGTTATCATATAAATCTATTTTGAAGTTCTTCACATGATTATTGATTGTTTATACTAATTAGAATATTTATGATTGATTGATAGATTGTTTAGGTGGCCAACCAATTAATTTGTTGATTCAATCAAATGCGTATTGAGTTAGGAGATAAGTAATAGTCGAATAATTCATACGAAAGTAGAGAACACAAGACCTTGCAGAGGGATTCTGTGTAGTGATTATGTGTATAAACAACACTAGAAAGTGGACCTTGAGCTAAGAGTCTAACTACTAGGATCAATATATAATTCACAAAAGATAAAGCATTCGGACAAATTACACCTTGAATGAGCTACTACTAGGTGGTTTCGAAGAATAGAATCTGGTATTGAGAGCTTCCTTACCCTAGGTGATTTAAGGAATTTAGGGGATAGCACTGAGCTAGCTGTTATTCCACGGTTGGTAATAATTTGTGATCAATTGTATTAATGGATGAATATAATAATTTGATGACGGTTTAGTAACGAAGAAGGATTCCCGATCATATTTCTCTCCATTGCTTGCAAACTTTATTACTTTCAATTGCTCATTATTTACTTTGAATCAAAAACAAACCCCATTGTGACACTTTTTGACAACTAAATCTCCCTGCTCTTCGTGGGAACGAACTTGACTTCCATTATATTATTTTTAATTGAGTGGAAATAAGATATTAATTTGATTGCACCTACGACACGCATCGGTGCCCGATGCTCAAGTGAGCAAATACCAAGGTCTCTTGAAGACTTGTTGATTTGTTGATAAAAGAATGATTAAATGCTGGTTTAATCATTTATTAAAATAATGCTCTGAGCCTTGGGTGATAAAAGTTAATTAATTATGTAGAGATGAGGGACCGACCAAGGGGTCATGAAACCGGCCCTGGGTGGCCATGGGATCGACTGACGATCATTTTATGGAATTCCAAGTTGTTTGGAAGAGTTTGAGCCCAATATGAACAAATTAGGTCAAATGATGAAAATATATGGGACCGGCCTCTTGCAAGCCAAAGAGCCAACCTTGGTCGGTCAAGGTAATATGCTCATGTCATCAAAGTGTTCGCGTCTCAGTCCTGAGAATTTTGATATTTTCTGATGTGCGTTTGAACAATCATTTGAGAAAATATGAAGAAATCAGGGATTTTGTCACTACACTAAATTTATCTTTTAGCAACAGCTTATTTCTGTTGCTGACCGGGGTGGAAACAGATTTCAGCCGTTGCGAAACACCCTGTCGCAGTTTTTCGTAACAGCTCTAGCTCTGTTGCTAAATTTGGTCAGCAACGGAAGTCGCAACAGAAAGAAGCTGTTGCGAAAGTAAAATTTAGCAACAGAGGATGTCTGTTGCTATTCTGTTGCTAATGTTAGAGCTATTCCAGGATATTTTCTGTTCGAACTGGACAGAGTTGTTCTGGTTCATATTTAGCAACACGTTTTGTCTGTTGCTAAACTTTAGCAACAAGAAAAAAAGTAAGGTCAAGTCTTCGTTGACCTAGTCAAAATCAATTCCCACCCCCAATTTATCCTGCAATACCCGCTAATCCTTCCTATTCCGATGATTCAATTCCTCACATTCAATATTCAATTATAACTGATTCATCTGTAGTAATGATGCAATCTAATAACCCATAGATTCATCAAAGGATTTTATTAAAAAAAAAAAAAATCATCAATTTGAACTTTTTAAGTATCACAGTTGGAGATATAAATGTGTATTATGTAATACAAGTAACCACTGAGATGATGAAGAAGACTAAATTTTGTAATTGACATACAATATGGTGATCTAGTCTAAACTATAGAAAACAGGGAATGATTGTGATTGTTGATTGTAGCCATTTCCGATCCAAAATGAAATGCCAGACTAGGTTACCTGGTTCAATATCCAACTTCCCTTGTTGTATTTGATAGTCAGAAACAAAACAAAGTATTGTAAGAACTATTTCAAGATATATCAAATGCCGAAGCTCAACTATGTAAGACAATTATTTGAAGCGAAAATGTAGAAGACAAGTTCCAACTAGAAGCTTAGTCTTCAATATTAGAAAAAGTACACCAAGAAGAAGCTAAGCAGAAAAAGAACCTTGGGAAAGGAGTATCATGATCAAGGGGAGACATCATTATCTACAGTAGGTTTGTCATTGGTAGTTGTAGAAAAAGGTCCCTAAATCAATTTCCATTTCGTGATTTTAATGCTGCTTGATTCCTAGCTTTCTCAGTTCCAGAAGACCTCTTCCCACTGGATAGCAAAACATAAACACCAATTAAAAGGGAGAATACTGTCACAAACTTTCTCCTGCATTACTACAACAGCTTATAAAAACCAAAGCATGTCCTCATACCTATACAAAAATCAAGAATATGAATTACCATCAGCAGCATCATGGGATGTTGGTTTTTGACCAACACGATCGATCCAACATTGAAGTCTTTCTTCTGTAACATCTTCTTCTACACCGTGTGCTTTTTGCTCTCCTCCAGATATGTGTAAGCCATGCCTGCATCAGGAAGTTCTACATCATGAGATTTTCAAAAGAAAATCTACCATTGTACCACATAAATTGAACACAGAGGAGACTATAAGAAAGTTATAGCGATACCTGCTTAAAAAGAACATCTTCGCACTCTGCTTGACTCAACTCTACATAAGAAGTAAAATGAGCATTAAAAACATTCCCCATTTCGTTGCATTGTTGTTTACATAAATAAAAATAAACACCTTCCAAATCCAAAAGAAGACAGACCACAGTATTTGTTGTCATTGCTACTAATATTTGCACATCACGAGCTTATGCATATTAGTTCATGACCATCTGCAAGGTTGCGAGGCCAACAAGGTAAAATGAAATTCAATATGTGACTATACAATAAAAAATGAAAGCATCAATAGGTAAAAGCTAACACTTCGGGGGATAAGATAAGAAGACAAACCAGGGCTGGATTGGCGAACTAAATTTGAGGTTAGTGGTGGGATAATTCCAATACAACAACATCTGTAGAATCAGGACTTATGCCATTAAAACGTAAAATTGCAAAATGTCGGTGCAAAAGAAATCAACTTCAGCAGAACTTATCAAGTGAAAATCTACTTATCATTATATAGAGCCTTGCAATGAGCTGTTCTGCTCATTAGAAACAAACAAGAAAGCTGTATGACCAATGGACTAAAATGTATATAATTTACCAACATCGTCTACATCATAATTCTCCATGTTAAGCTCCTTGAGGGTGTCAATCATATCTATAGTGCCCACACTAGTACTGTTTCTAGGTTGTAGGCAGTTTGAGTTTTTAGGTTTAAGTTCAAAAACAACAGAAAAATCAAAACAGAGAACTCAAATTTTATCTTGATTTCTTAGTTCCAGTCACTTAAAACCATTCAAAAACAAAAATAAAAAACACCCAAATCATAAAATTCAAAATGAATAAAAACCCAAATCTCAGATACAACCTACTCACCTAAAATTATACCTAAAACATAAAACTAGAATAAAAAGATGAAAACATACCTAGGTTTATTACGCTTAGCAAAAGCTCTCAGAATGGTGCTTCCATCTGCAGTAATATAAGTGAAAGTCATTAAAAACAAACCAAACCTAACTATTGATCTAAAAAGTATTGAACTTAATTGACTTACATCAGCTGTACTTGGTCGAGTTTTAGGGATTTTTCTGGGCAGAGATTCTAGGAGGCAAAATCAATCGGTTGAATTGGGTCTTCACCAAATCTTCATAAGATTTCAGGAACTGATCTTGTTTTCTCTTGCGTAAGGATAGGAGTTATCTTACAACTCGTTATTTCAACAACTCCTCAAGGTGATAAATCCCTAAATTAAGAGATGATTCACTTTTGGGAGATTTTCATTCTACCGAATGGAGAGATGGATAAGATTTTCTACTAGCAGAGATTTAATCGCAGTAGAGATTTGATGGCAGCAGAGCTTTCTCAGATCTACATGCAGAAGTAAATAGAGAAGATAATGAAAGAATTTTAGTAGCCGAGGAGTTTAGCAGAGGAGTTTTCCAGATCTGAATGAAGGTGTAAATGGAGAGGATAAATGAGAGAGAAGAAAATAATGTGTGGATAAAAAGAAAGCAGGTGTGCTGTACCGGAACATTGTTGGGATAAATCCGGCTTCTCTAAAGTCAAGAAGTCAACTAGTCAAAGGGGTGAAATAACAACACGATCTGCATTCGTTCGAAAATATGGGTGGAAAAAGGGTCAAAAGTGTTACCTGATAAGCATGTGAATCGCATGCTTATACTCCTGGTTGTTGCTAATCGCAACAGAACTAGGGAAGTTGCGAGTTTCGAAACAGAAATAAACTGTTGCTAAAGTTTGGCAACTGTTATGCGTTGTCGCGAATCAGCAACGGCTTTTGGGCTGTTGCTATGCTAAATCCAGAATTTGGTGTAGTGTGTTGAAACTGAGGAAACTTCGTGAGATGAAGGAAACTAATTATAAAAAAATGAAGGAATCATGAAGTGTGGGACCGGCTATAGCCAAGGCATGGCCGGCCGGCCAATGAGCCCGGTCCCATAGCATTTTTCCTAATTTATTATATTTTTCATGATTTTATGAAAATACCATGAGATCAAGGAGTTTGTTGAAACTAAGGAGTTTTGTTGAAATCAAGGAGTTTCCTTGAAGTGAAGGAGTTTCCATGAGATGAAGGAAATAAATACTATTAATAATAATAAAATAAGGGCGTGTGGGACCGGCTTGGGCATGGTCGGCCGGCTAGGGCCCGGTCCCGTGAGTTTTCCCCAATTTTATGTATTATTTCATGATTTGAAGGAATTTTCATTATTTGAAGGAAATTTCATGATTTGAAGGAAATATCATGAAACCAAGGAATTCCATGGGATTAAGGAAACATCAAAAATAATAATAATAAAATAAGGGTGTGTGGGACCGGTTAGGGCATGACCGGCCGGCTAGGGCTCGGTCCCACGAGTTTCCCTAATTTTATATTATTTTTCATGACTTGAAGGAAATATCATGAAATTAAGGAGTTTTCATGAGATTAGGGAAATAATAATAAAATAATGAGGAATCATGAGGTGTGGGACTGGCCACGACTAGGGCATAGCCGGCCGGCTAGTAGACACGGTCCCACGACACCTTTCCCAATTTTATATTATTTCCTTGATGCGAAGGAAACACCATGAAACTGAGGAGTTTCCTTAAAACGAACGATATTTGTTCAAATGAAGAGATTTTCATAAGATCAAGGAAAATAATAAAAATATGATAAAATATAGAATTTGGACGTGGGACTGGTCACGGCGTGACTGACTGGACGGTGAGCCCAGTCCCCTAGCGCCTTGACTAATATTTTATTATTTATTATTTTCATCCTATTTTTCATAGGTTCATCGTTCTTTCGTATTTTGGAATGCTCGTTCGTGCATTCAGGTGCTTGTTGGTGTATTATTGCTGAGTACACTTGCACCATTTTAGTCGGGGCTTACTCAATAGTTGCTCAGATGCCCGTGTGTTGAATATTTAGTACTAACCCATGGAATTCTGCTGGGAAGAACCATGAATTGAAGTAATGAAATATTATGGAAAACATAGAATATTTTCCAGGGATTCAGTTAATGAATCTAATGATTTAGGAATAATTAATTGATGGCTCTATACTAGTACGATCGTCTAGGAGCATTGATTATTCATGAATTGAGTGATATGAGCTTGTTGAAGCGTCATATTTCTTTTATATAGTTAGGAAAAACATTGTTACATCCTGAAGACGTTATTGCTCTATACTAGCAGACAAGCTTTCTAGGATCCGTACAATCTTTCGATTCTATATAGAAGTAATTACTGAAATTGCAGTATTCGTGAGATATGTCGTTGCCTCAGCTGAGAGACTACACATCTACATACACTCTGAGAGAGGGTATTCTCAGTCAGAGATTCGTGTGGCATGAGGTTTCATGATTTCGATAAGAGACATGAGCCTCAATACTCGTTTGATTGTTGGATCAGGAGCACGTACAATTATGGGTTTACGATTTTAGCCCTTGTCGAAAATCCACCATCTACATTAAGTCCCCTGCTTAGTGAGGGACAGTCATGTTCCTCAGTCAGCACTTGATGGTGATTTTCTAATTATAAACGAAATAAGTAATTGAACTTAGTCGTGAGATAAGATGTTACCGGATTTTCGATTGTACGAGCGAACCATGGCTTGAACGAAGATCTCAGTGGCATGATAGAAAATCGCGTTAAGTGGTGTAGCACCGCTGATTTGGTGATGGAACCTTGGTCGATTTAGGATTCACGGGTCCGAGCCCAAGAAAGGAAATCCGTTTTAGCGCGGACGTTCGTTCGTTCGTTAGTTTAAGAAACAAACAAAATAGACCTGAGTCTAATGATAAAAATTTTGTCTATGAGCTTTCACGAAAAACAAAATTTTATTTTTTAAATATTTCACAAAGTGTAATAAACTCTCGTTTCGAAGGTGGATGCTCGTACGAGAGAAAAATTTTTTTTTCAGAAGTTGAAACTTGTTCATGAGTTATTCATGTTAAAATAATATATACATATGCATGTATAGACGTGAGTTTTGTAAAAACCCTTGTTTTAGGAATGGACGTTCGTTCGATCGTTAGTTTAAGAAACTAGCAATAATCCCTAATGTAGGAGAGATTTTTTAAATATGTGAGATTTTAATAAACTCTCGTTTCAATGGTGGATGCTTGTACGATAGAAAAAGTTTTTTTTTTTTGAATAGACGTGCGTCTGTTAATAAAAAATTATCTATGAGCTTTCATGAAAAATTTATTTTCGAAATGTAAGCTTTCACAAATTTTTGAAAATATACTCTCGAGGGAGCAAATATATATATATATATATATGTTTTTCAAATTTACGTGAGTTTCACGTTAAAACATATTTTTTGTAAAATCAATGTTTTGATTTTGAACAAAGTAGACAATTATACATTATGAAATAATGTTTGTATGTGAGTTTCACAATTGTAGAATGGATGTCTGTCCATTTTTGAAGAACCAGTGGATGTTAAAATTCACGTGGGTTGTTCACGGTTTTATGAAAATCAAGTCATGATTTTGAATAATGAATTTTGCTCGTCTTTTGCAGGTTTAAAGGAACGAGCAAGTTTTCGAAATTCTGAAGTTATAATCACTACAGCTAGTGAAATTGTAAATAGGTAAAAGTTGGATGGTTACCATTTTTGTAGACGCTGTTGTGAGCACCTTTATTCCATGATTCATTGTTTTGTTGAATCCTGCGCTTTGTATGAACGATGTGCTGAAGTAGCCACTTTGCAAGAATGACTGACTCCCGCGATGATACTTCCGAAGATGGTGTTTCCAGAGATGACATCTCTACAAATGCAACTTTAAGAAATGGTATTTCTGGGACCTCTGAGTGATGGTGAGAGATCCTTCATACTGAGTTGTACTCCTGGTTATTTCATTAGCTTTACCACAGGATGATCATATAGTGAGATCCCGGATCAATGTAGACTCCACGTAAATGTAAGAAAGTCTACGGGAGCGAAGAACCCAGAAGCAAGGACTACAGGATGTGAGCAAATGACGTGCAGTCCCCAGCTGTTCCTTTGGTGAGTTGTTAGCGCTCCTTGTGTCATGACTTTTCCCTGCCCGTGCAATTAGGATCACGAGACCAAGGTTTGTTATTTCTTTTCAGACTTTTTCTCCATCGATTGACGATCTTCAACTTGTTCCCGGCAAACAATTCAGGAATCCACTATGAAGAAGTCGATGTAAGTATCTCTTTCGTGCAGGTGATCGTGGCATCTCCTTGAATGAAATAATAATAATTTTTGTTGACGAATCCAGGAAAAAATTATCGTGGATGAACAAGGTATTGATGCTTCTCATTCATCCTTGGATCATGGTGAGACGGAGAATTCCCAAAACCCGAAACCGCATGAAAGTAATAACGCTTCTAATGATGACTCCGCCAGTATTGGTTCTTCGAACGGCTTAGAGACCGCTCAAGTAAGTACCCATATTATATTTTCTTAATAGAAGTATATGATCTCTGAATGAAGACCCATATGAATGAATGAAAAATTTTACTGAAATAACGTCACCAGAAAATTCAGAACTCCGTCTTTTAGCAAAAACGCCATAAAATATTCATTCGATGTCGGATTTTCGCGATCTAACCATGTATCCTCATTTCCAAGAAATTTCCAAGCTTTAGCAGAGAAGCTTTTTGAGATTTGAACATGTTTAGGGTTCGAAATCGATGAAACGGTAAACTTCCAGGACGTTTTCAGAAAATTTTCAGCTGGTGCGTAGTCCAAAGTTCTAGCCACATCGTTTTGCTCGTTTTTCCAATTGCTGTGAATTTTGGATATGTTGTAGAGAACATCCATACGAAGAGAATGGTATATGACCCATCCCTAGATTCTTCACTAATTGCTCCCAGTTTTTTGTCTCATACAGAGCAGCGTAAAATCATCTCAGACGGACTTGTTGTGAAACACTCTTGTTGTGTCTTTAGACCATTCGCTTGTGTCTTGAACGGTTGGTGAGGATTTTAATGTCATTGATTCATTTAAGATCAGGACCCCTTGATTGATACTTGAGCATGGTGCCTCGGTACCATCTTGTTTCTGTCAGTTGTTAAAACATCACTTCTGAAACCCTGGTCACGGGACCATCACTGAGGTTGCTCTCAAGAGGGGGTGATGTAATGACCATGATTACATGTCCCAGTGGTAGCATTTCTTTTAAGATGAATGATTAGTACTGGAGAGCCCGGCGCCACGAGTCTCGGACTGTGAAATTGATCGCCATGATCAGCGGACCGTCAGTCCCCAGTACTTTGTTAAATCTCTCCTTTTCGTTTTTCCTTCTTCTGGCAAGACCTAGATAGAGGACCTAGGTAGAAAAATTGATGTAAAGACCTAGGTGGTCAAAGTTGGAGGTACCTTGATGAAGGACTCAGCGAAAAGACTTGGTGGACATCGATCGACTGTAAAGGTTATGAATCCCGTCCACGAATTTCTGCTTGCATGTTGTATGCTCTGGAAGCTGTAGGAACCTCATACGGCGTCAGAATTCGGTGATTTACCCCAACTTTTAAAGCTAAGAGACTGAGTTAGCAAATGAGAAAATAGTCACTCAATTTGGAGTTGTCTAGGTCAGCCGACAAAGCGTGCAAATTTGTAATTTGTAATCTCGTGCAAGTTTTCAGATTCCATGAACTTGAGTGTGGAGGCCATATCTTTCAACTCGTATGTCCGATTGATGTTCCCTTTTGGTATGTTGTAGCAGAGACATAGATGAACATCTTTTATCAAGGAAGCATTGTCCCATTCCTCACCCATTGGTACGTTTTTGTAAACCCATGGGCTGAAGTATGTTGTATCTCATTTATAGAGGCGATGCGAATATCTTGTAGAAGACTTTGGATTGTGCCCGCCAGTCGTGCAAGCTTTGGGAATACTTTCATGTGAACATGTTAGCATGTCTAAACACCTTGATATGAATCATTAGTTCTTGGAGAAGTCCGCTTCATGTGTAACACTTCAGAGAATGGTTAGTTGATGAAGCCCTAGGATGTTGCTCCTGAGACCGTTGTTGATGCTGAGACCATAGACGCAGTTCATCCAGATATCCTTGTTGATGCCGATACTATAATTGGAGTTGCTCTAGAGACCAAAAAGGCTAGAACCATGATTATTGACATAGCCTTTGCTCCTCCATCCAGTGAGCCTTTATATTTACGAACTAGTTGGTGGGTTGAGCATTACCAAGATAAGGTGTACTGATCAGCCCAAATTCTCTTGAACAATACGACTTTACTATGAACTGGCTCGGTCAGTGAATCGACGTTGTGGCAGATAGCAGCGGCATTCTCCATTTTGGATGTGAGGAGAAAAGTTCCTTGGTCGTTCAAGGTTTGTGATGCAGAGAGGTCCCGTCGATGAAGTTTCATGGAATCACATCAGGTTGTAATAAATAGATTTGAATCGATCTTTCCCATAAAATTAAGTCCCCAGTGTATGTTGAAGGAGTTTATGCCATCCATGGATGAATGATGTTGCATCTGCTTCTTCAGAAGTCTTATCATGGGATAATGAAGACTTTATCGATTGTAGTTTAGTTACACTTTGATCGTGTTGTTGTTGAATCAGTGTGTCATTGTCGATATATTGGTGCTGAAGCCAGATGCGTCATTATCGAAGGTGTACTCTTTGATTGGGAGTACAATTTGAAGACTTCTTAGATGCTTGAGCGTTGAAGCGCATATTATTTAAGCATCGAATGTCTTAGGTTTGATCGTCTCGGCCCTGAGTATCTTCTGTTGATTCAGCATTTCTTTCGTTGCGGCTGTGGGATTCGACATCAGAGCTTTTTGATTTTGTGGCACACATGGACACTCCTGTAAGGCTATGGAGAATCGCCCAAAATGTTCTTTGCCATGCTTGGACATCATCTCAGTAATGACGTCTCGGTGAGATGCTCGATTCAGAGAGGTGTCAGATTTAACCACTTGGTAAAATATTAATGTGGTGAAGCTACCCACTCATAACGTCTTGCAGAGTTGCTAGCAGAATTGAGTCCCCATGCTAGGATAGCATGTGAGGAAATAAACGACATAGTCATGGAAGGAATGAGACTTGCCTGAGTGCGGAACCTCTTGATGAATGTTTATGCATCTTTTGCAGGTTCTTGCTTCAACCTTGTCTAAGTTCGAAATTCTTCTGATGATGAAATGTCATCCAAATCTTCTGGATCAGAACTTTCTTCGTTGGAGAGATGTGCAACCAAAGGCGCTTTGTCAGTAGCCATATTTTCAGCATGGATCCACACTCGTCTGAAGAACATTTCATATCCTGGATCTTCCTGATTATGTGAAACTTGGTTTCTGTCCAGGTTGAACTTATGTTCACTCTGAGGGTGATGTATACATAAGTATTTCCGAGCGTTCCTTCAAGGTCTTTGATTGAGACGGGATCACGAGTAGCTTCTTGTCTCTGCGGCTCTGGGGGTTTTCAGTGGAATAATGTTGATGGCGATGTCAGCATCGATCAACATTCTTCCAAATTCATTTTACTCTGAGATGGACTGTGGTAAGAAGTCCCTAGTCGTGCATCTCCTTGTATGTGGATGAAGGTTCAAGGAGTATTTTCGGGATGGACAAACTCTGACACAATGTAATTCGGTGCTGTGAACATGTCTTTCATTTGTGCCTTAGACAGATAGAGCAATTTCACAGATATGCTCGATCAACGATTAAACTGCTTCTTTGACTGGTTGTTCAGAGAGTGTAAAGGTTCTGATTGGGATAGAATTCTTGTGTACTCCTTCAGTCCCCAGTTGAAGTTATTGTGGATCAACATTATCTTTGAAGATGTGTTCAAAATATTGCAGTTACTTGTCGGATGATTGATAAATCTATGAAGGTGATAGTACTTGGGATTCTTCATTTTTTCTTCAGTTGGCTCTCGAGCAACAATTTGATTGCACCATCTTGAACCCAGATTTCTAGTAACTCGACCACTCTTTCATGAGAACAGAGAAGTTTGAGTCTGTCTGATCAATTCCCCGTTCGTTGATGCTGGAGGTTTGTGCATTTCAAGATTGGTTATCTTTTCTTTGCGCCTTCAGAGGAGTCTGGGATGTTGGAGAAGCGCTCTATGATGTGTCTCGGTTTTCCTTTCATTCCTTTCAGCAACAACGTTTGTTGAAGGATGGAGGTTGTACTGATTGTTTACTAGGTGTCTGCTGCTTCGAGGTTCCTCGACCTTGCAGACTTTGCTCTTTCTAGTAAAGAAGGTGTAGTAGTTGCTGACTGCTTGGCCGCTTCGTGGAGTTCTGAGAAATTTTAGAACCGGAGATTTTCCAGCAAGACTTTGTAGACTGGGATCATTCCATTGATACACGGGTTCACCAGTGTGATATTTGTATCATGACGATCCAAGGCCTGGATACTGAACTTTTTCACGTAGTCATTGGGATATTCATTGCTCCTTTGGAACATCCTTCCAAGATCAGAGAGTGACTTGCTCAGAAACGAAGAAATATTTTATGTAGAAAACATTAATCATCTCTCTCCAACTGGTGATACAACCTGGTGCGATGTTGTTGTACCAGGTATATGCTCTGCTTGTCAGAGACTTTGAAAATTCCTTCAGACGGACGACATGATTGTGTTCATGCTCGTCCAATGATTCTAGAAAATGATAAACATGTTCTCGAGCGTTGCCCGTTCCGTTGTAAAGTGTGAACGTTGGAGAAGTGTAGCCCTTCGGAAGAGGAATCCTTTGTTTAGCAGCAGGATATGGAGGTTGGTGACCGTGGACAGATGATGTCTCGCCTTTTCCTCGATCTTCTAGAAAGCGCTTCAGGTCCTCTCGAGTGATGCAACTTTCAGGTTCATTTGCTGGTGGATCGTCTGCAGTTTTGCAAACTTCTTCATCATCTACAACATAGGTTGGAGAGATTTTAGGATCAGCGGTTGAAGATGTTTCTTTAGTTTTTCCTTTCTCGCGTTGAGGAAGAGTTTGTTCAGATGCAAGCTTGTCCGTGAGAGTTTTGATATAAGCACACAACTCTTTTTGCGTTGCAGCCATATCAGTCTGAACCTTCATGAGATCAATTATGGTAGGCTGATTTCCTATGGTTTCTTCAGGAGATTCGATAGGACGTGGATTGTTAATGGTGCCAGTAGCATTTCTTGCAGCATTGACATGAGTAATCACTGGAGCACCAGCACTCGGAGGAGTAGTAATAACATGTAGCATGACATTGCTGGCCGGAGGAGTGGTATTAGCGGTACCATTGGAGCCTGCAACGTTGAGAGGAGTAGTACTTGCGGTGGCAATACCACTAGAACTTGTGATGTAAGAGTCGGGTGCTGAACTCGGATTGGTAACTGAAACAGACCTAAGATCGACCATCTTTGTGAGAATTGAGATTGCAACCGAGAGAATGATATCCCACTGTGGTCGCCAATCTGTAGATGGGGCAAAACGAGTTGCTGGTTATTACGGAATTGAGAAGACGACCGTGCGGAGGAAACTCCTTGAACCGAGCGAACTGTCAAACCTCACACAGATGCACTGCAAAAAGGAGTCCTTTGAATTCGAGAGATCGATCTCAGAGGACTCCGGCCTAAACCAAGACAATGGTCGTTCCATAGTCAATTCGGTCACAAGAGAGGATGGGTCGATCTGTAAGAGGGAAGATGAGAAATATGTGAGATCAATGGTGATTGAATATTGTAGGTGTGTTGTGTTTTCTGCGTGAAGAAATAAGATAAGCTCTAATTGATTGAATTTGCTCTGTTGAGAGTAATTGCTCGGACGTTGAGTTGTTAATCTCTTGTTGTCTGTTTGACGAAAGGTTGTCTTCTTTTCAATCATGATTCAGAAACTTATTTATATTGCTAGAATTGTAAACACCATGATCCCATGAAGTATGACAGTTGATGGAATTAAAGAGTGGAGAAGTGGAAATCGTGTTAAAACCATTTGCTCAACGTGTGGAGACTTGGTCGATTTTCCATCCACTACTTTGTTAACTCCTTCAACTGATTGCACAACTTGCTCACATTCTCATCATGTGTATGAACACACGTACCGTAGACCGCCAGACCAAAACCCTAGTTAATATCCCCCATGTGACACGATTGAGGTCTTGTGATTAGTTAGTCAGTTGCTGACTTCATGGGACGATGAGTCCTTGTATTGTTGAGTCGAACATGATTTGAAAATGTTCTGAGACTCATGAATTTGAACATGTCTGTTGAGACAGATGTATAATGTATGAATAAACATAGTTAACGTGAGCAAATATTTCTCATTCGATGAACTGTTGAATATTGATGGTTGAACCAATGTTCCTTGGTTTGAGCAAATATTGCTCATCTGAGCAAATGTTGCTCGTTTGATGAATTATTGCTAGCATGACCAAATAGAATATTAATTTAAATACTGGCAACTGAACCAAATATAGTTAATAAAGTGTTGACCATGAGATCATCGTAAAATTATTAGCGTTTGAATCTGGAATTATGAACCTTGGACTCAAAACCCTAATTCGATCAATTGATGGTTTATTGAAAATTAACCACGGAGTGAAGGAGGGACCGGCTACATGGGATCATGGGTCGACCATGTAGCGCCCAAATGATCAAGTGAGCAAATACCAAGGTCTCTTGAAGACTTGTTGATTTGTTGATAAAAGAATGATTAAATGTTGGTTTAATCATTTATTAAAATAATGCTCTAAGCCTTAGGTGATAAAACCTAATTAATTATGAAGAGATGAGGGACCGACCAATGGGTCATGAAACCGGCCCTGGGTGGCCATGGGATCGACTGACGATCATTTTATGGAATTCCAAGTTGTTTGGAAGAGTTTGAACCCAATATGAACAAATTAGGTCAAATGATGAAAATATATGGGACCGGACTCTTGCAGGCCAAAGAGCCAACCTTGGTCGGTCAAGGTAATATGCTCATGTCATCAAAGTGTTCGCATCTCAGTCCTGAGAATTTTGATATTTTCTGATGTGCATTTGAGCAATCATTTGAGAAAATATGAAGAAATCAGGGATTTTGCTGAAACTGAGGAAACTTCATGAGATGAAGGAAACTAATTATAAAAATGAAGGAATCATGAAGTATGGGACCGGATATGGCCAAGGCATGGCCGGCCGGCCAATGAGCCCGGTCCCATAGCATTTTTCCTAATTTATTATATTTTTCATGATTTTATGAAAATACCATGAAATCAAGGAGTTTGTTGAAACTAAGGAGTTTTGTGGAAATCAAGGAGTTTCCTTGAAGTGAAGGAGTTTCCATGAGATGAAGGAAACAAATAATATTAATAATAATAAAATAAGGGTGTGTGGGACCGGCTTGGGCATGGTCGGCCGGCTAGGCCCCGGTCCCGTGAGTTTTCCTCAATTTTATGTATTATTTCATGATTTGAAGGAAATATCATGAAATCAAGGAATTTCATGGGATTAAGGAAACATAAAAAATAATAATAATAAAATAAGGGCGTGTGGGACCGGTTAGGGCATGACCGGCCGGCTAGGGCTCGGTCCCACGAGTTTTCCTAATTTTATTATTTTTCATGACTTGAAGGAAATATCATAAAATTAAGGAGTTTTCATGAGATTAGGGAAATAATAATAAAATAATAAGGAATCATGAGGTGTGGGACTAGCCACGACTGATAAAGCTTCTTCATTTGAGTAAGCTTTTAAAATCCTTCCTTGCCGTATATCATTATTTTAATATATAATTTCCTTTCTTCATTAATTAATGAAATAGTGATCATGATTTACTAACTCTAACTTTTGTCTTGGTTTGCCCAGGTATGTTTGTAGCTGTGTTCTCCAGAACAACAAGGTATATTTACCAACTTTAGTCTTCGTCCCATTTTTAATTTGATTGCTCCATGATTTTTATTGCTTTATTATCTGTATGACGACGTATCTTCCCTTTTGCAGAATGACAAAACCAGGCGTGCGTGTTGGAGGAAAACCTTCCCTATCAACCCTATTAAGATTTCTTAGGCCACTAGCTGATACGTATTTATCTCTGTACCTTGGTGACTATTATTATAGAGACGGAATTCAGAATAATAATAGACGAAAACTAGAAAACAGAACACACTAGAAACCAGATTCGAAGAAAATATATTCTCTAGATTATGAACAAGAAAACTATTACAATTATCTCTTTGTTACGCTCACAATCTCTCTAGGTAAATAACCTTAAATTGTTTGCTAAGCTTGCTTTTACAGTAATAATTGTCTCACAAACTTATCTCTAGGTGATTTGTCTCACAAACCTCCTTTCTTTGATCTTGGTGAGTCTGTATCACAAACCACACTCTAGATTGTCTTAGCTATGAGTTAAACATCTCTATTTATAGCTTTAACGGTTTCCCAAACCTTATAGGAATCTATTTCCTTATCTAGGAATTCCCTTTCTAGGTATATTTCCCTTTCTAGGAATATTACCTTGTCTATGAAGTATTTCCTTATCTTGGCATACTTCCTTACTTTGGTTTGGTTTCTGAAACCTCTTAGGAATTTATTTTCCTTTTATAGGAATACTGCCTTAAATCAGTAATCCCTCCTAAATTACAATTATATCCTCAATCCATCTTGAGGATCACTAGTTCCCGGAGAGAGAATGATACACATGTATCATGCGCCCCCACTCAAGAACTTGAACTCATGTGAAAGTTATATTTGGAGGTTAGGAAACTCAAGAGTTCCTTTCAACCTGCTGAACCATCTCTCCTTGCTAGGAACATGACTTTGACTTCCAATTAAAAAAGCGTCCTTATCTTCTTGTCTTATCTTAGTCACTCTTCGCTCCGTAATGCAATCCTCTTCGAGTGGTTCTTCTCTATCAAACTGCAAGTCTTCCACATGTGGCAAGATCATCTTGTCATCTCCATCATTATATATAGTAATGCTGGTTCAAACATCTTCAACCTTTCTAGGTTGTCTTCTTGTTGTTTGGTTAGGGTTTCCAAACAAACTCTACTCGGATTCTCCTCAAGAGAACGGGTCACAAGGAGAAGGAACTTCGTACGAGCATTCACCAAACATTTAGCCTGAGTGGTTGTAATCAAGCTCGCTCCATCAAGAGGAGAGTTTATAGCTCGTATGACAAAAGCTTTCCCATCTTTGGTAAAGGTATACTTCTGGTTCCTCCTATGTAAAATCGCATCTTGATCCCATAAGTAAGGACTACCAAGTACAACCTGACAAACATCTAATGGAACCACATCGCATGTAATCTCATCAATGTATGACTCATCAAAAGCAAACTTGAATGTACACTGTTCTGAAACCTGTAGCCCACCTTCCTTTTGAAGCCACCCTAAAGGATAGGGTTTCGGGTGTTTGAAAGTCTTCAAACCAACTTTTGTACCAAAGAATGTGAAAGTAAATTCTTTTGACTTCAAGGGTTAATAACAACATCTATAAGTGTTGTCTTAACCTGCATATTAACTGTGAAGAGTCGTTCCCTTAGGTCATCTTTTAAAGGTCCTTCTTTTTGCTCCTGCCATAAGAGACAACTTTGAGTTGGGTTCCATTATTCCTTGTACTTCTATTGGAGCTTGTGAGACTAGTGTTGCCTTCTTGGCTTCTTTATTCTGCAACCCTTTTGGTTTTAGATTAGGATACTTCATCCAACACTTGTCGACAACATGTCCCGTTTGTTTGCAATGAGTGCAAGTCAAACCTTCTTTGTCTTTAGACTTCCTATCCTCTCTGCTCCTTTCATCTCCTTTAGCGACAAAACCTTTAGACTTCCCCTTGGTGTTTCCCTCAACATCAGATTTCTTAAGCCTGCCTTCGATATCATTAGCTTTTATGCTTACTTCAGAGATAGTATCCACCGAAAACATCTTCAACTCCTTCCGTATATACTCATGGAACCTGGAGATATACTTCATATAGATAGCATAATCTTCCAAGTCTAAATCCAAAACCATAGCTTGATTCTGAAAGTCCTAAGTATATTCTTGCGCGGTTTGGTTGTAAGTTTGCTTCAAGTTGTACCACTTGAACCATCTCTCTTCAAGGTAGCCAACCGGATAAAATTGTTTCCTTACAACTTCCTTGAATCCCTTCCACGACAATGCTCCCTTACTTAGGTATTGCCTTTGATAAGCTTTCCACTATATTAGAGTATGTTTTGAAAGCTTCAATGCCGCAAAAGCTATCTTCTCCTTCGAACCATATTCAAAGAAAGAAAAGTACGTCTCTAGACGCTCTATCCAATCATCTAATTTCTCTATATCGACACTACCATCATAAAGTGAAATATCAACATGAAAATCAATTTTTAGATTCTTACCATGATTCATAAACTTACCACGAGGTTTTGTTGATTTTGTTCCTTTAAGAAGATCTTCTTCTTCTTCCTCTTCGTAATCTTCTTCTTCCTCTTCCTCCTCATCCTCTTCTTCCGAACCCCAAGATTTAGATTTCGTCTTTTTCGAAGGTTTCAGATTTGGTGTATTAGAACGAATACAAGCAAACAATTCGTCCAGGGTAGTTGAATCGTCTTCATCTCTTTTTCTAACATAACCACCTTCTCGTCGGTAGGTTTTGGTTCATCAATCCTAGACTCATCGTCTGATTTTGTCATCCTTGGTTTTCTTGTTCTTTTAACGTATTCTTGCTTTTCGAGTAACTCACCAAGTTGTTTGTAGAGAGATCTAGAGAAGACCATAAATCATAGGAATCTTCCCTAAAAGAAACTAACCTTGCTCTGATGCCAACTTGATACCTATTGATCTCTATAACTTGGTAGCTATTACTATAGAGGCGTAATTCAGAATAATAATAGACGAGAAACTTAGTAAACAGAACACGAGTAGTAATTCGAAGAAAATATCTTCTCTAGATTATGAACAAAAAAACGATTACAATTCTCTCTTTGTTACGCTCACAATCTCTCTAGGCAAATAACCTTAAATTGTTTGCTAAGCTTGCTTTTACAATAATAATTGTCTCACAAACTTATCTCTAGGTGATTTGTCTCACAAACCTCCTTTCTTTGATCTAAGTAGGTCTGTATCACAAACCACACTCTAGATTGTCTTAGCTATGAGCTAAACATCTCTATTTATAGCTTTAACGGTTTCCCAAACCTTGTAGGAATCTATTTCCTTATATAGGAATTCCCTTTCTAGGTATATATTTCCCTTTCTAGGAATACTACCTTGTCTAGGAAGTATTTCCTTATCTTGGCATACTTCCTTACTTTGGTTTGGTTTCCCAAACCTCTTAGCAATTTATTTTCCTTTTATATGAATACTGCCTTAAATTAGTAATCCCTCCTAAATTACAATTATATCCTCAATCCATCTTGAGGATCACTAGTTCCCGGAGAGATAAAGATACACATGTATCACTAGCTGCTGGAAATAATAAGGATGTCCCTATCAATGTCAGTGATGATGAAGTACGACTCCCCTTTTTACATCCCTTCAACTCCAGAAAACTACTCATTAGATGTAGATCAACCTGGATTCCCTGACTCTTCAAACTATCAATCAATGTCCAAGCAGTTCGCAACTTCCTCAAACCATCAATCAATGGCCAAGCAGTTCGCAACTTCTTCAGACCGTTCCCGCACTAACAATCACTCAAGTACTGCGGCTCATTTGAACGATCCCTTTAATGTTTTACATCCTACTGATGTAGCCAAGGCAAACTATCCCTTTGATGCTGATGTGTTCGTACCTATTCCGACTAAACGGGATGGTGAACCAATAACTTATGATGACTCGGCGATCCTATATCCTTCCGTTGCCCGTGGCTTGATTCACACTTCTATGCTACCAATCGATGAATGCATGTACGATTGGCTCGGTGATACATGCAATGTACTGGATAGGGCTAAACAATGTAGTTTTGAGGTGAATATACATTTCCTTCTATGGTTAAATAAGCATACTCACTCATTTATTTCGATCCGTTAAATTTTTTCTTATATTGGTATATGCAAGCCCTTATTCACCGCGCGGAAGTGATACATTTGCAACAAATAGCTGAAAAAGATGGAAAGATTGCCGAACTCCGTGTGCTGATAGATGACAAGAACTCAGAGTTGAATCAGAAAACTCAATGGTTGTATGCAGCATATTCCCAAAATGAAAAACTAGAAATGGAGAGCAAGGATGTTGCTGGCCTTGAAGAAGAGCTTAAGATCACCAAGGAGAAGCTCGACCGTGCTAGTGAGTTTGTTTACAACTATGATCCTTATGACGACGACTACGAGCCTGAAGAAATATGCTCCAAAAAAGAATGATCCGAGCTCCATTAACCTCCATTTTATTACTTGAAGGTAGGTTCCTCCTACATCGGAGTGGGGACTTTGATTACCCTCTGTTCTCGTCTCGGCCTTGGCACTTCTATTGCCAGCTGTTCTTGCAAGGGCTTGGGCACTTTGATTACCAACAACCATTACAACTACTTGTGCACTTTGATTGTCAGCTGCTCTTCCAAAGACTTGGGCACTTTTATTTCCAACAACTATTGCAATTACTTGGGCACTTTGATTGTCAGCTGCTTTTCCAAAGGCTTGGGCACTTTGATTTCCAACAACTATTGCAATTACTTAGGCACTTTGATTGACAACTGCTCTTCCAAAGACTTGGGCATTTTGATTTCCAACAACTATTGCAGTTACTTGGGCACTTTGATTGCCAACTGCTCCGTTAATTGGTAAGTACGACTTTGTTATATACATTTGCCTCATAAATAGCTCCATGGAGAAATAAGGTATTTATTGAACAATATTATTATTACATTGATTAATAAAAATACTTTTTCAGATTAAAGGAATTCCATGGTTTGGGATCCATCTTGCCGCTCATGTTCCTTAACCAATAAGCACCACTGCTAGCGATTTTTTCCACTAGGTAAGGTCCTTACCAATTTTCTCCTAGTTTTACACCTCTTCCATCTAACGGCATTGGCCAAGTCCTCCTTAAGACTTGCTCTCCAGGCAGAAATGATCATTCGCAAACTCTCTTGTTGTACTGTTGCTTCATGGACTGTTATTAAATTGTTATCCTTCTTGAAGCTTCATCTCTTACCTCGTCTAGGAATTCCTTGTCTCTGGAAAGAATCTCTGTGTTCTGACCCGAACGCTCCGCCAGAGTTTTTGTAGTTGGTACCAATAGTTCTATGGTGTTTGTACCCTATTCAAATAGTGTACGTGCGTGCCGCACAAGCTATTTAATAGCGTCAACCCGTGGGTTTATTGAGGAAACCCACAGGGCTTATTGTGGAAGCCCAGACCGGACTTATTGAGGAAGTCCGGAGGTTTATTGAGGAAATCAGGCTGTGGGTTTATTGAGGAAACCCACAGGGCTTATTGAGGAAGCCATACCGGACTTATTGAGGAAGTCTGGAGGTTTATTGAGGAAACTAGGCCGTGGGTTTATTGAGGAAACCCACAGGGCTTATTGAGGAAGCCAGGTAGGACTTATTGAGGAAGTCCGGAGGTTTATTGAGGAAACCAACCCGTGGGTTTATTGAGGAAACCCATACCGGACTTATTAAGGAAGTCGGTAGGACTTATTGAGGAAGTTTCTGAGGTTTATTGAGGAAACCAGGCCGTGGGTTTATTGTGGAAACCCACATGGCTTAATATAGAGGCCCAGTCTAGCTTATTATAGAAGCCCAAAAGACTTATTTTTGGAAGTCTTTTGAGATAGACACGAATCTTGTGAAGATATACAAGGATCTTTCAAGATAAACTCAAATCATGTGAAGATATACAAGAATCTTTCAAGATATACATGGATCTTAAAGGATATATACAAATATTAAAGGATAAGTACAAATCCAGGTGGTTATTTTGGATAACTACAAATCTAGGGTTATTAAGGAACTAGATTAGGGTTTTTGCCTATAAATAGAGGCTAAAAATCCAACTCAAGGAAGGAATTATATGTTTTTGCAAACCACACACAACTATTGTAATCATCATGTCAATAAAATATCTCCCTACGGGGTTCCATCCATGGACATAGGCACAACTTGCCGAACCACGTTAAATTCTTTGTCTCTTTTTTGTTTCTTCAATTTGTTTCATAACCCTAATTTCATCATCATCATCATCAATCAATCGTGTTTTGCGCCTAAAAGTAATTTTGGGTACAAACATTGGCGCCGACTAAGGGGATTCGAGTGAAAGAATCGTGTTCCCCCATTGAGAGAAATTGTTTTCAAAGCGTTTTTAAAAATTAGGGTTTCAGAAACGTTGTGAAGAAAAAGTTGCAGAAACCTTGTGAAAAAAAGTTGCAAAAAAGTCTCATAAAGGTTGTGAGAAAAGAGTTGCAGAAAGTTTCACAAAAGTTGTGGAGAAAAGGTCCCAGAAAGTCACAAAAACGTGTAAAGAAATTAGGTTGCAGAAAGTCTTCGAAAGTTATAAAATAATAAAAAAAAATTAGGGTTTCAGAAAAACTGTTGCGAAACAGTTGAAGAAACCGTTGCGAGGTTGAAGACACCGTAACAAGGTTAAAGAAACTGTTGCGAAATAGTTGAAGAAACTGTTACGAACAGATAAAGAAAGTGTGGCCTGAGCTGAGAAACTGTGGTGAAAATAGTTCCAGAAAGTGTGGCCAAAGCTTCTCGTGTACAGCCACATAGTTACAGCCTCACGTACACCTCCATATCGAGAAACTCTTAACCGTCAGATCAAGTGGATCTCATCCATAGGATCCGTCCAGCCTCTGGTCGAGCTTCGGGTTCACTAACTGGTCCAGCCAAACTGGTTCGGTTCGGAACAACCCGATTCAGATACGACCCAGACCGTTCGGGTCCAACCAGGTACGGTCAGCAGTTGCCACGTCAGTGTACAATCACCTTGGCAAGCATAAAGTATCGTCTCAACCACGAGCCCAATGTCCGATATTGGTCCAAAGACTCGTACTCAACACAAGCAACATCCAGCCAGCCCGAGAAGCGAGCGCTTCAACCTTGCTACGTTGCGAGCAAAAAGCCTTGCCCCAGACGCAAGCACACACTACATTCCTTTCAAGACTCGACTAGCTCTCGAGCATCACAAGTCCACCATATGGCAAAAGTCTCGTCTAGCACATGAGCAAATTTTATTGCAGGTTATTACAGTTGGGGGCGTCTTTGTAATGTCTCTACTCACGCTTGAGGGCGATTCCAAAAGGAAAAATCACGATGGAACCAGAAATAAGATGGCAACGGAAAAGATACCTGATCATAATCCCAGAGCCATCTAGCAAGTGAGGGACGGATATAATAGATCTAGTTCCTTCTTCACATGGGGGCATCTTTTCTACTTGGGAATATCTCTACAGATACTTGGGGCGGCTAAAGTGACCCCGAGCATGCAATCAAAAGCAACTTGTTTAAAGAAGTCGAATAATAGAAGACATCTTTTTGGGGGCGGATAAGGTTGAAGGAACGAACGCCTGTGAAGGTAAGTCCTCACCGATTGTTACATTATAAATCGAGTTTATAGTCATACTCTGGGGCACTTTCGCATGTATGTATTAAAGAAATACTTGCATTGTTTTTCTATTTAAAACGAAGCGTTTTAGTTTTCAAGGAAATAGTTGCAATGTTTTTTTAGAAAAGAGAAAGACAAAGACGAAGTGTTTTGACAGAAGGAAATATATGACAAAAATCTATAGCCGGTCGACCTGTATACCGGAGATTTCCGTATATTCGTTATTCGATAGCACAAGAGGTTTGAGTCAGCAAATTCTACGCCAGTACGAGAGCGTGTAGGCAATCACTGTGCCTAACAAGTTACCGTATCAGCCTGCATTCGAGTGAGTTCTGGCAATATCTTACCAAAGAGATGGAGCAAAATGTTCCAAAGCAAGACCGAAGTAGCTGGGCAATTAACGTGCCTAGTTACCAACTGGTGGTGCCTGCATTCGAACAAGTGGAAAACAGATAAATAAAATGTTATTCTATGAAAGAGAAATAGCAAAGTGGTCGGTCACTAACTCCGTCAAAACAAGAAAGTGCTAACAGAGAGCACATCTACACGTCAAGCCTCACATGCCGGATATGCACTACAATGTGCCATGATTCATTTGTGCATTTATGTACATGCCTTCGTCGCATGTAGCCTGAATCTCCTTAACTCTTCAACAAGTTGAGAGTTAAGAGGGGGCGATGTTTGTACCCTATTAAAATAGTGTACGTGCGTGCCGCACAAGCTATTTAATAGCGTCAACCCGTGGGTTTATTGAGGAAACCCACAGGGCTTATTGTGGAAGCCCAGACCGGACTTATTGAGGAAGTCCGGAGGTTTATTGAGGAAACCAGGTTGTGGGTTTATTGAGGAAACCCACAGGGCTCATTGAGGAAGCCATACCGGACTTATTGGGGAAGTCAGGAGGTTTATTGAGGAAACCAGGTTGTGGGTTTATTGAGGAAGCCCACAGGGATTATTGAGGAAGCCATGCCGGACTTATTGAGGAAGTCCGGAGGTTTATTGAGGAAACCAGGCTGTGGGTTTATTGAGGAAACCCACAGGGCTTATTGAGGAAGTCAGGCCGGACTTATTGAGGAAGTTTCGGAGGTTTATTGAGGAAACCAGGCCGTGGGTTTATTGTGGAAACCCACATGGCTTAATATAGAGGCCCAGTCTAGCTTATTATAGAAGCCCAAAAGACTTATTTTTGGAAGTCTTTTGAGATAGACACAAATCTTGTGAAGATATACAAGGATCTTTCAAGATAAACTGAAATCATGTGAATATATACAAGAATCTTTCAAGATATAGATGGATCTTCAAGGATATATACAAATATTAAAGGATAAGTACAAATCCAGGTGGTTGTTTTGGATAACTACAAATCTAGGGTTATTAAGGAACTAGATTAGGGTTTTTGCCTATAAATAGAGGCTAAAAATCCAACTCAAGGAAGGAATTCTATGTTTTTGCAAACTACACACAACTATTGTAATCATCATGTCAATAAAATATCTCCCTACGGGGTTCCATCCGTGGACGTAGGCACAACTTGCCGAACCACGTTAAATTCTTTGTCTCTTTTTTGTTTCTTCAATTTGTTTCATAACCCTAATTTCATCATCATCATCATCAATCAATCGTGTTTTGCGCCTAAAAGTAATTTTGGGTACAAACATATGGGAAGTATAACTTTTGTCCCCTGTGTTAGCGTAAACGGGGAAAATATTGTTGACCGCCTTGGTGTCGTTCTGTATGCCCACAAAACTCCAGGTAAAAAAAATTTCCACCGTCAGATGCTCGAGAGATAAACCTGCTTAAGGAGGCCAATCTCCCAGTAAGCCTTTGTACTTCTTTTACATTTCTGGGTGACGACATTTCCAGTATTGCTCTAATTTGCTCTGGATTGGCTTCAATTCCTCTCTGTGTCATCATATACCCAAAAAACTTTTCGGATGTGAGTCCGAAAGAACATTTGGCGGGGTTCAACTTCATTCCATATTGTCGCAGCGTTCAAAGGCTCTTTTCAGGACCAAAAGATGAGATACCTTTTGCTTGGATTTGATCACCATGTCGTCGTTGTAGACTTCGACGGCTTTCCCAATCATGTCTTTAAACATTTCGTCGACTAAACGTTGATAAGTCGCTCCTGCGTTTTTCAAACCGAAGGGCATGACGAGGTAACAATATATCCCATTGTCGAGTTATAAATGATGTATGCTCTTGATCATCTTCAAATAATGGTATTCGGTTGTAACCAAAGAAATCATCCATAAATGACAACCTTCCGTATCCCAAGGTGGCATCAACTAGATCAACAATCCTGGGCATTGGGTAAGGATCACTTGGGCACGCTTTATTCAAGTTGGTGAAATCGATGCATACCCTGATTTTCCCATTCTTCTTTGGGACTGCAACAATATTTGCTAACCATTTGGGATATTTGACAGGTTTAATGATCCGAGCTTCTAGCATTTTCTTAATCTCTTATGCTACTTTTGCTTTCCTTTTTGGGGCCATCTTCCGTTTTTTTGCCTTACAGGTTTAAATACCTCACCAATATTCAACCGATGGCAAGTAACGGCTGGATCAATACCCGACATGTCTCCGAGACTCCAAGTAAACACATCTTTATTTTATTTCAAAAGGGTAATCAAGCTTTCACTTTCGCCTAACAGTAGTTCAGCACCGATAAACGTTGTGTGTTCCTTTTGATCCCCAGTTTGAACTTATACCAACTTTTCAATAGTTGGAGGTCCTTCCTTCCCTCTTCCTTGATAAGAGGTTGGGAAGCACTGTAGTTGCTATAATTGTTTTCCAACATGGAGTATCTCTAAGCCTTTTAGTTCGGATTTTTTATACTCCTCCATTGCGCTTTCATGACATTTGTGAGATACCACCTGATCGCTTCTGACCTTCATGACCCCTGCTGGTGTAAAAAACTTCAAACATTGATGAATGGTAGAAGCTGTCGCCCCCATTGCATGAATCCAATCACGTCCCTAAGATGGCATTGTAAGGTGCGCGACAATCTAACAATGAGAAGTATTGCATGACTGTTCTTCCTCCTACAATTGTAGGAAGACTGACTCTCCCTATAGCTGTCATTGTCTCTCCACTAAATCTGATTATTGGATAATCATCAACTTCAACTTGGCTTTCATTCAAACTCATCGAGGAGTATGCCCTAGAAAATATGACGCTAATTGAACTTCCAGTATCAACTAGTACCCTTCGTACCTTGTACATTCCAATGAGATCTAAGATAACAATTGTATCGTTATGCGGTTGGTAAACTCCAGCAAGATCTGCATCTGAAAAAGATATCTCTGACTTTCCTACCTCTAGAGTTTCCGTACCAATCAAATTGGCATAGTCAACCTTGTTTGATATCCGCCAGTCTTGGATATGGCGTAACTTCAGACGTGTAGCATTCTCATGGGCCTTCCTTGAAGTTGCATGACTCGCTCGGATTTCCCGGAGATCTAGTGTGTTCACTAGTGATGGATTCTTCTTCACGTACTGTTGAAGCTTACCTTCATCGATCATAATCTGAACTTCAGTCGCCAGAGTTCGACAAGATTTGGTGGTGTGTCCGTGATCACGATGGTGGGCACAATATTTACCTCTATCTCTTTTATCTTTTGTTTCCTATAACATTTGCTTTGGAATAGGAAGAGTGTCTTTGATCTTTTTGAATAGTTCCTAACTTTCTCCTTACGCTGAGTTCTTTTTGATTCTTATCCATTTCCGGTTCTACTTTGGGTGCCATCATGAGTTTTTTTCTTCGAACTGCCCTCTATATGTTGTTTTTGTTTGGCGTGTCCCTCAGCCCCTGGGCCTTTTTCACGTGACAGCTTTGTTTTATTTTCTTTCTGAGTTCTACCATATCTATCGGCCCTGTCGTATAACTCTTTGAGAGTTACGACTGGATGAACTGTTAGGGAATTATAAATTCCAAACTCGTCGTAGTCCGACGCATTCTTGTATGATTCTATTACGAGTCTAGCATCAACCTTTCCAACTTCACTGACTTCCTGGTGAAACCTCCTTGTAAAATCAATAAGACTTTCACCAGCTTCTATGTGTAACAGGAAAAAATGACTGCTTCCTTTCTTATTTTCGAGGTTAATCTTATATTGCTCAAAAAATGCATCTAACAACATTCCAAAGTTTGCTATTGAATTCGGCTCCAATTGAGAAAACCAAGTCTAAGCCTTACCAGTCAAAGTTATTGGGAAGGTTCTGCAAAGTAACTCGTCACTATATCCCCATAAACTCATCGAAGCTTGAAAATGTTGGACGTGTTCCACTGGATCGCCATTCCTCCTGTTGAAGAATTCTTTGAACTGAGGCTTTGTGAAATTTAGAGGTGGTCGAAAGTGCTTTATCCTGTTAGTAAATGGTGAATCCATCGATCTTTTCATTTTTAAGATTTGTTGTCTCTCATCCTTGGACTGCTTACGGGACAACGCTTCTTCAATCATTTCGTCTATTCTCTTTTTACTGAGATGATTGCTTTGTGGTGAATCTCATTCGGTTTCTCTACGGATCCGCTCATTCCTGACAGGTTCAGTTCTTTTTTCTCGATGATCTCTTTCACGTCTGGATCTCTTTGATTGGTCGTTGTCGTTGTGATCAACTCTATGACTACGCCTGTCATGTCTCTTGTGAGTTGGTCTTGCTTGCCTATCTTGATCGATCATATAGTAGTCATCATCTTCGGGTACATAACGATCATAATAGCTACCATTATGGTGATCACGACTTTGATAATCGTTTCTAGCATCCTCAACTCTTCTTGCATTACTTCGACCTGGCCTTTGCTCGTCAGGGACTTCATCCCTTCTGTGCGGGATATCACGTTCTCATGTAGTATAACGGTTTGACATTTCATTGTCGGAGTGCGATGTAGATGCATCTTCGAGTTCTTTTCTTTTCTCCAATGTAATTTTGAGTCGCTTGTTCTCCCTTTCCAACTCCTGAAAACGTTCGCGTAATGTCAAGTCAATCGGGGTCACTTCGGGTTGTTAGCTTGCGCAACTTGCAGGTTGTTAGCTTGTGCAGCTTGAGGATTGTTAGCCTGCGCGTCTTGAGGATTGTTATCTTGTCCAACTTGTAGGTGATTCCGCACACCTCTATTAGCAATGTCCCTTTGACGAAGCTCCCTAATGCTCGGGTGTTGGTTTCGATTCCCTCCTTGATGGTTGGTGTTGTCACTATTGGTACGTGGAGGTGTTCTACGTCCCCAAGCGTTGTTTCCTATGAAAGCTGGAGTGGATATGACAGAACGAGCTCCTGACGTTGTTGATGAAACTGACGTTTCCCTTCCATCTTGAAGGGGTGGGACGATAGCGCTTCGTATTGTTCGACTGATGATGCCTTGAGTTGGACGATTTCTGGTAAGCGCATTGTCGTTCCCTTCATGCTGATTTGCTCGTGATGACTCCATGTAACTTTTCTTGTTTTGTTGCCTTAGAGAACAACGCTTGATTAACTGTTGTTGTTTCTGGACAGATCTGAAATACTAAGTTAATTGTTGTTGTTTCTGGATAGATCCGCAACACTTAGGTTAGTTGTTGTTGTTTATGGATAGATTCGCAACACTTTTGTTAACCGTTGTTGTTTCTGGACAGATCTGTAACACTTTGATAACTTTTCATGCGACTTTTCAGCAACGTTTCGGGATCTGTTACAAAAACTTCTCTTCCAAAAAAGCTTGGAAAAACAACTTCTTTTGCAAGGGGAGAACGATCAAGGGTTCGGGTCCCCTTAGTGGGCGCCAAAAGATGTTGGTGCAAAATTAATTACCCCAACAATCTTCGAGATATGTGTATGTTGATCGAATCTCAACCGTTTCTTTATTTCTTCAGATTTGTAGATGAAAAATGAGGGGGGGTACCTGCAAAGACACTGCGATGCTTAAGTCAGAGAGAGTTCTAGACAAGTTTTTTTCAGAGGATAAAAGGAATTGTGATTGTGTACCTTTTGAGTTGGATTTCAACCTCTGTTTATAGGCAGAACACAAATCTTATTGTTATGATTTGTAGTTATCTCAAATAACCACCAATATTTACCTTTATCTTATGAGATTTGTAGTTATCTTAAATAACCACTTAGATTTATACTTATCTCCCCAATATTTGTATATATCCTAGAAGATTCATGCTTATCTTCATTATATTTGTACACATCTTGAAAGATCGATGTCTATCTTGTCAAGATTTGCATTTATCCAAGAAGATCTATGTTTATCTTTATAGATCTGGATATACCTTGAGAGATTCTAATTTATCTTCTCCAGATTCATAGTTATCTCATACTTATCTCTTGAGATTTGTATATATCTTAAATGGTTTCCATAATAAATCATTGGGCTTCCTTAATATGCTAGTTTTGGTTTCCTTAATAAATCACTGGGTTTCCTTAATAAAGCTTATTTAATACGCCATTTTTGGTTTCCTTAATAAACCCAGTTGGGCTTCTTCAATAAGCCATTTTTGGTTTCCTTAATAAACCACTGGGTTTCCTTAATAAACCCAGTTAGGCTTCGTTAATAAGCCATTTTTGGTTTCCTTAGTATACCACTGGGTTTTCTTAATAAACCCAGTTGGGCTTCTTTAATAAGCCATTTTTGGTTTCCTTAATAAACCACAGGGTTTCCTTAATAAACCCAGTTGAGCTTCTTTAATGAGCCACTTTTTGGTTTTGAGGCGCATGCGCGTCCTGTACGTGCATCATTTTTATGATGGTATAAACAGTTTCCTTGATGTTTCTTTTACCCTCCTCAATGGTTTTCAATCTTCCTCCATGAACTCTAGAATTTCTTTCCTTCCAAATCTCCCAAACAAGAACACAAGGAATGAGCTGCCAAATGAAGGATTGTCTTCTCCCCATCCTTGGTAGCTTCCGACTTAAGAGAAGATGATTAAAAGTACTAGGCATGGACCAACTAACCTGAAAAGATCGAATGAAGTAATTCCACAAGGTTGTGATCCAACTGCAATGTATAAAAAGATGATCCAAGTCTTCGTCAGCATCGTTGCAAAGAACACAAGTAGTTGATTGAATCTCCACCCCACGATTGTGTAACATTGTTCTGGTTGGAATAGAACTGTGAAGCGCAACCCAACATAGAAACTTAACCTTAGGAGGAACTTGTTCACACATTGTCAGCACTGTGAAGTCCGTATACAGGTCTGGAGGAGCTGTGAGCAACCTTCTGTAACAATCTTTTACCGTAAAGTTACATGTGACAATATCTTCCACACCGTTATTCAAGACTACATTTCTTGTAACATGCCTTATCTCTAAAAAAATCAATCCTCTCTGCTGGGTTTACTCTCTTTTAAAAATCGGTCTCATGTTTGCCCCCAGAATGTCCGCAATCGTTGCATTCTTTTGAGTACTCAGCTTAAATAGACGAGGATATTTATCTTTTATAGTTATCTTACTTGTCCTCCAATCCCATAAGAAATGAACTCTCCTCCCATCTCCTAGCTGAATACTAGAGACTTCATAGAACTCTCGAGCTTTAGTTATCTCCATCCACATGCTTCTACCTGTGGTATCATTGGTAAGCAATGGAACTAAGCAATTTTCATCAGAACCGGTCTTTTCGCAAACTATCTTCCTCCACAATGCCCGCTCCTCCCTTGCATAGCGCCAATTCCATTTAGCCAACAAAGCTTTATTAACCAATATTAAATTCCGAAATTCTCCTTTAAATTACAAATCTTCAACCAAGAAACCCAGCTCATCTTTCTATGATCACCATCCTCGCCCCATAAGAAGCGTCTCATAATTGTGTTCAATTCCTTTTCAATAGCCACAGGAAGAATCAACAAAGACATGAAATAAGTGGCAATACTCTCCAGAGCACTCTTAATCAGAGTTATTCTACCCGCTTTATTAATTACAACGTCCCAAACTACCTTGTTTCTTCTAGTTGCACCAATCGGCATACCTAAATAGGTAATAGGGAGTTCATCAACCTTGCATCCTAACTCCAAAGCCAAATCACTAACCACAGCATGTGCACCTATACTTGTCATTGAGCTTTTATCTAAGGTGGGGTACCTGCAAAGACACTCCGATGCTAAAATTAGAGGGACTTTTAATTAAGTGAGTTGTAGAGAAAAGAAAAATAAATGGTGTACCTTTTTGAATTTTAGCCTCTATTTATAGACAAAAACTAAATTTAGTTGTAGTTCACCATAGATTTGTAGTTATCCAAAATAACCACCTTATACTTATCCTTTAATATTTGTATATATACTTGAAGATCCATGAAGTTTGGAGCTTTCATGCTCCTCTTTCCTTCCAAAAAATAAAATAATAATCCTCGGCCTTTATTTGCCTTGTCGAACTGGGGTATACCCAGATTAATCGGGGTATACCTAATGAGACAAAATCTGGGTCATTTTGAAGTAAAACACAATATCCCTTAACCAGTTATTTTCAAAATGCCAAATCTACCCTTGTTTAATTAACACTAATAATCTGTTTAGGTTAATTAATTTAGTTAGTTAATTAGTTGAATTAAAATTTTGATATTATAGGTTTTATTTGGATTGAACTCATGGATTATGTGTTATGATTTTTGAGGAATTTTTCTTTTTGAGAATTTTTCTTTTTGTAACTGAAATTAAACCATACTAGCCAAGCACTTCTACAAAGAGGATTGCAAAGCTGTTGAGTGATTTTATACTCAAAATTGCAGAATGAATCAACACTTTCAGTTCTGAAAGTATGAAATGTCGGCAAGGTCGACAAATTTGGAAGATAACGACCATTAGTAGCCGGCATGCTGATAATAAATCATAATGTCGGCTATGGGATTTTTGACATATAGAGAAAGGTGTTACAAATGCATGATCAATCGGCAAGGTATTAATTTCATAACATGCCGACTAAACTATAGTCGTCAAGGTCGATAATTCCAAACACCAACGGCTAAAAATCTTATAAACAGGGTCGTCACGGTTACATATAAAACAACCATGCCGACTAAAAGCAAAAATGTACACATAAACCGTTTTATGGCAGTTATTGGTTGGCAAGGTCAAAGTTTTCAAAACATGACGACCTTAATTACTATACACTAGTTAGCTATGTATAAGGATGAATACCGTGACGACCCTGTAAATGTTGATTTCAGGGATGAAAAGTCGCCACTATACTCAACCTAGGAAGATAACGACTAATATTAGTCGTCAAGGTAAATGAAGAGATACCCCGACGACTTTTCAATTTGGAATAATATGGGATATGAGATTGTGTATGATTTTGTACCTAATCTCAAACTAAGTATGTAATACACACTCGATTTAAGATTGGGTACAAAATCATACCTAGTCTCATATCCCATGCAACCAAATTTCAGTTTCATTTTGACTTTTTTTGATTTGATTTGATTTTTCTTTTTCTTTACTTTTTTGATTTCATCACATAAAGTTTGAGTAAAAAAATCATAGTCAGGGAAATTTGGTCGACATGGTTGTTTGGTGATCTATTGACCGACTGAAATCATAGTCAGGGCATTTTGATCTTTTACGTTTTTTAGACACCCCTTTAGCACACTACCTTGGATGGATTTAAATTTTGTATACCCCAATTAATTTGGGTATACCCCAATCCGGCCTGGTTTATTTACTCTCATAACTGCCAGAATATGCATTAGAAAAAGAGGTTCCTTTGATCACAGTACACCATGTATGTTTGGGAACAGTAGATTTTCTTTAATTGTATACTAGATTTCCATTCTCCATGGGACTCCATCCTAAAATAATACTCCCTCCGTTTCTGGAAAAGTGTTACTTTCACTTTTTCAATTTGGCCTAAAACTGAGGTAGTATTAATATTTCACTTTTTACCAAAATATTTTTAACCATGTATTTTACTTAGTTTAGGACTCTACTTCTTGTGTTTGTTTCCTATATAAACGCTATGTATTGTCGAGCAAAATTATGCGGAATCAGTGTTGCTTCTCTATTGAGCGCCGCCTATTTTCTTCATGGATACTCAAGAGGTAAGCCTTCTTTCTTCTTGGTCCTATACTCACTTTGAACCCAACTTCTAATACCCAAGACAGGGGCGGATCCAACCCATTGCAAGGGTGTGGACCTACACCCCCTGCCCAGCTGGCTCCAAAACCTATTTTAGTCCCCATAAGAAATTTTTTTCTGTTCATAAGCCTGCTTTTGCTTCTTTGCACTCCTAAAAAAAAAAAAAATGTACCCATAACAAATTTTTGCACCCACATCTCATGATTCGTAGCTCCCCCATTAACCCCAGATCCAACTTTAGTTTCAAGAAATAATGGAAAGTGAAAAGAAAAATTCTCTTTAGTTATTTGAAATCAGTCTTCCACCTCCTCCTGCTCATCCTCTTCCTCATTCTTGTCAAATTCACGTTCAACCTCACTTTTTAATGCTTTGTTAAATGAAATGATTTTATGCAAGCTGTCAACACATAAATCAACAAGATCCTTATCATTTGGAAAATTTCTCATATCAGCTGCATGATTTTTTTGGCTTTTTTCTTCAATGAAACTAATAAGGATTTTCATGTTTAACCTGCAAGTTAGAAAGCTCTTCCAATACTTCATCTTTTTGCATTAGTGTTATGTGCAGTTTTTCCTTCACTGCATTTGTGCTATTTTCTTTCCTATTCTTTTTGTACTTATCCAAAATCTGTTGCTCTTCATTGCTACAAGTTTTTACCCATCCTGGTTGCATCTGAAAACATGCCAAAGTATCAATATGTATCACAGGTGTACATCGTTTTACACCTGTGTTACAAGTGTATATTGTTCTACACAATTTTTTCACCATTTTGTACACCTTATCAAGGTGTATATTAATGTACACATGTAGGAAGAAATTACTGTCGTAAGAAAGTTATCGAGTTACCTTTTTCATAGCTGCATCAAGGTATTTCTCAATTGTTGTATTGATGTCACTTATTACCCACCTTAGAAACCTTGTTCATTGCATGGCATCATGTTGTTGTTGTGTTCAGCAAACCAATATTGCATTAACAAACATGTAAAGAGTTATAAATGTGATAGGACCCAACAAATACAATGAACGAAAGCATGTAAATTGGTACAACTTAAAAATGATATAAAACAATTTACACATGTAAGCTTACCAACAGGTATACCATACAACCATTAACTTTAAGTGGTGACTGGATATGTTTCCTAATTCTATCCATTAGATATTTATGTATATGAACTGGCCAGTTCGTTTTTTTCATTCTATCCAATGATTCAAAGTAGTGAGCAAATTGGCTCTTGGTAAACATGCTTCCATTTGCTTAGGTAAAAAAAACAGTGATGCACATGTACATCCCAAACAACACTACTAAGTCCTCAGCATTTCTTTTAATCTCTTTATCCAACGATGGGTTTTCCCTCATTATACGCAAGATTTCATTCACACATCTAGTTTCCCCAACTTAGTTGGATCCTTCAGTTTTATTCGGGTTATCAGTGCACCATGTCTCATCTCAGCCCTAGTTTTGGTGCTTTCTCCTTTTCCGGGTTCTGATGCCACCATATCTAATCCAAAAAATTAAAAAAAAAAACTTCTGGCATACATTCTACTTCTACAATCTTTTTCTCCTCGGCAGTATTGAAAACGAAAACATTTCCCCCTGAATTATTATGGCGGAACCGGTTCACAATCTTCAAGATTGAGTCTGGATTCTTGAACCACACATCTCTTTTTTTTCTCCTTTTTCTTTTCTGACTTTTCTCCTCTTTCTTTTCAGCTTTCTTGTAAACAAAGACATCTACCACTGGCCAAAAAGGGCTCCTTTTGTTTCTCTAACTGAATGTCAGTGAACCAGAATTTATCAAGATTGTCCTTTCTTTCTTCTTCATCCTCCTCAAAGTACTTGTTCACAAACTCATCGATTGCATGAAAAATTGATCTATAAGGTTTGTTTGTATCTACGAAAATAGACAAATGGGAATAAGAAAAGAGAAGCATAACGCATAATACTCATACAAAAATGCTGGTGTACAAACCAGTACACTGCTATAGAAATATAACAAGAGCAACAATAATTCTCATACAACACACCATATATCACCATAACACCATGATGGTGTAAAAAGCTGTACACTCCTACAGAAACATCTTTAAAACACACACAACATGCCATGAATCACTGCAATAGAATGCTTGTGTACAAATCTGTACACACAACTGAAAAGAAACAACTCTAAAACACATATACCATGTCATGAATCACATATAACATGCCATTAACCATAAAACCACTCACAAACTCACATAACATGACATGTTGGTTTACAAATCTGTACATACCAGCAACAATTCTTACAAAAATTGCTAAAAAACAGACATAACATGACATGAAACACTACAACAACATGTTGGTGTACTAGTATGTACACACCAACAACAAATCTGGAAAAAAAAAATTGCTAAAAATAGACAAAACTGATCATGAATCACTGCAACAACATGTGGGTGTACCAATCTGTACACACCAACAACATATCTGAAAAACAATTGATAAAAAATAGACAAAACAACAACACGTGACTTGAATTGTTACCTTTTACTCACCAACAATTGATAAAAAATACACAAAGCAACAACATGTGGGTGTACAAATCTGTTCTTTTTTTTTGGTAAATCCAAATTGTATTAAAAATAGCAAAATTACACAACAAAATAAGCTACAAGAAAAGAGGCCAGAGAGACCCCAAAAACTTGAAGCTTATTTGAAACGAAAATAATTTACATTTGGGTATTCAACAGAATTTCCAAATGTACAAATCTGAAATAATTTACAAATCTGTACACACCAACAAAATAGACAAAACAACAGTATGTGACTTAAATTGTTACATTTTACTCTCTTAACATATGTTGAAGTTGTTGTTGTCTTTGAAGGCTTTGATTTCTTCATAGGTGGTGATGTTTTTGAACTTTCTGGTACTGAAATTGATGTTGAATCTTCTAATGTTGTCTTTGATCTCGTCTTTGGTGTTGTTGATTTTCAAATTTTTTCTACTACAACTGATGGAGTTGGGGATAAAATTGATGTTGAATCTTCTACTTCTGACTTTGAACTCGTCTTTGGTGCTGTTGATTTTCGAATTTCTTCTACCTCAACTGATAGAATTTCTTCTTCAGTTGATGTTGAATCATCCACTATTTCATCTGCTTTTCTCTTTGTAGGTACCTTTTTTCCCTTCAACATGATGTTACTGGTACTGCAATCATCCAGTCGTTTGATTATGAAGATTTCAGGGTTTTGAATTTGTGTTTTCTCTGTCGGTTAGGTTAGAAATATCTAGGGTTCAGTCTGCAAAATGGTTCTTCATTTTTTTTTTGTATTATTTTTTTATGCTCTTCTGCTTTTCAGTCTGTAAAATCATTAAAAGATTTGTTCGTTACACAGTTTTAATGCTAACCAACGTATCGCAACCACGTTCAATGTGTCGATTACAAAACCGATTATATTCGGCCGCAGTGTGCTTTATTAAACGCGTGCGAAGGATAGCAGCGTCTTTACACAATTTTAAAGAAATTTTGGATTAATCTAATCAACAACTAGTCAACTAAAACGTTTTTTTTAAAACCGTTTTTTTTAAACTGGAGGACTTTTGTGATTCCGGCCGGGTTAGCGGTTTCGGCCTGTTTCTGTGCAGACCTAGGTGGGATGGGGATCGGTTAAGAATCAAAAATAAAGAATCTTATACTATAATAAATGACAAAGCAGAACTGGGAAATTACAAAGGTGACGACTGACGATTTATTTATTTCCATCAGAATTAGGAACCAGCGAAGCAGAACTGCTATAATGGTGATGATAGCGTTTATGGTGACATTGTACATTCCCAATCATTAATTAAATATAACAAAATTGAATAAACTTTGCTTCGATAATACTGAAGTACCAAATGCTTCGATTTAATCATCTTTGTTCGTCAATTTTCAACGCCTATAAAGTCTCAAATAAAACCCTAGGTTTTTCCACCAACAAGTTTAGATCACAAATGGAAAATTACACCACCTGTTCTGATTCTTCTTCGTCTTCTTCAAAGTTGTTATTTCGTCAACTCTTTGAGAAAGAGTCATCTACATATACCTATCTACTTGCTGATTTGACTCACCCTGATAAACCGGCTCTGGTAAGTATTTTTCTTCTACCTATTTTTTTTTTTTTTTTTAATTATCTATCTTTGTTATTTTTGTGTTTTTCAAGTTTGATCATTTCCCCAATTTTTATTTTATTTTTGTTAATTTTGATGTAGTTGGTTGATCCAGTTGACAAAACAGTTGAGAGAGACATTTGTTTAGTGGAAGAATTAGGATTGAAGCTCATTTACGCTATAAACACTCATGTACACGCTGATCATGTCACTGGAACTGGCTTGTTGAAGGTTATTATTAACTTATTTTCTGAATTGATTTTGCTTATTTTATGTCCCAACTCTTTAATCTTGCCACTTCTTGAATTGTATATGATTGTTTGATTACCCTGAAATTTCTGCAGAATAAGGTTGAGGGTGTCAAATCTATTATCTCGAAATCCAGCAGTTCAAAGGCTGATTTGTTTGTTGATCATGGTGATAAAATACAGATTGGTAACCTTTTTCTAGAGGTAACTTATGCAGATGCTACAAAATTTCATTTTTCTGTATGATGCACTGAGCAGTCATTAAAATGAAATTTCTAGTCTGTTCGGCTTGTGCTGGGATCGAGTTTATAGAAACTGAATAGTATCCAAAAATTTGAGTTGTTTTCAGTCCTTAATACAGTTGGATCCGGAAACACATTTGGTATCAGTAATGATAAATGTTTTGGTACTAAAACACTGTCAAGGTGCAACAATTTTAAATTTTTGACACCAAATATGCTATCTAGAGATAAACATGATTGGAAAGAATGCTTCAAAAAAATAAAAAAGATTTAGAAAGAATGCTTCTTCTGTATTCCTGGTTTGCTTTAATCACTCCCGGAACCTTCCAAGAGGATCATAATTTTTAGTTAGAACTTCGATTGGCGGTTCTTACTTTAAAACTTTGAGGGAATTCGCTCAGAAGTAGAAAGGGTTGTGATTCTTAGGGGATGAGAGCTTTTGCCTATTAAAATTAGTAGAAGAAACGTTTACTCACCTTCATATCATTAAGTTCTCTGATAGATGGAGAAATTTCATTGTCTTTTTATGCTTGAAGATGATCAACGGACATTATTACTTCCAAGCCATTTTTGTAGTTTAGTTTATACAAACTGATCTTTGTAGTTTATCCACAATTTGGCTTCCAGTAAGAACAAAATTGATCTTTGTAGTTAAGTTTATCCATCAATTTCAGTGACGTTCCTTACTCTAGAGTTTAGAACTTTAGACTCTTCTAGGTTTCCTCACCTCCCAGCTCCTGTTCCTGACTTCACTTCCGACTTCTAAGGTTAGAACCTCAATCTGCACTTGAACCACCTATTTTACTTCATAAATAACTTTTTCAATCTTTCTCCTTGTTGATACACCATGAACAGCAAGTCAAGCAGGGTCATTTATTTTCCTGCCGCACGTTATACCATATCTTGTTGCTACTCTATTGGAAATATTTCACCCTGGGTCATTGCTAATTTGGTTAGCCTACAAATCAAAATAATATGAATATTTATGACCATATCCTGTTTGGCATGCCACTAAGATGAGGTCTTTGGGGTCCGCATCGCTTTTGGTAATTACTAGATTGAACAGAGCAGTATGGAATTGTCGTCAAAGAACTCAATTTCCTAAACTATGCGTATAATACGAGAATTCCATTTAGGTTTATTTGAAATATTAATTCTGATTAGTAGTATGGCTGATGAACGTAGTACTCCTTTTTATCTTTGTTGTTTCATTGCACAATATCATAACCAGAGGCAGAAGCGGAAAAAAGAAGTTAGGAATAATAACAAAGTTACACAAAATAAGTCTCAACTAGCTGTATCTGGTGAACCTAGCATCGGGGATACACTGATCTGCAAAAGGAACTAGCTTGTGTGGTCAACAATTAGTGAGATATGGATTACAAAGTGAGCATAATTAGTCAGTTTAGTACTTCAGTCATGCAAAAGGAAGTAGCTTATGTGGTCAGCAATTAGTGAGATATGGATTACAAAGTGAGCATAATTAATCAGTTTAGTACTTCAGTCATGCGCCTAGGATTTCACACTTTGAAATTCGTCACCTGATTCACCTGTACCTCAATGTATAGCCAGCAAATGATCATTTTGTTTTAGTGGGCATGTAAACTTTGGTTTAAGAGTCAAGATTCATACTGAAGACTACGAGTAATGGCTGGTTTTTGTTTTTCTTTTCCACTGCTAGTAGTAAAATTGTATCTTGGAGAAGTAGGAGTCAACTGCTGCGTGACAATTGTTCAGGCAGAGTTCATGTCTATGCTTCCTGGTCTTTGTGATTTACGTTGGATGAAAGTACCTAAAAGTATGTAACAATGGTCAATGATATCATTGTTGAACATAACCAAGATCAGATTAACAACCTCTTAAAGAAATTAACTACTTTGTTAGCTGAGCTCAACTTCCTGCAGTATCTGATAGACTTATTTGTGTTCCTTAACGGTTTGTGAGTAGATAGTACTCCAACTACCAACTCAACCTACAGTGAACTGCACATAGTTGACTAGTTAAGGTAAGACCAATGCAGCTAAGCTTTTTGTTTTCTTTCTCATGGTCTACTGCTAGAAGAGAGTGAGCTATTAATGAACTATTGGCATCCCTTTTGCTTCCATCAAAGCACCAGGCTTTGTACAAGGAATATATCTGGAATTAACCTTTGCTGGATAAGGGGTATGAAACAAAAGTGTTCATTACTCGTCTCCCTTGTTACAAAAAGGACTCTGAGATGCATTCGTAAGTTTGAAACTCAGAAAGGTATAGCAAGAACCCGTGATTAACTTTACACTTTCGTATTTGGTTTCTGTGAAGTGGTTGTAGTTAGTGGTGAAGTGGTTGTAGTGAGCTAAGGGTATTGTGACATTTTAGGATTGTGTACTGCAAAGCAACAATTCCATTGTTTAGCAAAACTGAATTAAACATGCATTTATTTGTCTCAGGTTCGTGCTACTCCTGGTCATACATTAGGTTGTGTTACATATGTTACGGGAGATGGGCCTGATCAGCCGCAACCAAGGATGGCTTTCACTGGTGATGCCCTCTTGATACGTGGATGTGGGAGAACAGATTTTCAGGTGCAGTTTTCATTCCTTTAAAAACAGCTTCTTATTTGTACAAAGGTTACAGCAAGAAAGTATGGCCAACAAGCAGGCTTTTCTTTTATTTGATAATGAAAAGCAAGCAAGCTTTATTTGTTTGGAGTCTTTTAAACAAGCAAAGTGGCAAGATGTGAGTTCAGGTTCAAACTTCAAATTATCAATGAATATGGAAAATTTCTAGTGAAGATATGGTTCTATATTCAAGTCTGGACTCCTTTAAATTCCTGATCATTGAACTACATAGTTCATGAGTGTGGACGAGTGAAATCCAAAGAAAGATGTAGTAATGAATTTATATTTGGTAATTGTAGTTTTCTAAGCCTTCCCGAAAGATGAACCTAAGTGATTTTCTTTACATTTTCTTTGTAGGGAGGCTCTTCATCTCAGCTCTATAAGTCAGTCCATTCACAGGCAAGGACATGGAAGTCTGAAGAGGCGTATTCTTTTTTGTTTTCTTCTTCCTTGATAAATGAAAAATATGCATGCTTCTTGGACATATATGATAGTGTCATGACAACTTGGTAAATCTTGTGCCTCAGATATTCTCTCTGCCTAAGGACACGCTTGTGTATCCGGCGCATGACTACAAAGGATTCACTGTGAGAAAATATCTTTGACTCTTGTTTGTAGGTCACTTATATACTGGTCTACGCTTCAATATTGACTGTAGTTGTATTTCAGGTAAGTACTGTGGGAGAGGAGATGCTTTATAATCCTAGGCTAACAAAGGATGAGGTGAATATCTGACCACAAACCAATCGTTCAGTATTTTATTGAAGCTAATTTTTCTTATGAAATGTAAATAGCAGACTATTAAATTGGCATGTTTCTCCTTGTTGAATAAGTATACTGACAATTTATAGCCACCTCTATCACCGTTTCCCCCTTGAATTAGTGGATTTCTTTCATCTCATTCACCCGTAGCTTGAATTCTTCTTTTTACTTTTGCAGGAAACATTCGAGAATATCATGCAAAGTAAGTCGACAATATATTTTGCACACTTAATGGAAAAATATATCACTGATATATTATTACTCTGCTATTCTTGAATAATCTACTAATTTGAATTTTTAACTGCTCAACTTACAGATCTAAAACTATCATATCCAAAAATGATGGATATAGCAGTACCTGCTAATATGGCCTGTGGGTTACAAGATGTAACTAAACCTTTATCAGGTTAAAACTCACCCCTTAGTTAATTGTACTCTTTCCGAACAAACAGCTGTGTATGAAATGATTAATAAATATTGTTCTGTGGGTTACACAGATGAATAAGTATTGTTGGGCATTCGGCACGAATTGTAACTACATTTTCTAATCTGAAAAAGGTTCTACCTGAACTCTGACCAATTCTCATCACCACATTCCATCGGACTGCCGATGTGTGAAATATGATTTTCTTAAAACTTTGGGATGTTATAAACAGTTTATTTCTTTGAAATGAAGACTATAGTTTCCATCCTAGTTTGAGGCCTAGGCATTTTATTCGAGGACTGTCACTCCAAGACAAAAACAGATATTTATAATGGAAAACTCTTTATCCAACTATTTTACTTGATGGCTACCTTATCCGGCTAATTATCACGGATTAATTTGTGTTAATTCGGGTGATGAATTGATGTTTAATCATGTTAATCTAGAAATTAATTAATTTTAAATCATCGTTAAAACATGGAAAAAAAATTGGTATACGTTCATGCACTTATAAACCGTTTCTAGGAATCAATTTATAAGACTTAGAACATAGACCGATTGTAAAATCCAAGAGTTTTTTTCTTCTTTTTTTTCCCTTAGAATCGCTTTACATAAATGCCTAAGTAAACCGATTGTAAATATGGGCTTTTCTTCGACTGTTTTGCTCTTAACTTCCTCGTCCGATGTCGGAATGATCTCATTCTTTTGCGTTCAATTCGTATTTTCATGATCTATGATATAAAGACAAATTTTTTAGGGTTTGTGCAAAAATTCAAACATGATTAATGAATCGATTGATATATGCATTAATGTATAATGATGGTGGGTGATGTCCATCACATCAACCCAGAATCAGTTTATGTAGGTGTACCATATCTAAAGATTTTGGGGAACATCAACAACAATCGATTTATGTTAATGTTTATGTCACCCGATTCTGGTTGAGTTTAAGAAAATTTTGATGAGAAATTTCATTGTTAAATCATTGATGAATCCCTCTTAAAAGGAACGGATTAAAAGGGTTTAACTCAATCACTTGAATTGTATGTCCCCGAAAAATATTGTTTGAACACCCAAAAAAGTAGAGAATTGAATTGTTTTGAGATTATGTTTTAGTTTTCAATTACCATGGAAATTGAAAAAAAAAAAAAAGGTTTTGATTAAAGATTGTTAGTAGAAATGATTTAGGTTTTTTCATAAGAGAGGAAATTATTTGGTTTAGACGTTTAAATTATTAAGTTTGTATAAAGGGTAATTTAGTATTTTAACACATTTTTTTTTATAAAAGAGGAAAAAAAACCTCAGAACAGTACATAAAGTTGTAGCCGATTTTCAAAATCGGAAACAATTACATGATTTTTCAAGACCAATACACTATCATCATATTCAAAGTATCTCTACCAATTCTTGATTGTCCATCCTAATTTTACCGACTTAAAAACTGTTATGGAATTCCAAAAGGACCAAATGGTATCACAGGGCCAAATTAGTTTTGAAACAAAACTAATTTGTTTGACTGCACAAAGCAGTGGTTGGATCAAATCCAACCCCATGATTTCAAGAACATGTAAGTCTATCTTACATGAACTAAGTTTTTCAAAGTAACAACACCTAACACCTAAATCTATGTAACAGAGTCTTGAGTAACAATATCTTGAGTAACTGTGGCTTTCTGAACGAGTTTTTTGATGTATGGATCGGGATGTAACAGACTGAATCGGCATTGGAGTCTTTGTGTCAGTTGCGGGAGTCTTAGTAACAATTGTTTAAGTCGATGAACTTGGTAGTGATGATCTTGAGCTGCTAATAAGTTGATGTTATGTTATATTCTTCGGCCAGAAATGCAAAGAGCTCACGGATTAAACGTCGGAGCAACATAACTTGCCGGAAAAAATCAACACCAAACTTGTAGCAATCGATCAAATAGTGACCAAAAAATAAGATAGCCATTACAGAGATAAAAAACCATATAATCCTAAAATTAAAAGTAGCAACTAGATACTGACCAGATCTAAAACCTACGAATATCATATCACATAAATTTAGATAATTAATAGGGGGAAAGCCACTTTTACTTGGAGGAAAGCTGAATTTGGGGTGGATATGGAAAAAACTAAAAGAAATACACACATCAATGAACTCTTTTACTTCGTTTTTTAATTTTAACTTTTGATATAATTTTGATCAATCATATCAAAATTTGTACAACGCAAAATTCAAATTGAAATAGAGACGTTTTCGGCGACATTAATTTTCGAGTTGGTCAGGCCTTTCATGAGCTAGCGGTAGTGCAACAACGTTTGTGCAATGAAGGATACAGTGATGAGTTACATGTTTTAAATTGGCGTTTGTGCAATGAAGGATACAATGACTAGTTACATGTTTTAAATTGGAAGCTTCTAAGAAAGTGGACACTGCTCTTCAATGTAAACAAACTTTTTGGAGGGATAAGTCACGTGCTAGTCGGGTCACTGATGGGATAGTAACGCTTCTTTTTTTCATCGCATTGCAAAAATTAGAAGGGCCACGAACAAGCTTACGCACCTTCAAATCGATGGAGAAGTGGCTACTGATCATGAGGATATTTCTAATCACACCGTGAGAAACTTTTCTGACCTTTACACGGATGATGATCTTGTGTTGACACGGGTCTTGCCAATAGGGTCATTCAAGGTGGAGTGACAATTCATGATAATGCTTTTCTGACCTCATTGCCTAGAGGTGACGAAATTCGTACAACAGTTATGAACTCGAGTTCAGCACGACTTTGGTGGCATTTTTTATACTCACTTCTGGGACGTGGTGGGCAGTGATGTTATTAGTTTGATGCAATCTTTTTTTTAAATCCACCCCATATTCAGCTTTTCCCCCTAATAAAAGTGGCTTTCCCCCTATTAATTATCTAAATTTATAACAAAACCAAATAAAATCCGAACAACACCACCATAGGAGAAAACCCCCAAACTGTAAATCAAATAAGGGGACGATACTTAAAGAAAATCCGTTGTTGCTTTATCTTGCTCATAACTAAGCACTGGACGGTATGTGTTGTTTTCTTTGTTGAAAAATACCACAATCTATCCATCTATTCATTAAAAACCCAACACCTTATAATGAAACTAAGAACAACAAACATGTAAACTTAGATCTAGAAAATAAAATTTAGAGAAAACATGATCCAACTGTGACTGGATCAATGGAAAACTCAGCTAGAGGAATATGAGAACTGATTAGCATAAGAGGGCTAGAGATGTTTTGCTCTGATTAGCTCCATGGAGCAAATCAGAGCAAACCTTAAGCGGCGGCGAGAAGAGTTTTCTTATTTTTGTATTTTGGAGCGATAGAGGAGAGAGGAAGTTTTTTTCATTTTTGTATTTTCTTTTCCCACATTCCCACATCTGTATTTTAACGCGTATGTATTTTAACACTATTTTTGTATTTTTTTTTCCCACATATGTATTTTAACACACTTTAGACACCATTTATGCTTCTCTATTAGGTAGATGAAGAAATCTATAGGCCTCAAATAAAATCCCCAGGCCTCAAACTAGGATGGTATAGTTTGTTGTATGATAATAATAAGGGATATTTAATGTTTGGTACCCATCAAATGTCCAACACATTGCTTTGGTACCCAACATTTCAAAAATTAAGGGTTGATACCTAAACTTACCGTTGACGGTTAAAGTAAAACTTTGACCAATTTTTTTTTTATAAATTTTTTAAATTATTAATTAAAAGAAAATATGATTTTACATTTGTATCCCTAACTTTATCTTCTTCCTCGGTTTCTCTTTTAACGCCTCATCATTTTGAGCAAGTCATCTCTAATTCCATTATGAATCAACCTATCGTATATGACTATTATGCATTGGTTTTCGAATTGATAACTAAATCTAAACCAATTAGTGGAAATCAATAGCACTATATCCCCTAATTTCAAAAAAATAATTAAAAAAGCCTAAAATCAACAGTGAGAGATTTTCTCTCAATACCCTTTTTGATTATGTCTTTCATAGTTCCTGTTCATATACATCTCTTGGGTTCATGAATTTTCCTCCTTTTATTGTCTTCATCTTTTGTTCTCAGTGGAATTATGGAATTGTTTTTAATTACATTGCTACATTTCTTAGAATTGATAAAAGGATGTCTATTTGGGGTTTTGAGATTAATTAACAGACTGGGTTTTGTTTGATATGAGAAGAGATGGGCTTTGCGATTCTTCTTGTTTTATTATTGTTGATTTTGACGGAGATGGATAGAAAACAAAGAAACCGCCGTTACAAGTTGTTCTTCTATCTGTACGGTGGTGAAAACAAACCAAGTTTCTTCAACTTCACAAAAATTTCATAAATCAACAATGGTGAATCTATAGTATCAACATTAGAAAGAAGCTGCAACATCTAGAGAGCAATAAAAACATCACCATCTGAATCAATCTCACCAAACATATTACAAATTCATCTTTACCTGGTAGTTCACCACCAATTTTTTTGGAAAACAGATCCAGCTCAGATCTAGTTATTTTCCCAGCACACCATCTTTATCAATTAATTTAAATGCTTCAATTAATTCAAAATCAGTTTCTACTGACCATTCTTCTACCTCTGATTTTGATTGAACAAGAAATTTAGTATTGGAAGATCAACTTTTTTTTTCTAGATTTACTGATAATGTTTCTTTAACTGGTTTTACGATGGCGGCCGTGTGAGAAGCAGATGTGAAGAAGATAATTTTTTTTCAGGGGTAAATTCGTCAAATTGAATAATGTTTTAAAACAAATTATGAAAAATAAAATACATACTAGTCAAACGTTGACTTCGACGGTCAACGGCAGGTTTAGGTACCAACCCTTAATTTTTGAAATGTTGGGTACCAAAACAATGTGTTGGACATTTGCTGGGTACCAAACATTAAATATCCCTAATAATAATCACTAGTAACTACAGATTTGCGGTATGAATAGACTCGTTATTAATGGGTGAGAGAAAACAATGATAATTGGTTTGCGCTCTAGGCACCAGAAGTCAAAATATGAATGTTTTCATAATCCTTGTATGCATCCCTTAACCATCTATCTTCTATTTCTCATTTGACCCTCATTACACCTTACCATTAGCACTTCACTAACCATTTGCGTTACAAAAATAAATTTGATTATGAAAAAAAAAATTTGCCTGCGTTATTCTTGTTTGAAATCAACTGCAATTTAAAGTTCCCAAACCAACAATGATGAGATGAGATTATAATGTACGGAGATGAGATTATAGTGTGCTTCTTAAACAATAGTATAATAAGTTCTAATATGATCTACTGGTGAAATAAGTTCTAATATGATCTAGTATGTAATAAAACAACGACATCGTTTCAATTGTAAGAACATGAAGAACAATTGAAAAACATACGTCCAAGACGAACATATATGTTCAGACCTTAAATGAAGATCAAGGCCGATCTATGATGCATGGTATGAGGGGGCGAAGATCACAACTCACAATTTTTATTTTTTTCAAGACAGTCGCTCGTAGTCAACAACTTTTTTGGACGGTGGGATTGTGTTTATTGAACATTTTATGCTCCACATCCTAACTTTAACCATGTAAGTAACAAAGTATATCTTCAAACAAATAAATTGATTTCAATTATTGAAGAAACACACCGGTAATTAACTATAGAAGTACAGATTAAACATCGTTCTCACAATTACGTTTGTTTCATACATTTTAGTTGCTACATTGATTTTCTTCTCATTATTGGTTTTTCCAACTTCATTGATCCTTGAAACTGCTCACGTAATTCACCAGTAGTAGTTTTCTTCAAAAATGCTTTTAGAACAATCTTTGGCCCTGCGCGTACGAGTGCCACACTTGGAACAACCCCTTGGTAACGTGATAGACTCAACTAATTATTGCAATTCGCCGCAATTGAAATATTGGCACCTCAAAATTTTCCTTTGAGTATTATCTTCAATATTTGCTTATAAACCCTTCTAAGACTTTTGCATCTTTAACATGTAGAGAACATAAATGGGCAACTTAATGCCTAATATTTTGGTCCAAGCAAATTTAATACTCCCTCTGTCCTAAAATTTATATCCTCTATTCTATTTTCGCCTGTCCTAAAATACTGGCCAACTTCTGTTTATAGTCATATTTTTTAGTCAAACTCTCAAATATACCCTTCAGTCTTTTATAATTATAAAGTTGATTTTACAATCTAAATTTTGAATGATATGTTCCTCGATAGGAAACAAATCTACTAAATTAATCTTGTTGTAAAAAGAGAAGAAGACAATAGATAGGGAGAAGAGGTAGACATAATTCTCATTAGATGTGTGTATAAGATACAATGTTTAAGCCTCTGTTTATATAGATAGAAGACTTTGTGTCCAAGATATGTAAACCCTAAACTTAGACACAAAGGGCATCTTAGTAAATAAACTTGGTTTATAACACTCCCCCTGATGACCACTGTGGCTAAGTCAGTACAAACATATCAGGAAAACTCAAAAGAGAAAAACCTGAAATTGCATAAGCATGTAAAGACTCAGACAGCGTTGGACACGCATATGTTGCCTCATTAAAACCTTGACAAGGAAAACCCAGTGGGACAAAACCTTGACGAAGGAAAAAGAGTACAACGCGATAAAGTCCAGTGAATGCACCTTAATTTGATGATTGCGCTCCCCCTGATGAGTACTTAAATTAAATCTTGGCTTGCAAATCTTTGAGTCGCAACTTCCCAATTTGGTGAACGTATTCCTCGAATGCTAAAGATTCTTGTTCTTTCGTGAAGAAAATTGATACTTGATTAAGTCTTCTTTTGTGTAAGTCTTCTAACAGTAATTTTCTCGGGTCTACACGTTTCTTTAAGTACATTGAGGACTTGCTTCTTGGATTTCTAGCTTCTCGGAGATGATTTGCAAAAGTAGTTGATGTAGTTTCTTCAACATAGAGTCAAGATGTAAATAAATTACCATAAGTGAACAAAACTAAATTTGTGGTCATACCTTATGTGGATCGGAATGACATCCAAATTACTAAGGGCTTGTTATGTTGATTTGGCCTAACAAAATGCCTAGTTAATGGTGGGAATCCACCAAATAACCGAAATTTGATACAACCCCCCCTGGATGACCACCATGTTGAATTAATTTGGCTCACTAAAACCTTACTAGTAAAACTCAATGGGAAAAAATTTGGACAAAGGAAAAAGAGCACAATATCAACATTTTGAAACAAAATTAAACGTCAACAAGATGTTGCCTCGTTAAAACCTTGTCAGGAAAACCACATGAGACAAAACCTGAACGAAGGAAAAAGAGTACAACTTTTGACGTAAATATTGATGCTAACCCAACTATACGAGTTTTACAGAAGACAAGCATAATTTTTTTTTTTTTTAACTCTAGTCCATCTTAAATAAGAGTTTAAGCTAGCATAATTCTAACTGCAGATTTAAGGGAAAAAAATAGAATATATGCACCTAAAGCGTGGATTTTTGTGTTTTTATGGACTCCTCAAGAGACCTATAACGTTGAAATCATCAACTAATCAATCCGGATTTTTGGTTGTGTACCAAATTTCTAAAAAACACATAAAGGATTGTTAAACCTTATGTAAGCAAATAAGGTGGCTGTCTGAATAAAATTTGAATCCTCAAAAGATTACAAATTCAATATGTTCTTCGACCACATTTCTTGTGTCAATGCAATATGAGTCCTTCAAAGACTACCACGCCAAGTGCATTGTATAAAGAGAACAATTAATGAATCAATCCTAGGGTCTGAGCAAAAATGAAACCCTTAAATCGTTTTTACAACGAAAAATTTCTCGTATAACGCATTATGGCTACACTAGCTTGTAATTAATAGGCTTGGCATATTTTAAGTGTTAACTTTTGGATCCAAAAATTGCGTTAATTGAGAAACTAATCCAACTTAATTTGGATTGTATGCCAACCAATCACATATGTCGATATTCCTCTGCAAAGGGGTTAACAACCACAATCTGTATTATTTGAGTAGCTACTATTAATGAATTTTCGACAATAATTGGCTTACTAAGAGCCCACACGATTCTCAAATTTATGCATGTCTTGAAAAATTAATCAACTAATGGTACCAGCGCCCGTGGGCATTATAATCTCCTCGTTTTCATGTGAGAAGATATTATTATATTTGAGAATGTGATTTTGGTACACTCGATTGGAGCACTACCTGTAGCCTTTTATAGAATGCTACTTATTTGCTAGATGTGACTGGATTTCCTCTTAAGAGGCAAAGCTTATATAAAAGCAAAATGAGAAATTTCACGTTAATTATATAATGACAGCCTTAATCGATTCGAGTGATGGGAGAGAAATTAATATAACTTTTAAGTTAATGAACACCAACCTCCAATAGTGTATGGTCTCCCCCTGGTTGTGGCGGAAATACTTTCATCTCATATATGAAAATAAGTTTCATAAAGTATTATCCGATTAATTCGAGACATATACTTATTATAAAATATATCTTTCGACATAAAAAAAAATGTAGTCTTAATAGACATACATATTTAACATCAACCATGTTTTACGTTTGGAAACCAAAATTAATTGGTATAAAAGCATATAAAATATGCGTACTCCCCAAAAAATAAAATGAGAATAAAATTATGGACACTTATGTTAGCAAAAGAAATTTATAGAAAGATCAATTAAGTCGCTCAAGGACTAATAATATTGGCTAACAAGCCGGGTGCGCACCCTTTGATCTTTTGTGTCCATTCGTGTTCCAATTACAAGTGGAACAGGTCAAAATTTCTGAGATTATTAATAGGAACAAATATTAAATTTTCCCAATATCCCAAGAATACAACAATTTTTTTTTTAAAGAAATCACATCATTTGAAGAGAAATACCCACTTAATGATTGATGAACAATTTCCTTTGAAGGAATAAAAATTAGTGGTTTACTATGAGAGAAAACCATATTCGTCGATAAAGGTTTCTTATAAACCTATGTTCTGCGTCGTTATTTTAGAATCGACGAAACATATCAAATCAAATTGGCTAAGAGAAAAATTAATTTGGGAATGCCAATTTTACTCACATAATTGAGATACCAAATCTATACCAAATAGTTAAACGATGTGCCAAATTCGTTTAACGATAGGGAGAAAGAAAATCGTTTAGTCATCGCATATGGAAAATCCATTTTATGGTCACGGATAGTTTTTTTTGTATACGAATAGAAACAATTTATAAAAAATCACATGATCTTCCTCCAATGGAAGAAGATACCAAACTTAATTGGTCGTAGGTTTTTCAACCATGCACGTGATTAATTACTTTAAAGGTAACCAAATATGCGATACCACCAATTTTGGTGATTACAATTTCATTAAAAGAATAGAAATTGTAAGCCATCTTTCGATGGATTTATTTTCTTCTTTCTCGATGAAAAGTATAGAGAAGAAAGGAAAATCAACTTCATGGAAAGATAGTTGACCACCCATATCCCAGAAAATATAAACCGGGTCTGGTTAATATCCGCAATGGATATCAATTACTCACAAAAAAAAAAAAAATGGTTATGATAATAGCCATGGAGTTGGAAGGTAGGTAAAAGAAAAATCCCCTTTGATATGTCAATCAATAAACCATCAGGTTTATGTAATACAAATTTAGAAAATAATAAAAAAAAAAATCGAATTTAAAAAAAATCATTAAAAGCATATGTAACCTGTTTGCTGCCTCTAAATCATAAGTTAGGAGGCTTATATGATCACGTGCATAGTTGATATCATGAGGTCTTATCAACTTTCAAACACCCATCTGTTCATATCCTAACAAACAATTATACACCAAATAGTTAGGAATTAGAACTTAAAAGTTCCGAATCAGACATGTAATATTAAAATATATATATATATATATATATATAACTAGTGTAGGAAAAGATAGAAAATCCCTTTCGTCGTCCTCTCTAGGCAGAGATCCATCAACTGTTATCTTTCTTTCATGATTCCAATCTCAGAAATCGCTTATAGCTAGCTAGAAGCTTTTATTTACAGCTTATCATGTGATGCTTAGGTGATTATGCTCGGTAGTTAGAGCTACGTGCTGATGACGTGTTGTAAAAAGAGAAGAAGACAATAGATAGGGAGAAGAGGTAGACATAATTCTCATTAGATGTGTGTATAAGATACAATGTTTAAGCCTCTATTTATATAGATAGAAGACCTTGTGTCCAAGATATGTAAACCCTAAACTTAGACACAAAGGGCATCTTAGTAAATAAACTTGGTTTATAACAAATCTATAAAGATTTTTATTTTTATCTTATATTAAAACATTTCTATAAGTAATAAAATTACCAAATATGTATTTTTCTTACGTACTCTATAATTCATATACTCCTTTTAATTTTGGTAATAACATAGCATTTAATAGTGGTAGTTTTGTACATTTCTCCGGTCTCCTTAATATCTTGACTTAGTCAAAGCGGACTAATAATTTAGGACGGAGGGAGTAGGTAATTTCCTCGCTAGCATTCTGCAAGTTAATGATAAATAAATTGTGGTTCAATCATTACAACTAAATATACTAGTTTGCGAGAATGACCCGCGTGGTGTTTTTTAGAATTACCTCAGCTTCGAGACTTGATGATGTTTTCGCCATTGAGCTTCAAAGACGGTTTATATTTGGCTTATATTTTGACCCAAAACAGTTGCATCGATAATTTTATTGGGGATTAGATAGACAAGAGGGAACTTAGAGAAGTATAAGAAGAGATGCAGATGACCATTGAACGATAAAAAGGATCTTCAAGTGACTTAGAGGTGTACACGTGTATTTCGATAATTTGTCGAACGAGTGGCTCTATCCAATTTAATTTTTTTTCTATTTCAGTTGTTTTAGTTTCAGTAATATCAAATTCAACTTTGATTTATCTTTTGATTATTAGGTAGCATTGAAGCGGAAAAAATGACGTAGACACAAGTTATGCGGACGCGGAGAAGAACATATTCTCCAAAAACTATTACGTTGACACGTTATGAAATTAGTGATATTTCCCACTATAAAACGTATATATCATGAATGTAATTTCTTAATAATGCTAATAAATTATTGATAAATAACAAATTTACGTAAGAATAGGCATATATATTAATGAATTGGTACATAGACGAAACATTCAAGCATTTTTAGTAGTCATTTATATTAAAATAGTTGACATATGCATGTGATATCACCGAATGCTTCAAAAAAAAGTGATATCACCGATGTGTCGGACGCGAAGACGTGGGCTTCCAAGTATCGGACGCGAAGACGTGTGTGTACTGCCTTCCATAGGTAACAACAAGCTGTGTTTAGATGTCTCGGGGATCGGAAAAGCCCCGATGGACCTTACCAAGAAAAATAAAAAGAGGGAAAGAAAAGTACGTTACCATTTTATGCGCGTTCATATTGCCTTACGTACCTAACAAGATGGACCTTACCAAGAAAAAGAAAAAAGAAAAAGGAAAAATAGGACTCTAAATAGAAAAAATATTATAAAATTAAAATTAAAATTAAAACTGGTATCTAGAATATGTCCATCTGCCTTGCTATACTTGAGTAACTCGCATTATGTGTTAGAATCTCTGCAAGGACCTTGAAATGGGAAAACACTAAAAGTGTGATAACTGTTATGATCCTGATATGGGATAATGAATATGAACCCTTGATCACTCTCTACCAGCCCGCTATTAATCTCAATGCTAAAATCATTTCCTTCTCAATCATTCAGATTATACCACCTCATGTTCCAGATTTGGATCAAGGATTGTTGTCCGGCTGTAGGAGGGTCGAAATGTTACCTTCAAATAATGTTTTATGATAGTAAATGTAGTTCATGGAGGAAGTGAACTCATCTACGCCACAATAGAATCATAATGGTGTGAGAGTGGTAAATTTCCCCCACAAGTTCGACGAAAAATAACTTCAAGTTCAAGAACTAGTTCAACTTCGAAAAAATTGCACTCCTAGAAAAAGTAGGGGAAGAAAGAACCCGAACTTCTATTGGGTCGTCCACAATACCCGGATGAGAAGGAAACCAATCTAGAACCATCCATCCTTGAGGATCCAACGGTCCATTAAAATTCACCGTCTCCTTCCTGTTCTTATAATTAACGAGGAAAACACATCTGAAAGAATAAAAAGAAGAGGAAAAAAAAAAAGGGAACCCTAGTCATGGCGACAAACCTAATCAGAAGGTCCAGAAAACTATTCACATCAAGTCGTGGTATCCTTTCTCTTCAAACTACTAACAGATGTTTATCAACATCACCTGCAATCGTATCGGATTCACCCTCAGAATTAACAGGTCCGCCACCACCTAATTTTATGATCTATGATCGTCTGGCTGAAGAAGCTAAATCCAAAATCAAAAAACTTGAAAACCCAGATTCTAGATTTCTTCAATATAACTCTCCTCATCCAGTTATATCTGATCATTCAAAAATCTTATCTGCACCTGAAACTAGGGTTACGACTTTAGAAAATGGTCTGAGGATTGCTACTGAATCAAATCTAGCTGCGCGTACAGCTACTGTTGGTGTCTGGATCGATGCTGGTAGTAGATATGAAGATGATGAAACTAATGGTACTGCTCATTTCCTTGAACATATGATGTTTAAAGGAACTGAGAAGAGATCTGTTAGGGCTTTGGAAGAAGAGATTGAGAATATGGGAGGTCATCTCAATGCTTATACATCTAGGGAACAGACTACATATTATGCTAAGGTTATGGATAAAAATGTTCCTGATGCATTAAATATTCTTGCCGATATTTTGCAAAATTCTTCCTTCAGTGAGGATCGTATTACTAGGGAACGTGATGTTATTCTGCGGGAAATGGAAGAGGTAAAGTTTACATTTTTTTTTATTGTTATTTAAGGGTTTTGATCTATTCAAGTATTGTATGAGAAAATATGATTGTGGAAGTTCTGGAGTTATCTGCTGTGCCCTTTGCTGATTCTTAAAAATGCAATTTTTTGGAGAATGCCAAGAATTTAGATACGATTACTGTTTGAGCTGCTTTGAACTATTGGATAGTTACATTTATCTGGAAAAAGAAAGTGTGACAAGAGCAAGTTTTTATAGAGCTTATATTAAAGTTAGTAAGGATGAACCTCAAGTAGTGGCATATAAATGGTTTGCCGTGGTATTTTGACCCCCTCGGATGTTTTTTTTTTTTGGAGACTGCTTATGAATTAGCGAAGCTTGATTGCCCCTGCTATGTGTTTATGATAGTACATAGGCCTATCTACTAGTTTAAAGAGTAATTTGACTATTCTGGTTTGTTTATATGATTGTACCTTGTCTTGCTGTCCAGAATTGTGATGGATAAAACTATACCATCTATATCTTTTTTTTTTTCTTGCAGGTTGAAAGTCAGAATGAAGAAGTAATATTTGACCATTTACATGCAACAGCGTTCCAGTACTCTCCACTGGGTAGAACCATTCTGGGACCAGCTGCGAATATTAAGGCTATTACCAAAAAGCATCTTGAGACTTACATTAAGAATCACTACACGTCTCCACGAATGGTAATTGCTATTGGTTTTGTCGTGTCATGTATTAAGTTGTCATATAGCTTCTTAACATGCATTGTTTTTTGGTTTGTGTGACATTAGTTAGTTTTCAGTACCCGTCTACCTGAGTTGCAGCTTATATAAAAATGTGCCATCACTATGGAGTTTGATCATCGTTATGGTTGTTTGTTTTTCAAAATTTTATTTTCAGGTTATAGCAGCTGCTGGGAATGTGAAGCATGATGATATTGTTAATCAAGTAAAGAAGCATTTTACAAAATTGTCAACTGATCCTACAACAACTGCTGATCTGGCTGCATTTGAACCAGCAATTTTTACTGGTTCGGAGGTACGTTGATCTGTTTGGATTTCTTAACCTTTCTTGTTCTTGCAATAAGATTTTATGCTAAGATTATTCCTTACTGGCCTACTAGGTTAGGATAATTGATGATGATGTTCCTCTTGCACAATTTGCGGTAGCATTCAGTGGAGCATCTTGGACAGACCCAGATTCTGTTGCCTTGATGGTCATTCAGTCCATGTTGGGTTCCTGGAATAAGAGTGCGGGAGGTGGAAAGCACATGGGGTGAGTCACAACTTCTCTAATACCTATGCTTCTTGTTGGGGGACTGTGGCTTCCTGGCATATGTTTTTATGTTAGTTGTCTAATTGGTTTCTTCATGGTAACCAATGAACAGTTCAGCGCTTGCTCAGAGGGTTGGCATCAATGACATAGCTGAGAACATGATGGCCTTTAATACCAACTATAAGGACACTGGTCTATTTGGTGTTTATGCGACTTGCAAGGTGACTACTTCTCTGAATTAGTCTTAAGAGAAAGTTTATCCTAATGTTAAACAACTGATAAAAGTTTTTATAAGAGCTGGTTCCTTTATCTCACGGAGTGTATTTCATTCTGATTGTAAACTGATTGTATTTTCTCCTTGGTACCTTCTTTTAGCCCGATTGCTTGGACGATCTGGCCTACGCCATTATGTATGAAGTAAGCCAGTTATCCTATAGAGTCTCAGAGGCGGATGTCACTCGTGCGCGCAATCAGGTACTGTATTGGTATTCATTTCTTTCACATGTTAGGTTTGGTTGCTGAGGATCCAATTATGGAGTACTTTTTATCCCAATCTCACTGTAGCAGCATTAATGACTTTAAGCTTAAATTCGGCCAGCTATATCACTTACTGGATATGTAGTCCACTAATGACATGCTTAAACAGTAATTTCTTTTATCTTAAAATCCTGAAAATTGGTAAGCTGACATAATAAATAGTTCATCCCATGGATAAATTGTAATGCACATAACAAGGTAAACATACAAAGCAACAGCCGTTATTGAGTGCACAACGCTTCAGTTTTATAACAGCTTCATCCTGATTCACAGTGTGCTGCTTGTTTTGGCAGATTTTTTTTTGTTTTTGTGTACGACTAACATTTCAAAAATGCAATGGCATTAAACCGGCGTAGTAGTATTCCAGAAACAACTATGACTTTGAGCATGACTTTGAGTTGATGTTTGCAACGTTAGCTGAGATGTCGTACTTTTAGTGGATAGTAGTGACAGTCAGAGAACTAACTTAGGGCTACCACTTTCGCATACATATGGGGTTGCCGACTCTTTTGTCCTTCTATTGACTTTAATTCTCTGTAATTCTTGTACCTTCGTTGTTTGGCAGTTGAAATCTTCTCTTCTACTTCACATTGATGGAACAAGTCCAGTTGCTGAAGATATTGGTCGTCAGGTAAAGTTTTTTTCCTTTATATTGAGAAACAGAATAGAAAGGGAGCTAAAAAGGAATCATTTTCTAGAAAAAGTACTGTACAAGTTAGGAGAGTCTCTGTTAGATTGGTTATCAGTTCAGGAAACCATCTTAATTTGGAATAAAATTTGCCGATAAGAAAATTTTGAGGCTCATTTGTCCACTGCGATTTAAGTGGAGTAATTTGCAAATGTATTTGATCCTTATCTTCAAGTGATGGTACATACATATGCACTTCTTAGGTTGCAAGACTCCACCTTCACAGGGTGCATGCGGATACCTCAATCTGCTTTATTCTGCAGTAGGTGTCGATTGGAGAATCGATCTACCTTGTATCGATGCTTAAAATCAACATCGGTAGTAATTTTCTTGACATATGCTTGTGTTTGGTTGTGCTTCTGCAGCTGCTTACATATGGCAGAAGAATACCGTTCGCTGAACTGATAGCGAGGATTGATGCTGTTGATGCAAGTACCGTAAAACGTGTTGCCAACCGTTTTATCTTTGATAAGGTAAGGACTAAATGACACTTACATTTTAAGAACTTCACACGGCTACTAAAACAAATTAATGCGTGTTACACTGCAATACTGATCAAATGATTTTTTTCTTGTCCTCGTATTCTCATTTTCATTGTGTTCTCCTTTTTGGTAGGATATTGCGATTGCTGCAATGGGACCCATTCAGAAGCTCCCAGACTACAATTGGTTCAGACGCAGAACCTACTTGAACCGTTACTAGGTAGAGGGGATATGCTTAATCTTATTAAGTTACTCATGTTCTGTCATTTTTTTCTATGGTCATTTGGATTGCAAAGATCCTACAGACAGAGGATTACAGCTGCACACATCTTTCTTTTCAGGAACCCATGGGGCCTTTATAATTTTACCTTGTTTTATGTGTCTATTTTGGTTCTGTAAAATCCCTCGAATTCTGGGGTCAAAATAATAATTTCATCTTAAATGACAAAGCTGCACTTTTGCATACACAGTCGATGTTATTTCTTATAAACATGTCTTCACAAGCTATTTCCCTTTATTTTCCAGGCGAGATTGGGGTATACTTTATTTTCCTGGCGAGATTGGGGTATACCCAGATTAATTGGGGTATAACCATTTTATTCCCATCCAAATTAGTGTGATAAGGGTTGTCTAAAAGGTGTTAAAAGACCAAATTGTCCGTACTAAAAAACCATGCCGACCAAAACATGTTCAAAAATTTTTCAAAATCTTTCTTCAAAACTAATGAAATAAAAGAAAAAAAAACGAAGAATCAAAACGAAGTCGGCATGGTTTCTTTTGTCGATCTTGAAATATAGTTGGCGGGGTATGAGGTTGAATACCGTGCCGACTTTTCATCTTTGAAATTATCATTTACAGGGTCGGCACGTTATTCATCCTTCTACCTTGTCGACTATAATTTAGTCGGCAGGTTATGAAATTAATACCTTGCCGACTATAAGGTTGCCGGCAAGGTAAGAAATCAATAAAATGCCGACTAGTGAAGCATTTACAACATTCTCTTGTGTGTCAAAAATAATAAAGTCGACATCATCTTCATTCATTGACCTTGCCGTCCATAAGTTGTCGGCATGTTCTTCATCCGCAGACCTTGCCGGCCAGCTATAGTCGGCATGGTCTTCATTCGTCGACCCTGACGACTTTTCATGGTTTCAGAACTGAAAAGTGTTGATTTCTTCTTTAATTTTGAGTATGATTTCATACCCAGCTTTGCAATCCTCTTTTTAGAAGTGTTTGGGTAGTATGCTTTCATTTTCGTTGAAAAATATTCTCGAAAGAAAAAATTTCATCAAAATCCTCCCACATGAGTTCAATCAAAAACAAAATTTCATAACTTCAATTCATAATTTCAAAAGTTTTAATTTAAACTCAATTAATTAAGCTAATCGGTTTTTTAGGTTAATTAAATAAGGGTATATTAGCCATTTAAAAAATACATGGTTAAGGGGTGGCTTCTTTTACTTCAAAATGACCTAGCTTTTGTCTCATTAGGTATACCCCAATTAATTAGGGTATACCCCAATCAAGCCAGGTTTATTTTTCTGGCATATGAGCTTTTATATTTTATTGTACACTAGTTGGAAAATATTCCTCATTCTGGGACAGTCTCTGAGCATGATCAAATCTGTATGGAGTGGTTAGGTTGGTGAGTGGTACCCGGGAATCTACAATGTCAAAAAAATATATTATGTAATGGTTTTTAGTTCACACTTCACAACATAACAAAGTTTGGATTTGTGGATTTTTTCTGTTTTTATTAGAGCAAGTCTTATGGTGGAAGAGTTCCATCTTCCACTCCACCTCAGAATTGTGGATGGAAGTGCAAGTTTTGATTAGAATTGTGGATGGAAGTGCAAGTTTTGATTTGTGGATTTTTTTCTGTTTTTTATTAGAGCAAGTCTTATGGTGGACGAGTTCCATCTTTCACGCCACCTCGGCATTTGGAATTGTGGATGGAAGTGCAAGTGTAGTGGTGGAACAACAAAATTGCTAATCAAAATAGCGTTTTACGCTAATCAGAATAGCGTTAGAAAAATGTTATTCAAAATAGCACTTTACGCTATTAAGATTAGCGCTTTTTTTTTCCCCCAGCCATTAGATTTTCAAGGGCTCGTTTTAGAAATGCTATTCAGAATAGCGCTTTACGCTATTAAGATTAGCGCTTTTTTTTTTTCTTCCAGCCATTAGATTTTCAAGGGCTCGTTTTAAATCTATGGATAAAAAAAAAGTTATTCTGAATAGCGTGAGCGCTATTCTGATTAACGTTGAGCGTTATTCTAATTAGCGCTTTCCGTGTTCTAGTGCGCTATTCTGAATAACGTTTAACGCTAATCTGATTAGCGCTCTCATAGATTCCACGAGACATCCCACGAAACCATGGAACACTGCTTGGATTTTTTGTGGAAAGCACCAACTTGGAAGCCACTAGACTTGACATTCCACAATTTATCCACACTTGGAATAAGATGGATTCCACCATAAGACTTGCTCTTAGTCATGTAAAATCAAGTTTCACCGACTGCAAGACAACTTACATATAGAAGGAAAATTACATCTGATCTCCATTCGAACCTTTCAAAGCCACACTGCCAACTATAACTAGAGGATGACAAGCTAAAACAAAATAACAGACATTAATAATACACATTGGATCTGCGGATTGAGTGTTATTTATTAATAATAATAAAATAGAGGAGACTGTTCCAAGGAACAACTACTCAATGATAGAAATTCGAACTTCAGGGTTAGGGCTTGCACCCTGCATATTCCCAGCATTTGTATACAATAGTCTGTCAACACCAAAAGTGTCAACCTATTGGAGAGTAAAAATAATTGCAACCAGCTTGCCAATTTAAGTTTCTAGAAGCCATAGAACTGACTGCTAATTTAGCTAAGACTAATTGTCGTTATGTTCTGATCATGTCCACTTTGACCAGATTACCTAGAACAAAATCAATGACTTCAAAATTTTACATTTCATCTGGTGGAATCTCAGGTTGAATCTGCCTTGAACTAATTTGTTGTAGAGTACCTTAATTTCTTCTAGAGTTGTATCATCCTGAGTTTGAAAATCTATGTTGGCCCTTTGTAGCTCTTTTTCCCAACTCAACGCTAGATCTGTTTCTCTCCTTGCTCTGCAGTTTCCAGGGATGGAGTCTTTGAGATTTCTTGCTCCCACACAGTTCCCTGAGAAAAACATAGCAACAAGAAAAAGTTAGTATATTGGTAGTATGTACTATTATCACCAGTGAAATGAACATCCAGAGTGCTAATATTGATGGTGACTCCAATTTTGTCCGTGATGTCTGATAATTCTTTCCATGGTGTCATGAGTATCCCTTTGATAATGGAGGTTGTTCGGGATGTGGCTTTGATTGTGCATAACTCTGTTAAATGAGCAAATGTGTTGTCTGACATTGTTAGCTATAAAATCAGCAGTACATGAGTTATCCTTAAGAAAATGAAAGCACATATGGCTTTCCATATGTACCAACAAGTAGTGGCATAAGTAGGAATCCAGCTGCTCAGAGTAGATCTGAATGTTGGCCACTCCTTTTAAAATGCCTTTCCAAATCCAAGAATCGGTAGCCTTTGGTTTAATGCTCATTCTTATGACTTCTTTGCCCTCAAAGTGAATGGCTCTCATAGTGGAGTACCATAGTGAGTATGGTTCAGAGATAAGCCTCCATCCTATTTTAGTTATCATAACATTGTTGAAGAAGTCCAAATTTATAAACCCCAGATCACACAACTCTTTTGGCTTACAAACAGAGTCCCAAGCAATGTAATATAACCCCTTAGGTTTCTCGGGATCCTTACTCCAGAGGAAGTGTCTTTGAATTTTATTCAAGTCCTTGCAAGTAGATTTTGGCAACAGCCCGGTTCATATGGTATGTCTTTGGTGTTGAGGTAACATAATTTTATCATAGTAGATTTTCCTATAGTGGAAAGAGTTTCACTCTTCCAACTAGCAAGTCTGAACTTAAGCTTGTCTATACATGGCTTGAAGGATTGAATTTTGCTTTTGTTTGTGAAGAAGGAGAGCCTAAGTATTTATCTTTAATGTCAATCTTCCGAACTTGCATGAAGTTAATGATGCCGCGCAATACAGTGCGATATTTTTCTTGAAGAAGAAACCTGATTTAGAGAATTTAATCATTTGGCCTAAGGAGTTACTAAATTTATTGAAGCCATGTACCAGGTTCTTGCAATCATCCATGTTGGATTTATAGAGACTATACAGTCATCAGTAAAAAGGAGATGGCTTATGGAAGGAGCTTCTAAACATAGTTGGTCCCATGAATCAATCTCTACTGCTCAGCATAATCAAACTTCTAGATAGGGATTCCATGCAGAAGAGGAAAATATATGAGAGAGCCATTAATAAAGACACTTAGGTTGGTGGTGGATATACGTTACTAAATCCCATATGAGTCATTATGGCCGTCAGAAAACTTCAATCAACTCTATTAAAGGCTTTTGCCATATCAATTTTGATTTTCATAATTCCTTTGTCATTTCTTTCCATATCTGGTATTCATGCGGTGAATTAACTCATGGGCAATGAGAATGTTGTCAGAAATGTATCTACCATGGATAAAAGCAGATTGAGATGGGGAACGAGCGAGCTTGGGTAGAAAGGGTTTTTAGTCTTTGAGAAACCAACTTTGAAATGATTTTATAGGTGGTGTTACATAAAAATATGGGTCTGAAGTGGGATGGGGTGGTAGGAGTGTCAGTTCATTTCTTTGAGGATGAAACCAGAGATGACGAAGTTTTGTACCATATCTACAATGTATCCCCTAATCACCTCTGAGTTTAATTGAAAAAAATTGAGAGGAAGCCATTGGGACCAGAAGATTTATCACCAACCATATCTCCAAAGCATCAGGGATTGCTAGAAGATTGGCATTTTCAAAGTTTGAGATGGTTTTGGGTATGAGGTTAATGATGCCTTGGTTAATAATGATTGACTTCATTAACATATAAGGTCATTTTTTTATATGAAAACGACTCGGAAAATATGAATGATCACGAATCACTATATATGGGGTCGTGTGTTTCTTCGCAAAATTTCTCAGGAGTGTTATGCCAGAGTATGAGTTTTATTTTTGTGCACCATTGTTAGGATTTAGTGTGTAAAACACATAACATTTACTGATAGCTACATCTTTCTCTAAGATATTTTGGACCACAAACTTTGGAGCAGCTTGAGATGATGTTGCCATATTACAAGAAATTATTGTTGGATTAGAAGATATTTGTTTGAAGCTATAAGAGATTTGTGTGAGATTAAAGATGCAGAGAAGGTGCAAGTCAAAATGAGATTAGAGTGTGGATAAGTTGATTAAATATCGTTCATATATTAAAAATTTTGAATCCCAATATTCCTCTATGTATACATTTTTTGTTTAGCGAATGTGTCTCGGGGTATCCGAATAACACACGATCCATACAACCTGGTGGGTGATGTAATAAAACAGGGTAAGGGTGCAAAAGGTAGGTGTTGCTAGCTACTCCTTCCGATCTCACGGAATGACCACTGCCACTTCAAAAGGAAAACTCATAAAATACACTGGTTATAAACTTGAAGTAACTCTAATCTTGCATCCTACGTAACTAACTTTCTATTCAAAATCACAATATTTCTTGGATATGATGATGTACAAGACTTGGCTCCTTTTGGGTTTCGATTAAATTTAAATAATAATAATAATAATTTAATAGATAGTTCATGGTTTGTCTTAGACTAACCAATAAAATAAATTTGTTTTGTACACACTCTTCAAAAGAGTGTGCATGAAGGAAAGAAAATGTTTAGTACCCCATTCTTAAACCTGGCCTCCGAATCCTTGTCCCACGAGGTGTCTCCAAGGTACTGGCTATGAGTGTCTAGCCGAGACCCATCACATTCCTTAAGAGCAGCTCCAATACAAGTGAAAATGCGGGGGTCTAACAACCACACCCAACAATTTGTTTGGCAATCTGAGAGGACTTACTCCAATACACTTTCTAGAGAATCAACTAGAAAGTCAGACACAACCTAGAATAAAGTATATCAAAGAGTTTAATATCTCTAACTCTTAATTCAATCCGCAATCAAAGAAATAGAAATCATGAGCCCGATTGAATATAAGAGGAGTAACTTGAACGGTACCAAAGACAAATGTTCAAGTGTCAATCAATAGTAAATCAACAACCCAAGGTTGGATATTCTAATTGATTGATCTTAACGCACAACTTCGTAATATTTTAATTATATAACAAAATATAATGCGAAAAAGAAATAGCACAGAAACCAGAATTTTGTTAACGAGGAAACCGCAAATGCTGAAACCCCCGGGACCTAGTCCATATTAAACACCACACTGTATTAAGCCGCTACAGACACCATCCTCCTACCAATTAACTTCGTACTGGACTGTAGTTGAACCCTAATCAATCTCACATTGATTCAAGGTACAGTTCGCTCCTTACGTCTCGATCTCGGCGGGATCTGTGCACTTGATTCTCTTAGTTGATCTCACCCACAACCAAGAGTTGCTACGACCCAAAGTCGAAGACTTGATAGACAAATTTGTCTCACACAGAAAAGTCTATAGGATTGAATAAATTTGTCTCCCACAGAAATACCCAAGGTTTTTTGTTCCGTCTTTTGATAAATCAAGGTGAACAGGGAACCAATTGATAACCTGGACTTATATTCTCGAAGAACAACCTAGAATTATCAATCACCTCACAATAATCTTAATCGACTAGCGAAACAAGATATCGTGGAATCACAAACGATGAGACGAAATTGTTTGTGATTATTTTTTTATCTTGCCTATCGGGGATATAAAATCTCGAGCCAATTATTTCAATTGCACTCAACACGATAGAAACAGCAAGATCAGATCACGCAACTACGAAGATAATAGATGGGTCTGGCTTCACAATCCCAGTGAAGTCTTCAAGTCACAGAAGGTGTGGGGATTAGGTTTCCCAGTTTCTAGAGTTCTCCTTTATATAGTTTTCAAATCAGGGTTTGCAATCCAAGTTACCTTGGTAACAAAGCATTCAATATTCACCGTTAGATGAAAAACCTGATTCAACCAAGTTAATATCTTTCAACCATTAAATCAAACTTAGCTTGTTACACACAAATGAAATGTACCCTCATTTAGGTTTATGTAACCGTACCTAAACGTGTACACCATGTTGGTTCACATTTAGTTAACCGAGGTTAGCCATATGATTACTCTCATATCAACATTATTCATCTAAACCATAACTAGTTCAAATGACTCAAATGAAACTAGTTAAAGGGTTGTTCAATTGTATAGAAAACACAATCGAAACCAAATCAGTTTGATTCACTTGAATCAATCATGAACATTATAGCCACAGTTTGCAAAGATTGCATTCTTTATGATTTAAATGTTTAAGTTCATGAACTGACCGATTTGACAAAGTAACTAGCTTAAGTATGCGCACGGGTATGCGTACATAAGCAACAGGAATTGAGTTTGTTTAGTTTCCAAACTTCGGTTTGAAAACTTCCGCCAGTATGCGTACATGTACGCATACTTTAGGTGACTAGTTAAGAGTTTGTCAAAAACCAAACTCAGCAGAAATTCTCGGTTCGAGAACTTCCGCCACTATGCGAGCGGGTACACATACTTAACCTGTCTCCTTCACCAATTTCATATACACACATATGCATACTCTTGGCTTCCGATTTATGGATTTATACACTAATGTGCGAACACACTATATATGCTTAAATCCAAACATGGTTACATTCTCAAATCTTTATTTCAATCATTGAAACATTCTTCTATAATGACAATAGCCGTTTTCACACACTATTAGCATCAAAGCAATTTTCAAGATATTGAAATAATCATTATCGAAACATTCCAAGCCCACATCAAATGATTGTGTCACCTAAACCATGTAAGATGTTACTCGACAATTTTCTAATGATATAAGATGAGCTTGGTCGAAGCGAAAGCTTACCAACACATATTTCGAGAAATATGTAAGCGAGATTGAAAAACCGGGGGTACAACAACCATACCCAATATTTCGCTTAGCAATCTGTATGGACAAAATCCAATATACTTTCTATAGAATCAACTAGACAGTCAGACTCAATCTAGATAAAAAGTATATCAAAGAGTTTATATCTCAATCTCTCGATTTGATATATACTCAAGCAAATAGAATTCTGCGAGTCTTTATCAAATACTAGAGAGATAACTTGGATGGTTCATGAAGATATGAGTTAATGTCAATAAACCTTCTTGGCTGATGATGTCGAACCAGGGGCCTTCAATTTCATGAGTCTTACACAAAAGCCTTTATTTGTTGAATCTCCTTTCTCATCCCCTTCAACACTTCAAGAATATCGAAAACTTCCGAGAGTTTGAAGGAACGACTCTTGGCTTCCTCACATTCCTTCTTTTTCTTTTCAATGTTGGAGCTAACAGAGATTTCTCTTTTTCCTTCATGATTGATGGCTTAACAATCATATTAACATCCTTTCCATCAGAACACATGGCACTTGGAGCATCCATAGTCGTATGGGTTTGTGAGAGAAAATCACAATCTCATCAAGTAGTATTGAGATAAAAAGGAGTTTATAGAGAAGGAAAAAACAATGTAGGGTTACGCAACCTTTTAACAGGTTCGTGTACGCACAACTCTGAACCCTAGAGAGAGTAGAATTGTCGAGAATAATCTTTCTTTTGTTGCTAGACATGAAAGAACAAAAACTAAGAAAAAAAAAAGAAAAAAAACTTTTCCTAAAGCCTGAGAGGTACAAAATCATTGTCTCTTTTGATCAGGCATATGAGACAAGATTTTCAACAACAACACAATTAAGTTGCGTTGCGGTGAAGAACAATTTGTCCACCATTTTCTTCTTCACCATAACTAGTTCAAATGACTCAAATGAACTAGTTAGAGAGGTGTTCAATTTCTTAGATTTTATGTAACTACACAAGACACAATCGAAGCAAAAAGGTTTGATTAACTCGAATCGGTTCATGAACTTTATATCCATGGTTTGCAAAAACATTCCTTAGTTTATATAAACATGAGTTCATGAACAACCGATTTTAGATATAACAAACTCAAGTTCGCGGACAGGGTTCGCGGACTTAAGTTCACGGAAGGAGTTCACAAACTCAAGCAGAAATTCTCGGGGCGAGAACTTCCGCCAGTTCGCGGACTTGGTTCATACCACCATTCCGGTTCTCTTGATTCACAAAGTTCGCAAACTTTGGTTCAAGGAATTAGGACTTATACATATATGTGTTTCCACAACAATGGATATATAATCTAAACTCTCATTTCAATCATTAAAGCATTCTCAGAGGACGTTATATAGTCGTTATTCACAGACCATTTTTCGTCAGAGCCATTTTCAAAGTGATTGAAACATAACATGACATTCGTTACTAGGTAAAGATGAATTTGGCTAAAGCGAAAGCTTACCAACACATATTTCGAGAAATAGATAGGAGAGTTAAACTCGGCTCGAAATAGCAAATGTGTATAATCAAAGTCTATATATCAAAACGACTTTTGTCTCAAGAATAAGAGATAGAGTAAATAGACTTTTGAGTGATAGATAAGTTCAAGTCTCCACATACCTTTTAGTCGATGAAGTTCCACCAGTTCCTTGAGTAGTTCTTCGTCTTGCATGATGATTGCCATGGAGTTCTTGAGCTCAACTAAAATTTTTATCCTAGTCCGAGACCTTAGCTATAATAGGCTAAAAATCAAGACTCATAGTTTTGATCACTAACAGTGACAAACATGCTTGAGATAGCAACGCACGCGAGTTAGACCGAGCAATGCTCTAACAGAGATATACTCAGTTCGAAATCTCAAATGTGTATAGAGAAAACTATATCTTAACACGACTTATGTCTCAATATAGGAGGTGGTAGAAATAGACTTTCCAAGTGATAGATGAGTTCAAGTCTCCACATATCTTTTGTCGAAGAAGTTTCACAAGCTCCCCTTAGTAGTTCTTCATCTTCAAATGATGAATTCTGTGAAATCTAAGCTCAACTACACTATCTATGTCCTAGTCCGAGAATCTATAAATAGCTAGAAATCAAGACTTATAGTTTTGATCACTAACATTGACAAACATGCTTGAGATAGCAACGCATGCGAGTTTGACCGAAGCAAAGTGCTCTAACAACATGGGGTCAAGGTCATTATAGGTGGATGTGTTATTAACACCTTTATTTTGTGGGTCATTGCTAAATAACAAATAAAAAAGAAAAGAAAAAAGAGATAAGACCTTTTACCTAAAATTCATCTCCAATCCTAAAAGTCTTATTTAACAAAAATATTTAAATTTAGAGACAAATTAATGATGTGGACTTAAGACCAAGGTTACGAAGAAAGTATAACCTATACTTTCTCCTTTACCTCCATTTATTCATGTCATCTTTTATCATGACCTTCACCCTTACATTGGAGAAAGAGGTCTTAAATCTTCATGCTAGTTTAAGAGCTTACCCATCGCCTTGGAGATGCTCTACCAATGCAAAGGGTGAAGGTCATCCTATGTGGAGGTCTTATTAACACTTTTTTTTTCTTCTTGGTGTAGGTCATTACTAAATGACAAAACAAGATAAGGATAACAGTTTGTGCTTACCCATCGCATTGAAGATGCTCTACCAATGCACAGGGTGAAGGCCATCCTATGTGGATGTCTTATTAAACTTTTTTTTTTGTTTTTGTTTTTTGGTGTAGGTCATTACTAAATGACAAAACAAGATAAGGATAACATTTTTTATCTAAAATTTATCTTCAATCCCCGAGATCTTATCTAACAAAATTTATTTAAATTTAAAGACAAAATGATGATGCGGGTTTATTTATTACCCCACTTGGCCATATCATCTATCTTTATTACCTTAAGCCTTGTGTTGGAGATTTAAATTTTTTTAATGAAAGGGTGTCATGCAATTTTAACATGATTGCTAAAGGCCGATGCCAATTCTTTCAGGGGATACCATTTGAGTGATCCGAGGTCAGGATTGGTCTCTATCTTTTTGTCTTATATAGAATGGTATCCCCTGAAAGAATTGGCACTAGCCTTCAACAATCATGCAATTTTAAGGCCTTTACGTTTAAGGCTCATGATAGGGTGTAGAATACACCATATTTATTATCTATTGGTTATGCTTTCTTTGCTATTTTCTAGTAAATTATGTATTTTACGCGTATTTTTGAGTTATTAGGTACTCTGGAGTCGCACGGGCGAAAAGATGGAGAAATCACCCAATTGGAGTAAAAAGGGAAAAATTATCATTTCATGGGCGAACACTATCCGGAGCCCAGTCAAGGTTAAGGGCCAACTCTTTTGGGGGATCACCAGCGGTGGCGTGGAGGTTAAGGGTAATTAGGCGACAAAATCACTAAAGGCGGACGCATACCCGCGTTAAGGGCCACCTACCTCTCCTTTACTAAAACTAAACAGAAATTGGGTCAAGTGTAGTTCATATCGGTTCTTGTTGTTCCCTTACATTTGCTGCACCAAGTCCGTTGCGACTAGGTTGTCTGTCAAGTTTCTTTCTTACAAACAGATAATGAACGGAGAGTCTAAAGAAGAGTTTTGAGTCTTGAGACATTCTCATATTAACAAGGGAGGTTGTGTTCTCACTTTGGGTTAGAGTTTGCGCAATGTATGAGGAGATTTAGTCCTAAAGATAGAGAAGAAGTTGGAGTTTCGCCATTGACGATAGTGACAAATAAAGAAGATTCGAGAGATGATGAATGATTATAAATTAATGGGTCGTATATGGAATTGAATTGTGCGGGGGAAGGCGGTATAGAATGGCTTGGAGATCAACCTCGTTGTTGTATCTCAATCATTAGCAAAACGCAGACAAAGGCGTTTGTGTAAATTCTTTGAAAGACTAGTAGCTTATCTCCACCAGTTTGTCATGAGTTTGGCACCGAGAAGAATACGGACCAGAGGAAGTTACCTAGGGAAGCTCGATGGAGCTACGAACGAGCATGGCAGCGTATATATATGATGGTATCGAACGGTTAGAAGATGGAATGAGCTGAGCTTGATTGAGTGGAAGGTCTGTGAATGGCGGTTGAGCTCGGGAGAAGTAACATGAGTTTGTGATGTTGAATGGACTCTTGTGGTTTAATGATGATGGCTTTCATGGAGTGGTCGATGCGGCAGAGACGAGAATGATTTGAGTTCGAGTCCGAGTGAGATAAGAAACGAGATTTCTCGTTTAGGAAGGTTATCGAGGAGATGTGGTTGTGTAAGGAGATATACGGGGGAGAACTAGTCGAGCATGCGTTGAATAGAGAAGAAGGGGCTCGCTCTGAAGGAATGCAAGGAGCTGCAAAGGATGGTGCTTCAATGTGCAAGTCGTTTGCGAGATTACACTCTGCCAGGAAGGGAAGTAGCTGATGTCGCTGCCGTGGGTCTGCCGGTTGATGAATTCTGTGTACATGAGATGGAACCGGTGATTCAAAGAAGAATGAAGGAAGAAATGAGCTCATTGAGCCCCGTACGATTCACGGGAACAAGAAGCAAAATGAGATGGGTCCACTGTATCTCAATATGCACCGCAATTAAAGCTACGAAGACATGAGTGATACCGAAGTTAAATGGAGTTGTAAAGTGAGCTGCAGGCCAATGATCCAGGGTCGAAAGAGTGAGTTTGGCAGCAAGGTGGCTGTGATTTTGTTGAGGTTCAGGCCAAGTGAGTTGCAGTGGCGGATGAAGTGCATGTACTGCACAATGGAGTCGTAGTTCGGTCAGGGTGGTCATGGGCTTGACGAAGGAAAAGCAGTGGTGTTGCTTTCTTTGGAATGTTTCGAGCCGAGAAATAAGAAGTCCGGGAGTCTGCCGCCAATGGAAATGATAGTGGTGCTGTTATGTGGAAGCTCAAGAATGGTATAGATGCATGTTATGAATTACAGGGAATGCCTTGTGTTGTCACTACAAGCTTGAGAATAGAATGAGAATGCGTAAACGTGCGAAAACGCAGCAAGAATGGCGAGCCCGGTGAGCTTAGGGCCGGGATGCCGGATTCCGTGAGATTAAAGTGGGGATCGTAATGTTTCAAGGAATCATGAAGGGGTTGAGTCGATGCATGCAAGAGTCGACGGTGGGATATATGAGCTACGAGTCACGCTTTTGGGTACGTTTCCGCAAGAAATAAAAGAATTGAGTTGGGTGATTCTAGTGAATGTTTGAACTTCGGAGGAGTAGATTTGAGCTGCTGGGAGTATGCACTTTCCTAGGATGACCGACACGACTCGTGGTGGCGTAATTTTCCTGCAACAAATTCGCGACCGGCGACCGGATTCCTATGATGGCGTCAAGAATCCGGCGACCCGGTTTGGACCCAGAATTTCCAGAGACTTATTTTCACACATGGGCTTGGTGGATCACTTGGAGATGGGTTTTGAGAAGACCTAATATTGGAAGGAGTATCCTTTATGGAAATTGAGAAACATATAAAAGAGAAGACTTTTATCTTATCTATTATCATTGCCTCTACTCTTGTTCTAGGGTTTAAAACCATGAAGGATTTTCTCTTCCTTCTTGTTATGAACTCCATGAATATGAGCTAGAGTTTTCTTTTGGTTATGGATTAGTTGGATTTCCAAACATGAGTTTTTGTTCAATAAATTAGTTTTCTCTCATATTATCGTTTATGATTCACCATTAATATTGTTACATGATTTGAATGCTTGTTTAGTCGAGTCGCGAATCGATTGAGTTTGCTTTCATCTTTATTGCTAGATTAGGGTTATTATACGCAAAAGTGATAATACCTGATTGCAAGTAGCATAAATAAGATTATAGTTTGTAGTGATATATTCTTATGATCTTATGTGAACCATAACCTTTGTTAATTTGAATTAGTGCTTTTACACGTTCGATTGCTTTGATTGGCCTGATTTCATAGAACTTAATGCATCTAGGGAATTAAACTTTATTAGTGCTTTTACACGTTAGGTTGTTCTTTTAGATAGAATTCATATTCGCATCTTTTAATGTGTTTGTTGATGACAAGAGGAGATTAGCGGGATATTCTTGCGATCAAGGTATTCTAGGGCCTTTGATAAAAGTTGAGATTAAAGTATCAATTCTAATTATTGTGTAGAAAACATGTAGTGAATGAAAACGAAGTTCTTAACCAATGCTTTCACATCTTTGATTTGATTTGTTTACCTTTATTGCTTTGCTTTTATTTTAGTTTATTATATAAAAATCACAAAACCCCTGTTATTTATACGGAACCGAAATAATTTGACAACCTAAGTCCTCTCTGTGGGAACGATCCTTTCTTGCCCTTGATTCATTATATATTTTGAGTAGTAAGAAAGTGTAATTTATATTTGTGTCGGCTGACAACCAGTCAGCTCACATATGAAGGGTCTGGGGGTGGGTAAATATGAGGTATCAACATCCCACTCTTTTGTAGAAAAAAAGCAAAGCAGAGACTGGGCGGCGAAAATCTGAAACCGCATACATTTGGGTCCATATTCCATAATCAAAGATTGATAAACATGTTTTTTAACAATCGAGTTTCTCTCTCTATGCCTCTCTCTGGCGATTTATGAAATCCTAATCATCTTTTCTTACAGCCTTCTGATTCACGTGTTCTTGATGATAATCAACCTCCCTCTCCTTCTCATGATTCTATTATGCTAGATAACTCTTCTCCTCATCTTTCATTCAAAGACTCTCTTATGGGGGTACTCATGATTGGTCTTTGCTTGATGATGATGGTTTCCTTGATCACTTAGATGATCATTTGAATTCCTTGGACGTCTCTGATTCTTCTTCTTCTTATTATTATCTAGCTTCTATACCTTCTCTTTCTATTTCCTCTGATGATCGACCTTTAATTGGTAATCTTTTTGAAAAAAGGGTTGGTTTTTCTTTCCTTAAGGAAAAGGTTCACCAACTTTGGAATTTATCTGGACCAGTCCAAATCTTAGATTTGGTTTTGATTTTTATCTTTTTGGTTTTGATTTAAAAAAAGCTCTTTTTGATGGTCCCTAGTTTATTCTCGGTCGTTGTCTTTTCCTTCAATGTTGGAAACCTGACTTTAAACCCTCTTCTGCTCAAATCAGTCATGCTGTTACTTGGGCTCATTTTCTTGAATTGCCGATTGAATATTTTGATAAAAAGGTTTTGTTTGATCTTGGCAATTTAGTAGGAAAGACTTTGAAAATTGACCTCACTACTGAACAAGTTATTCGCGGCAAATATGCTCGAATTTGTCTTGAACTTGATCTTCATAAATCCTTAACTCCTCTAGTTCGTGTTGGGAATCTTCTTCAGAAAGTGGAATATGAAGGAATTGACTTCCTTTGTTTTAATTGTGGTTTACTCTCTCATACTCAAGATGCTTGTCCTCTTCTTCTTAAAAACGTTTCTGTTAATGATTTGAGCATCCAAAAATCCGATTATTTTGAATCAGTCAGCATCTCCTATTTCTGGGCTTGGCCCTTGGTCTTTAGTTCAACCTAGGAAATCTTCTACCTGTTCTTCTCGTTCTTCAGGTCGATTCAGTTTTGGTGCTTCTGGTTCTAATTCTTTGGTGTCTTTTAGGTGAATCGGTTAAACTCAAATCGATTTGATAATCTCAAGAAAATAAATCTTCCTGGTAAAGCTTATCCGCCAACGGTCAATCTTCACAATTCCCATCCTAATCAACCTTCCATCTCATCCTCTTTTGCTAACGTGTTACCTTCTTGTAACCCACCTCTCAGCCTTCTTCTTCCTATCTCCATTCTTTATTAGGTCCAGGTGGTTCTAAGGTCTCCATGCAGTCTTACATGTTGACTGACAAGAATTTTCCGCTTATTTCTTCTCCTCCTGCAATTAATGCTAACATTCTTTTTCATTCTTTTTCTTTGTCTTCTCCTTCTGCAGTTTTAAATTTTGGGTCTTCTGTCTCTTCTTCTTCTTTCTCTTTTACGCCTTTAGTTTCTTCTACTTCATCTCTTTCTTGTCCTTCTTTAGTTTCTTCATCTATCTCTAATGTCGATTTCTCCCCTTCCCAATCTCTTTCTGGAGACTACAATCGACCTTTACTGGAGTCTTGGATGGTCAAGGAACTCAACTGTGCTTTCAAAAATCGTACACACGATGTTTTTTGGGGAGGATGCAGTGGAACAACATCTTCTTCATCAGCGCAGTCGTCTAGAAATGTTACGCCAATTAAGGGAGGAGATTTTGTTTCTACATCGTCGACTTCTTCAAAGGGGAGCACTCAACCAAATCACTGTCTCGGTGTTAGAACATATAGTACCTATTCCTCTAGACCCTATTCTAGATTTTCAACCTCTTTCCGTTTCGCTTTCTCAAGAAGAACTCCTTATTCTAAGCCTTTTGGAGAAACAACCCAGTCCAAGATGCGACTCAAGGAGTTGGCACCCCAACAAGATCATGGAAGTGTACATACCGCCTCTGGTAGAAACCCCGACTCTCATTTGGATTCCCAAGAACATGCTAATTTTCTAACTGCAGATAATAGCTCGATGGGACCTGCAAATGTTCGACCACAGATTTTTTCGAATGAGGCTTATTCCACTATTTCAGGATTCACCTCTAGTTCAGGAACAAAAGTTTTTGCTGGCTCAACACAAACTGTTAGATCATTTGACTCGAACTTGTTATCCCAATATTTTTCCATTTCCAAATCTTCACATGGAAATCATTCTCTGGAATAGTCGTGGTACTTGTAGGCCTTCGTTTGTTAGAGTTGCTTGAGATATCATTCGTGAGCATCATCCAGTAATAATGGCTATTGTTGAGACGAGGGCTTTTGCAGAAAGAGCAGCAGAGATTGTTAATAAGTTAGGTTTTAGTAAGGTGTTTGTTATTGATCCAGTTGGTTTCTCAAGGGGTCTTTGGTTACTATGGAATCCTTTTATTGTGGATATTGAAAAAGTGGGGGTACAACAACCTCACCCAATATTTCGCTTAACAATTTGTATGGACTAACTCCAATATACTTTTAAGAGAATCAACTAGACAGTTAGACTCAATCTTAATAAAAAGTATATTAAAGAGTTATATCTCAATTTCTCGATTCAATCCTTACTCAAACAAATGGAAATCTGCGAGCTTGATTGAATACAAGAGAAATAACTTGAACGGTACCAAAGACCAATGTTCAAGGATCAATCAATTTCAATCAACAACCAAAGGTTGGATTTACCAATTGATCGATTCAACGCACAACCTATGATATTTCAATTATATAACAAAATATAATACGGAAAATAAATAACAAAGACACCAGAAGTTTTTTCATGCTCGTTTATATTACATGGATCATGTTCTCGCCTCTTCCCAGGGTGTACAACAAGGGGATCCTCTTGGGCCTTTGTTGTTTGCTCTTACTCTTCACCCTTTAGTTAAAAAAATTGCAGTGCAATGTGAGCTTGAATTGCAAGCTTGGTACTTGGATGATGGTACTTTGATAGGAGATACTCTTATGGTTGCAAAGGCTTTGAAGATCATTCAAGATTATGGGGGTGAAAGGGGTTTGCATTTGAATATAGCCAAGACGAAACTGTTTTGGCCCTCTCCAGACCCTAGAGCTCTGGTTCTAGGCGTTTTCCCTCCAAATATCAGTAGGCCAACTAAGGGTGTGAAGCTTTTGGGTGGGCCGGTCAGCCTTGATGCTCAATTCAATAAAGAATTGGTTGTTAGTAGAGTACGCAAAACTATAGCCCTCATTGATGCTGTAGAGAAATTAGAAGACCCTCAAGGTGAATTGCTTTTATTTCGGAATGGCACCGGTGTTATGAGACTTTATTTCGCCTTGAGAACAAACAAGCCTGATTTTTACAAGAAGCTCAAGACTTATTTGACGCTCGTCTATTTCAATTCCTTAGACACATCATTTCTGGTGATGGCCCTGACTATGGACTCCTTCAGCAAAGGCTTTCTACATTGTCATTCAAAAATGGAGGTATGGGTGTGTACACTATACATGATACCAAACATTATTGTTTTCTTGCATCTTGTTTACTGACCCTAGAGCTGCGGTCCACGATTTTGAGGGGTGTTGGAATCAGTAGTAGTGGCCCCTCTCTTCAACGAGCTTTGGACTCCTTCAACCCACTATGTGTCGCCATTTCTCCTCTTTTCTCAAGTAATTTTGCCCCCATTCCATGAACTCCTTGACAAACATTTACTTTGATGTTGTGAAGGAAAACATACCCACCAGTTATTCAATGTCGGAGCGTGATTCTGTTTTATGGCAATGCAACCAAACAAAACATGTCTGGGACTTTTTGATGGCGATTCCAATTGTGGGGCTTAATCAAAATATTGGAGCTAGACAATTCATTGCAATTCTCCGGTACAGATTTGGGATCCCTCTCTTCGAGGAGAATGGTGATTGTCCCTTCTGCAAGAGAGATATGGATATCTTTGGTGATTATTCCTTGCATTGTGCGAATGAAGTTGGGCTTAAATTTAGACATGATTTAGTGCGAGACACTATTGCAGACATGCGTTACCGTGCATGTGTGCCGGCTAGGAAGGAGGTTGACTTGGGGCTTCTTGCGAATAATGGCAATGCTTTGAGACCGGCTAACATACTTGTGCATAATTGGGATAATGGTCGTGATGTGTGTTTGGATGTGACTGGTGTTTCGCCTTTTACCGGTGGTGGAGTTCGTACCTTTGCCTCGGGTCTCGCCATTAAGAATGTTGTTACTTGTAAGAATGCCAAATATTTAGAGAAATGCACGTCTCATGGTTTTGGTTTTGAGACACTTGCCTTTACCACCTTGGGGGAATTGGGTGATGATTTCATAGACTTTCTGAAGCGGTTGCGTAAGTATATGGCTAGTCATGATGCTAATGTTCGGGTCGGAGAATTTCTTTTTCATAGGTAGTTATTCAAAAAGGTGTTGGAACACGAACATTATTACAGCTCGAGACCAATTTCTTACCGGATGATAGTCTTCTCGAGTTGTAATGTTTATTGGAAAAAAAACAAAAAATCTGAAACCGCATGTTTATGACACGTGCTAGTTAATTGTTACGTATACCGCGTAAAATGAATGACTAATTTGACAACGGATCAGACCTTGGTGCCAGACGCAGAAAGAGAAACAGAAAAGAAAGACACGATTTCCTTTTTGTTTCTCCGATCATCATTCTGTAATTTTTAATTTTAAAAGAGAAGAAGAAAAGATGAGTGAAGGAGGAGAAAGGAAACAATACGGAACATTTCAAGGAGTACCTGGTTATCCAGTTCCTTCGATTGGTTTCCCACAACCTGTTCCTCCGTCTGGATATGCTCCTTCTGCTCCTTCCGAATCCTATGTTCCCACTGCTCCTCCTTATTACACTCATGGATACCAAGCTATTCCAGGTATGATAATATAACTTCAATTAATATAACCCTAGATTTCTTTATTTTATTTTATTTTTTGTTGTGAAAATTTTATTACTTATTTTGATTGGTTGGATCTCTTTTGTAGCTGCTTAAGAGAATTTGAGGTTTCAGTTGGTGATTGAAATATCCCAACTTTTATTTGGTTTTATCAAGCAACCAATAGGATTTCATTTATTTGGGATGATATTTGTGTTCTTTGAAAACAAATTCCTAGACCTTGTTTGTTATTCTAGTCTTTGGGGAGGTCTTTCTGTTAGAAAATATCTATTTGTTTGCTTTCGTTTTTGGTTCGATTTCACACAGCCATAGGTTAATTGTCATATCTAGCCATTTACTAGAAAATCTTAACAATTAGCGAATTGATATTGGAAAAAGGTGTTGTCTTCCGGAATGGCGACATAAATTAGTTTAGTCTATAAATGTGGAAGTGTTCCATTTACTTATCAAAAACACAGATGAGGTGATAGCATCCTTTTACATGTAAAAGGTCTGAATTATTGAATTTTGTGCCTTGATGTAATATGAGTGAGCGAGCAAGATCAGGCAAGGGAGAGTTTGTCGATGTCGGTGTCCAGCCATAGACTCTATCATTTTTGTTAATTATTCTTTACAAATATGATATTTTGGAGGTTTTCAATGTTACGATGATACTACATTAAGAAATCTTATTAGACAAATTTGCTATTGTAGAATTTTGTTATACAAATACCTCAATCACATGAGATAATTTAGAGAAAATGTGTCAAACTGCACTCTGCTTTTAAGATAATTTAGATATATTTCTTGTTCTTCTGCACCCAGAAAGGGGATTATACAAATGATCGAATCACAATAGACATCGTCTAGTTTTCACTATAAAGTGAAATATACTTCTTACAAGAACATTATTCAAAACGAATGTTATTTTAGAGCTCTATACTTGGAAAGTGTGCGTATGTGGTTATCATCTGTTTTAACATTATGTTCTTATGGTGTCAAGTGTATGCAGTTGTTGAAGGAAGACCTATAAGGGAGCGCCGTCTTCCATGTTGTGGTCTTGGCATTGGCTGGTTCTTGTAAGTTCACATCATTTTTGATATTTTCATTCCCTGCAGTCCATTGCCACAATGATGTGAGCTGTAAACAGGATATAACTTATTTCGTTATACTATTGTGATATCTGGAAATGGATTTTCTACTCCTTAATTACATTAACTCAAATGAGCATAAGGGCGGTTGAAAATTTTAAACATTGAGAAAGCTGGTTAGGTGGAGTAACATTAAGAATTTGCATATGAGCCCAAGTTGTTAAATTTGAAATGCTCATGGGAAACAGTAGAGGAAGTTTGTTCTTTGGTGGTGAATCATGGGTATCAAGATGATCTGAATTAACCCACTAAACCTTTACTTAATGGTGAATATGTATATATATCTGTGTGTGTGTCCTTGAAGAAAAACTTAATTACTGTGTCTGATGCCAACACAAGTGACATGGTTGAACAAGCACTAGAATAAGTCCCTTGACACCAATAAGGAACTGGTAAAGCAGACTCAAGCGTGATTTCCTCTCATGGTTTTTGTAATAAAAAAACCACATTGAACTGGTACTTGTAAATTCAACACGATGAGTACCAGTACAATGTGTTTTAAGTGCAATAAAAGAAAAGGATAATGGCAGGATTTCAAACATTTCAGCTGGGAGTTGACCAGGGGGCAATTTACTCTTAAGTTGTTTACTGTGTTAGGAATACTATTATTTTGTCAATCATTGTGGCCAAGTGTCATAGACTCACGAGACTGATGTTATAATTATTAGATTTGCTCATTATTTGCTTATAAATGTCTCCATATTTCCAAGGTTCATTTCTTTGTTGTGGTTTGATGTTCTATAAGTATCAAGTTTGTACTTTGATTGCATATCATCGGTGCCCATAATGAACAGTTGCCTATTGGTGCTAGTTACTGACAGTTTTCCGTGTGCTTGTAAGGTTCATAATGGGATTTTTCTTCGCTGCTATTCCTTGGTACGCTGGATCTATCATTCTATTGTGTTCTCGCTTAGATTACAGGGAGAAGCCAGGATTTGTTGCATGCCTAATAGCTGTAAGTATCCGTAATCTGCTCTTCTAAGAATTTTTCTTCAACTATTTAATTTGGAATTAGTTTAAATTTGCATCATCTTATGTTATCATATTGCAAGATTCTTGTTTTTGATTTTGCTTCCTGATTTATAATAATCGTAATAATGGTTGCAAGAAAGAATAAATCATAAAAACAAAGATAATATATATATCAAACTTTGATAATGGGGTAAACTAGGATGTTTTGGGAATATAGCAAACTTTGCATCTTTAAGGCCTAAGGAACGAGGTTAGGAAAATCAACAAAAGGCTTAATGTTCTCATTTCTATTGTGTAACGAGCTGATGACTGCACCTCCACGCTAATTCTCAACATTAATACTGATGAGTGTTTGTGCTTGTTGATCACCATCTGCTGGTATTTTTTCTTTTACTGCTTGGGAATTACTGTTATAAAGTAGCTCATGGTGTACAATACCTCATACCTCTAATATAAAGACATAAGTAGAGGTTCACATCTGTTGGTGTTGGTCCAACCACACTCACTCATATTCACCTTCACTACCAATTACCAAATACAGATTTACCCTTTATGTTATTGATACAAAATAAGGCTCATATTAGTTATACCTACTAGTAGACGGTGCGTCGCACGTGTCACTCGAGTCGAACATGTTAGCCGTAGATTTGTTTTTGTCCATTAGTGTTCAAATTTGACCAGTTTGACCTCATATTTTTTTTTATTTTTTTTTGTGGGGATATTTAATTAAAAAACACCAAAAAAATTATTTTATATGTATTTTTTAACCTTAAATAGAGGTGGTAAGGCACAGATGATGTTGCTGATGTCTTCTAATACAAAAGACACAATGTAAAAGGTTTTGCGGTGACTTCAAGTGGGATCACTATTATTTTTCTTCATAATAATGGCTCACAGACTACCTCATTATAATGGTTTAATCTATGTATTATAGCTGGTTTACACGTCATAGTCTTTGCCTGCCACTTCATGCCTGCCTTTGTTTTCATTTCCTTTTTCCCATGCTGATTCAGATTTCTTGGCTATTCTCATTGACAGGCGATTATTTCTCTAATTGTTGTTCCAGTCGGTGTTACGAAGGGGACTCATATATGGTGATGCCTTGAGATTTTGTTTTATGTACATCCAGAGGAATGTATATAGTATCACAGTACTTAATGAATATATCAGGCTTATGTTTGGCTTGGTATATCTCTTGTAAACATTTGAGGATCTTTATAATATCTTCAATTATCATCATCTGCATGTGTACGACATGGCTGTGTTCAGTTCAGTGATTTGCAATACGAGCAGGAGTCCACGATTCCTAAAATTGAAAGAGAATGCAACTGTGTAGTGTACTCCCATGGAAATGTGGTATCTTCACTTTTACCATATATGTGTTCTTCTTTTGTGAAAGTGGAGTTTTTTTTTTGGGTAATGATAATTCGAGGTTACAATAATTTTAAGATTGAAAAGAGAATACAAACAAACATACGGTAAAAGTATAGATAGCAAGAAATTCGATAGGAAAGAGAAGGGTTACCGGTAGCAAGAAATTCGATAATAAGAAAGAGAAGGGTTACCTATGTGGGAATAGGACAAATACAAGTGGGAAAGGACCTATAAAATCGGTGGATAATGGTTTTTCTCGGAAATATGTTCCAGCATAAGAGTGATTTGTGCAAATCTCTTAGAACCACTAATGAAAGTTTTATCGTCAGAAACATTTTTGTCGAAGATTGCAATGAAGATTCCGTTGCCACGTAAATCAAAGATGAAGATTCTGTCGCCGGAAATAACAAGGAGGAAAATTCCGTCGTTAGATAACATCATTAGCGATCTTGAAACCCAAAACAGTAATCAAAAAAACCCATCGAAGCTGAGATAAGCGTTCATACTAGAGAAGATAAATCCACCATGAAGGTGTAGAAACCTTACCAAATGGTACGTGATGAACATAATAAAACCTAACTAAAACCATTACTAAGCCGATAAAGCGAGAAAAAGAAATGAATTATACTCAGATCCGGGAAAAAATTGAAGCAACCAAATCTTGATGGTACGTTAATTGAACCAATTATAGTTTCATTCGAAACCATATTTAGGTTCAACTCTCGTAGGTTGGATCGCACCAAACACAGATTGTTTGATTCGTGTTTATCTGCTCTGTAACCAATTTAAATGACCAGGGTACCAATTTAAATGACTTACCAATATAATTTTATGTAAGTCAAAAGATTATTCCAACGAGATGTACACTTCATATATAATGTAAGTTCGGAACCGAACCAATCTATGAGACACAACAAGATTTTGTTAGCGAGGAAAATTGCAAGGCAAAAAAAGCCTGAGACCTAGTCTAGTTTTGAAAACTTTCATAAATAAGCCGCTATACAAATTGACTACGTACCGCAACTTCGTGTAGTTGAGACCAGGTAAACTACCCTTAGTTACTCAGTTCCTTAAGTATCCCTGCTCTTACAACCAATTTGGTCTACGCACATGAATCCAAGGTAGAGTTTCCTATCTCAAGTCGCTTCACCTGTTGTGAAGACCTCAACAACTCTTTTGGATCGTAATCCGAAACAGTAAAAGACTAACATGTTTCCGTACCCTCTCTATCAATCTCAAGAAATAAATCACAGATAAGTTGAGTACAAAGGATATTATGTTTAATGAATATAAACTCCTTTGTCGGTAACATGTCAACTAAGACAAAACTACTGAAAGAGCCAATCTTAGTTTACAAACTATCAAATTAATTCTCAAAGAGAATTAACTATATAGATTACCAATCTATACAACAAGTCAGATATCTATCAAGATAAATTGTTGTTGGATCCTAGTCAATCAAGTGTGGAAGAAGTATCACAAAGATCAAAATGACAAAAAGAAAATCTTTTAGTCTTCAATATTCAAAATACATGCACAAACAACTTGATTCCCACTAATGATCGAACGCAAAAAGAATATAGTCTGGTAACAATGGATGATCACTAATCCCATCTTCAGATCTCTAATGAATAAAATGGATATGATATCGTCGATCCTTGAATTAGTTCGAGTGACCTTATATCAGAAGAGAAGGATCATAAAATAAATAAACTAGATCTATCAAGGTTTAGCTTCACGGTCCGTTAATCAAATCAATAGTGGAAAAATAAAGTAATAATACTATATGGTTTCCCATCAACGGTGATACTAAAATCTTCTTGATCCAAAAAAATACTTTAAACGAAGGCAACATAAAAAAACGGGGGTATAACAACCACACCCAATAATTTGTTTGGCAATTTGTATGGCTAATCCAATATAATCCGAGAGCACCAGCTTATAAAGCGATCTCAACCAAGAAATATATCAAAGAGTTATATCTCAATTTCTCAATACAATTTGCAATCAAACATATAGAAATCCGTAAGCCCGATTGATATGAGAAATAACTTGGACGGTACAAAAGACCAATTCCCAAGTGCCAATCAATTCATATCCAACAATCAAGGTCGGATTTACCAATTGATTGAACTACGCACAACCTGTGATATTTCAATTATATAAACAAATATAATGCGGAAAAAAAATAACACAAACACCGAATTTTTGTTAACGAGGAAACCACAAATGCAGAAAAAACCCGGGACCTAGTCCATATTTGAACACCACACCGTATTAAACCGCAACAAACGCTAGCCTACTACAAGTTAACTTCAGACTGGAATGTAGTTGAGCCCTAACCAAGTCTAACACCGATTAAAGTACGGTCGCGTTCCTTACGCCTCTAGAACCACTCCGGATTCTGCGCACTTGATTCCCTTAAATGATCTCAGCCACAACTAAGAGTTGCTATGACCCAAAGTTGAAGACTTATAAACAAATCTGTCTCCCACAGATAAGTCTATTATGATGGATAAATTTGTCTCCCACAAAAATACCTACAAAGTTTTTGTTCTGTCTTTTGATAAATTAAGGTGAATAGGAACCAATTGATAATCCGGTATTATCCTCCCGAAGAGCAGCCTAGAAATATCAATCACCTTACAATTACTTAACTATATGGAAGTAGAAGAAGTATTTTGGAATCACAAAGAATGAGACGAAGAGCTTTGTGATTACTTTTTATATCTTACCTATCGGAGATAAATGTCGAGCAAATCTTAGAGAAGATAGTACTCAGTATGATAGAACAAGTAAGATCAGAATACGCAACTACAGAAAAATATAGTTGGATCTGGCTTCACGAATCCGAAATGAAGTCTTCAAGTCGTTAACCTATAATGGTTTTGGAAAAACCTAGATTAAAGGAGAATCGACTCTAGTCGCAACTAGGAGACAGGAAAGTGTCGGGATTGGGTTTTCTAGTTGCTAGAGTTCTTACTTATATAGTCTTTCAAATCAGGGTTTGCTTTCAATCAAATCTAAGATAGCTTAGTAACAAAGCATTCAATATTCACCGCTAGATGAAAACCTGATTTAAGATTCAAGCTAAGTCTGCTTAAAACCAAAGCAATATCTCTCCACCATTATAAGGTCTTAGCTTGTTACACACAAATGAAATATACCTTTATTTAGATATGGGTAACTATGACCGGTCCTGCAAGTGTGCGTAATGATTGCGCGTCATAGAGTTGCAGGCCAAGTCAGTGATCCGCCGTAATGGCGCATTACGAAGCCATAATAGCTATATACTGCATAGACCGTCAAGCACTAAGATAGTGGCACCCTGCAGGGACATTGAAGCGCAAAGGTAGCACTACACTTTAAAGACATTTGGCTAAGAAATGTAGCTTATTGGCCGACACAATGAAGCTTCATTGAGGGAAAGGCAAGATGAGGCCAACGTGACCAATGCAACATGCGATGTTAGCACTAAGGCATATCCGTGTAATTGAGTTGGCCCAAACTCAAGGATGATGCAAGAAGGTAAAATAGACTAAGAAGTTGGTCTACGGCATTAGTTCAAGGCGGGACAAAGCTTGAACAGTGCAAACAAGTTAGTAATGCAAGAGTTGCATTGCTCTTGTCAAGCTAATTGGCGAAGTGAAGCATATATGACGCATGAGTAACCAGAGTGAGCTTAAGGATTTGGCCTCGATGATTGAAGCATAAGGATTGTCCGTGCATTAGCTTAGAGTGATAAGCATGCAGGGCCAAGAGGGATGAGCGTTGGAGCGAGGAAAAATTCGGTAAAGCGCAGCAGTTGTGCAATACAACTCAAGTGATGGTTACGAGTTGGTTACGATCTTTACAAGCATTCCAATGACGCGTAATGAAGTAAAACGGTTATAAAGGAGTTTATTAGCATGGAAGACGGTTCCTAACTGCAAGAGAACAAGTGTTGGATGATTGGCGCGAGTTGGAAGAGAACTGGCTAGTTAGCACAGTTATTGGCGGTTGCAGAACTGCTCCATGGGACAAATGGTTGTCCCTTGCGTGTACAACAGTTATGCACGGTTTGGCCAAGTAAAGCTACTGTATAAATAATCCTAAGGCATGGAAAATTTGGCAGGCTTGCATATGTGAGTGAGAGACTCAAAATAGGAGAGTTTTTGTAAGGCTAAGGCTTGGTTCAAGAGGAACAAGTCTGTGTAAGTCCCTAAGTGGGAAGTTTTGTATTTCTTCCCTTTGATGCAATAAAATGAAGTGATTATGTCATGTTCTAAGTGTACTTGGTTGTCTGATTGTTATTGGTAAAGTATGGCAAAGTGTTGAATGCATTATGGGGTGCATTTGAGAAGTTTAGAGAATTGAAAGAAGGTTGTAAAGACTTCCGTTGTTGACTCGAAGAGTTGGTTGTTTGCATAGGTGCAAACTTATAAGGCTGAAGTGCAGGTGGGTGAAGTTTTATTCACAGAACCACTGTGCTGTCGGGTTACACTTTCGCAGAAAATTTCTGGAGTGTTTTAAGGTGTGACAATTCGGGTATCAAAACTGTGTTTGGTACACGGTTCGAGTGTATTTGTTGATAATACGTTGGTGCTTCTTTCTCACTTAACCTATTTTCCTGTGAGCAAGTAAGTGGCGCATTATTTTCAGAGTTTTGCATTAGAAATGAGTTCTAATGGCATGATGATCGACGAAGAACTACCGGGTACGTTTGATCATCTTGAGGAGTATGGTGATCTTGGTGATTTGACCATAGACATGGGATGTGATGGCCTTGATAATCCTCTTGTTTCTGAAGGTAAGGTAGGCTAGATTTACTTGAAGGAAGAACGACAGATTGGTTTAAAGAATTTGACGAAAGGGTAGGTGCAGTTGAGGACAAGGTGTCTGATGCTACCTTGTTAAATTATGAAACCAATGCTGAAGTGACTGAATTGAAGGTGCAATTCAGTGATATAAGGACCATACTAACAAGCCATGTGAAGCAAATGCCAGAGGAACATGCAGGCATTCGCTGGTTAATCAGTAACAACATGTTTGTAGGGGCGAACGTGCATGGAGAAAGCTCAAATCGAGTCTCGAGCCAAGAATTTACGCAGGTTCCAGAAATTCTAGAGAAATTGAGAATTTCTTGTATGACGTTGAGGCATAATTTGAGGCGAATGGAACTGGGGAAGTACAAAAGATAACTTTCGCAGGAAATTACCTTGGTGGTGATGCAAAGGTTTGGTGGAGAACTATGCTGCAAGAAGATGAGGATGCTGGTTATGCCAATCCTATGCCACGAAATGACATGAAAGATGGACTAAGATGTCAGTTCTGGCCAAACAATGGTGCTTGGTACGCAAGAGAGAGTTTGCGTAGGCTAAAAATGACGGGTACACCACGGGCCTGTACTGAAACCTTCCTTGCATTGGTGCAAGAAGTACGTGGCATGAGTGAAGAAGATCAGATGTTCCAATTTCTGGCTGGTGCGAGTTTGAGTGTGATTTCTGAACTCAAGAAGCGCAAAATCCAGAGTATTCAGATGGCTATTCAAGTGGTAAGAGGGCTTACCAGTTGCACAACAACCGAAGATGTGCAAAGTTGTGAAGGTGAGGCCAAAAGGAAGGAAAAATCAGAGAGGCGATGGCGTAAGCATGAGCCAAAGGAAGATGAACTATTCCCTTCAGCTCGGAAGTATAGGGGATGTTTCATTTGCAAAGGTTTACACTTCGCTAGAAGTCTGTTCACTTAAGGCGCAACTCAATGCATCAGTTGGGGATGATTATGGGAATCATTCTAGCAAGACTCGTGAAGTCCAAAGTGAAAGTTCGAGGAAGAGGCCTCACAGCGAGGTGGTCGCTCACTTCGACAAAAGAAACTAAGCTAAGAACAAGAGTAAGTGTTGATGTGTCCATTGGCAACACTTTGACGCCAAAACAAGAGTTTTTCTGGCCTTGTTTTATGTAGCTTTAGTTGTTGGTTTTTGCAAACTCTGTAGGTAGAGTTTGGTTTGTACAAACTTTTATTTGAGTCTTCAAGTTTGTATATACTTTGCTTTGGTGTAAGCAAGTTGCTTTGTTAATGAAGTTTTAGCTTTCCTAAAGTGATCAGTGGATCAATCATGTAACAGTACATGGTCTTGTTATGTAAGAGCAGTAATGAATAAAGGTGTTTTCGTTTATAAAGTTTTGCCTCTTTATTTACGATGTAAAACTAGTTCATGGGGAGATGTTGCAGTAGCATACTTGGCCTAATGTATGCAGTAGCAAGATATGCTGAAAGCTAATAAGTAAAGCATAGGACAAAGGTCTTAGTTGATGTAAAAGTGATGTTGCTATTTGGGGATTGCAAAATGGCACGACAGCAGATGGGCGGCGACAGTGCAAGCAATACAACAAGTTAGAAATCATTTCATCAGCAAACATGAGTTGGGTAAAACTCATGGCCTTGGCGAAAGACACGCACTTTCCAGGCAACAAGCAATGCAGTTCAAAGAAGTATTTGGAGACATATTGGCTTTTAAGGCATGGCACATGGACAGCTAACGGGTTAGCTATGATATGTCCAAAAAGATAGTCAGTCACAGTTGCGTAAATGGGATGTGGAACTCAATAGTTTTGGTTTTAGCGAGTTAAGCAAAGAAAACTTTCCATTCCAGTTCGAGTATGCAAAACGACATAAGTATAAAGAGTTTATACTTGGTGGCCATATTCAGAGAAATGATTTCTTGAATAATGCTTGCATAATCAAAGTTTGGCGAGGCATGAAGTGTTGAATTCGGGTGTCTTATGCGAAGGGAACCCCTATGCACTTTGTGACATGCTTAATGAGAGGCATGGAGAACTATAGTTCAAGGCAGGTGCCGGAAAAACTGATTGAAAACGAAGCCAAGTCGTTTATAAGTCCTTGTCATGTTGAGTTAGATGCAAAAGGAAAAGTCGGGAGGCGAAAGACTATGGCAGCGATCGATGTGATCAGTAGAAGAACAATCATTTTGTGCGCACACTTAGGCGTAAATGATTCAAGGCGAAATTCAGGCCTAAAGAGAATTGGCTAAGAGGAATTTCAGGTTTTCATTTAGGTATTGATGCATGATTTGAGTAGCAGTGTAAGCGTAGTGCACGACGCCGAGAAGTGACTCAAGTATATGAGATCAATGGCAAAGCAGTAAAGCTAAGTGATGTGGATGCAATCGGAGGTGGAAAATTGGCTTAGGGTTTAGCCAAGGAGAGTACTTCCGAATTTCAGAAAAGGTTCTGAAAGCACATGAAGCGAAGTTAATACAAGTATGGTGTTCATATTGGGTCGCGTTCAACGAGGGCGTTGAACTGATTAGGTGGGGGAGGTCTATGACTGGTCATGTAAGTGAGCATAATGATTACGCGTCATAGAGTTGCAGATCAAGTCAGTGATCCTCCGTAATGGCGCATTACGAAGCCATAATAGCGGTATACTGTATAGACCGTCAAGCACTAAGATAGTGGCACCCTGCAGGAACAGTGAAGCGCAAAGGTAGTGCTATACTGTAAAGACATTTGGCTAAGGAATGAAGCTTATTGGCCGACACAATGAAGCTTCATTGAGGGAAAGGCAAGATGAGACTAAGTGACAAATGCAACATGCGATGTTAGCATTGAGGCATATCCATGGAATTGAGTTGGCCCAAACTCAAGGATGATGCAAGAAGGTAAAATAGACTAAGAAGTTGGTCTATGAAATTAGTTCAAGGCTGGCCAAAGCTTGAACAGTGCAAACAAGTTAGTAATGCAAGAGTTGAATTGTTGTTGTCAAGCTAATTGGCAAAGTGAAGCATATATGACGCATGAGTAACTAGAGTGAGCTTAAGAAGTTTGCCTCGATGATTGAAGCATAAGGATTTTCCGTGCATTAGCTTGGAGTGATAAGCATGCAAGGCCAAAAGGGCTGAGCGTTGGAGCGAGGCAGAATTCAGTAAAGCGCAACAGTTGTGCAATACATCTCAAGTTACGGTTACGAGTTGGTTACGAGTTTCACAAGCATCCCAATGACGCGTGATGAAGTAGAACGGTTATAAAGGATTTTATAAGCATGGGAGACGGTTCCTAACTTCAAGAGAACAAGTGTTGGATGATTGGCGCGACTTGGAAGAGAACTGTCTAGTTAGCACAATTATTGGCGGTTACAGAACTGCTCCATGGGACAGATGGATGTCCCTTGCGTGTACAACGGTTGTGCACGGTTTGGCCAAGTAAAGTTGCTGTATAAATAGTCCTAATGCATGGAAAATTCAGCAGGCTTGCATATGTGAGTGAGAGACTCAAAATAGGAGAGTTTTTGTAAGGCTAAGGCTTGGTTCAAGAGGAACAAGTTTGTATAAGTCCCTAAGTTGGAAAGTTTTGTATTTCTTCCCTTTGATGCAATAAAATGAAGTGATTATGTCATGTTCTAAGTGTTCTTGGTTGGCTGATTGTTGTTGGTAAAGTATGGCAAAGGGTTGAATGCATTATGGGGTGCATTTGAGAAGTTTAGAGAATTGAAAGAAGGTTGTAAAGACTTCCATTGTTGACCTAAAGAGTTGGATGTTTGCATAGGTGCAAACTTATAAGGCTGAAGTGTAGGTGGGTGAAGTTTTATTCACGAAACCAGTGTGCTGCCGGGTTACACTTTTGCAGAAAATTTCTGGAGTGTTTGAAGGTGTGACAGTAACCGTACCTAAACGTGTACATTGAGTTGGCCCAATAACAGTTAACCAAAGTTATCCATATGAACACTTTTGTCTTAACCACATTAATCTAACACATCTAGATCAACTATAATGATCAATCAATCATGAAAGAAAATCAAATGAATCTAATTATGTTTCACATAGAGTTGTTCAATTGTTCAATATCTCATAGAAATATATATGAACCAATTGAAAAAAAAATCGGATTGATTCGTAATCGTACAAAGTACTTATATAAGAATCAATTCATGAACATTATTATGCCATGATTTACTAAGATTGTATTCTTTAATTCATATATGTATTTGTTCATGAGTATGAAAATCCTACATAACCGATTTTAGAACTTTAACCACTAAGTTTGCAAACTGGTGCACAAACTATACGTTCTGGACTTTGGTCTTGTCCAGCCGTTTGCAAACGGGTATGCAAACAGCAGTCCGGGACCTAACTCAGGTAGAACTGTTCGCATTCTGGTATGCAAACAAGGTTCCCAGACTTAACAGTTAAAACCGTTCGCATACTAGGTATGCAAACAAGGTTCCCGGACCTGAATCATACCAAAACAGTTTGCATACTATGTACGCATACTGCATTGTATCCAGACAAAGGTTTTTATTCTAAACTCCGATTTCAATCATTGAAACATCCTTAGAAGATGACAATAGCTGTCTCACACAAACTATTAGCTTATAAGTAATTTTCAAATGATCGAATGATCAATAAGAAACTTTCAGAGTCGACATCAAATAATTGTCTCACATAAATCATGTAAGATGTTTCAAGGCAATTTTCATATGATCATCTTTTGACTTATTATTTAGTTTCCAACAAATAAATTGTTTCCAACTAAACTCGTCATATGATGAACGTAAAGGTCGGATATTCTAATTGATTGAACAATGCACAACCTGTGATATTTCAATTATATAAACAAATATAATGCGGAATAGAAATAACACAGACACCCGAATTTTTTTAACGAGGAAACCGCAAAAGCAGAAAAACCCTGGACCTAGTCCAGATTGAACACACATTGTATTAAGCCGCTATAGACTCTAGCCTACTCCAAATTAACTTCGGTCCGGACAGTAGTTGAACCCCAATCAATCTCATGCCGATCCAAGGTACGCTTATGCTCCTACGCCTCCGATCCCAGCAGGATGCTACGTACTTGATTCCTTAGCTGATCTCACCCACAACTAAGAGTTGATACGACCCAAAGTCGAAGACTTTAATAAACAAATCAGATCACACGGAAAAAAGTCACAGAATAGATAAATCCGTCTCCCATGAATATACCTACGAGTTTTGTTCTGTCTTTTGATAAATCAAGGTGAACATGAACCAATCAATAACCCAAACTTATATTCCCGAAGAACATCATAGTATTATTGATCACCTCACAATGATCTTAATCGACGCGGCGAAAAAAGATATTGCGGAATCACAAACGATGAGACGAAGTGTTTGTGATTTTTTTCTATCTTGCCTATCGGAGATGTAAAATCCCAAGCCAATTATTTCAATTGTACTCGTACGATAGAAATAGCAAGATCAGATCACACAACTACAAGAAATTAGTATTGGCCTGGCTTCACAATCCTAATGAAGTCTTTAAGTTGTTAACCTAGTTTTAGAAGAAGAAAACCAAAGGTTAAAGGATAATCGACTCTAGCTTATGCAACTAGTACCACACGTAAGGTGTGGGGATTAGGTTTCCCAGTTGCTAGAGTTCTCCTTTATATAGTCTTTCAAATCAGGGTTTGCAATCAATGTTAGCTTGGTATCAAAGCATTCAATATTCACCGTTAGATGAAAACCTGATTAGATTCAAGCTAATATTTCTCAACCGTTGGATCGAAAACTTAGCTTGTTACACACAAATGAAATGTTCAATTTTGGGTTTATGAACCGTACCCAAACATTAACATTTGTTGGTTCAACAATAGTCAACCAAATGGTTAGCCATATGATCACTCTCATATCAACCATATTCTTATTCACCATAACTAGTTCAAATGACTCAAATGAACTAGTTAGAGAGTTTTTCAATTGCAAGGAAATCTTATGTAACTACACAATACACAATTGAAGCAAAACACGATTTGATTCACTCGAATCGGTTCATGAACTTTATAGCCAAGGTTTGCCAAAGAATTCCTTAGTTTATTTAAACTTTAGTTCAAGAACAACCCGTTTTAGATATAACCTGCTCAAGTTCGCGGACTAGGTTCGCGGACTTAAGCTAATGGAAGGAGTACACAAACACCAGCAGAAATTCTCGGGTTTGAGAACTTCGCCAGTTCGCGGACTTGGCTCACGCCAACTTCCATTTCTCTTGATCAACAAAGTTCGCAAACTGTGGTTCAAGGAATAAGGACTTATACGTATATGCGTTTCCACAACAATGCTTATATCCTACCAATGATTATGTAATCTAAACTCTCATTTCAATCATTTGAAACATTCTCAGAGAACGTTATATAGCCGTTATTCACATACCATTTTTCGTCAGAGCAATTTCCAAAGTGATTGAAACATAACATGACTTTCGTCACTAGGCAAAGATGAATTCGGCTAAAGCGAAAGCTTACCAACACATATTTAGAGAAATAGATAGGCGAGTTAGCAAATGTGTATAATGAAACTTTATACGTCTAAACGACTTTTGTCTCAAGACTAGGAGATAGAGTAAATAGACTTTTGAGTGATAGATAAGTTCAAGTCTCCACATACCTTTTAGTCGATGAAGTTCCAACGGTTCCTCGAGTAGTCCTTCGTCTTGTATGATGATTGCCATGGAGTTCTTGAGCTCAACTACACTTTTTATCCTAGTCCGAGACCTTTAGCTACATAGGCTAGAAATCAAGAATTATAGTTTTGATCACTAACATTGACAAACATGCTTGAGATAGCAACGCATGCGAGTTCGACCGAGAAATGCTCTAACAATCTCCCCCTTTTTCAATTTTAGTGGCAAAATTATTAATACATATGGAATACAAAAAATAAATAAATTAACTTTTGTAGCTCCTATTCCACATGTCTAATCTTCAACATTACTTGAAATCTTCGTCACTTCCAAGTACTCTAATGATCCCAAAGGTTGTAAGTTTAGCATCATCATTGTTGAAAATCCGTAGCTATAACATTAAGAATACAAGAGTTCTCAATCATTGTTATACATTGTCATAGTATCATTACACAAATCAAAGTTCAATTGTATCACAACTTTAACAACAATACTATGGTGATATGTATCACTCCCCTTGGTCAATACTCCATCTCACATGGAAACCACTCCCCTTACATAATGATCCGAAAACCATATGTATTTGTAGTGTGAACTACATATTAATTCTCCCCCTTTTGTCAATAAAATTGGCAAAGGTACAAGAACGGGATCCTAATGAAATTTCCGAAAGAGACATTTCATGACCAAAAGAAAGAAACACACATCATCTTATTTAGATGCAATCATAAAGCCGAAGCTAAATGCATTCATCAAGGAGTTTAAAGATACAAGATAACCCTTATAATATTCCACATCCGCACTCCCCACAAAGATATGGCAATTAAGCGCAAGTTCAAAAAGATCTCTCCCCCATAATATGTCATTCCCGAAAGAACAACAAGAGCGACCTTAATTTCGAAAGAAAATAATGATTTCTTTGGACATGACAAATCACATACAAGTATGAATTTGAATCCAAAATATTCAATCAAATTAACCACAAGAGAACCCATGATTAATTCAATCGAAATACACAACCAAACTAATCACAAAAGTAATCAATTTAATTGGCCATACTCGCATAAGAGAATTTATGGAGCAATGACTAAGTTAATCATGAAAATAATCAACTCAATCAAAAATGCTCAAACATAATAAAGCTTACGGAATTATAACTAAATAACCAAACAAGATGATTAATTTAGTTCAAAAATACTCGACATAAAGTACCTTACGGAACAACAACAAAGCTAATCACAAAAATAATCAACTTGGTTGTTATAATGCTCAACATAAGACACATTACGGAGTCTCACAGTAATACACAAAAAATATGGATCAGGGAAGATCAACTACTGCGGAATACACAAGGATTCATTTTATTTTCCATCACAATTTGCACCATGACATTCAATAGACATAATCCTTGAAAACAAAATATTTTAACCTATCTTCCATCAATAATTGACAATATAGGCTTAACTTTTGTATTTGTCAAAAGTCCATTCATTCCTTTATCAATATAAGAATATCGACTTACGAAAGACTTTACTTTTGACAAGATAATCTGCGCTTCTTGTGGATTTAGTCACCAATATAGCATAAAAGACATATTCATACAAACCATTGTGCCAAGAACAAAGTTATTACATCACAGAGTCATAAACTTTAAAACCAACAAAAGAAGTTTAAGCAGATAATATCAAGTAGAGAAAGTACTACTAGAAATTAGTCACTCCATCCATAATGATCTCTTTCAATATCATATAATTTCTCTATCAACTCTGGAACAACATTACCAGCAAAGTCTACTTGCTCTTTGAGAACAACATTTTCTTCTCGTCGTTCGGCAAGTTCCTCTCTAAGGCGAGACAGTTTTCAAAGAAAGTGAGTCGTAGGAGCTCTTGAGTCTACCCTGACTATAGAGGGCCTCATTTTCTCAATGTTAGACATAGTCAGCACAGTTGGTCCTCCAAGATCAGAACCAAAAACAGGAATATCAAAGTTAGCACAAATTCTTGAAATGAGACAGGGAAAACCTGGTTTCTTTCATGTGTTGTGTCTGACACTTATCATTTGATCAATGATAATTCCACAGAAGTCAATATTTCTCTCCTCAACAATGTAGTAGATGAACTCAGTAAGTCCCATGGTCCAAGAGTTGCTACCACAAGTACTAGGCATCATGTTTGCCACAATAAGTTTAGCTGTAACTTTAAGAAATAACCTTGCTCCTCTCACATAAACCTTTCCATCATTTCGAGAGAGGTCTTTATTAAACAACATGTTTGACAAAGATTCAAGGGAAATTCTACCAAGCTCTGGAGGCGGAAATCTTTCACCTCCCATAGGCACATCAAGCAGGTAGGAGATAACAGAGCGGTTCACAGTAAAAATGGTTCCTCCAACAATAGTCTTAAAAGAACAAAGAGCCATGTCTTCATCATGAATGTTAGCATAAAACTAAGCAACCATCTCAATACGAACACTCCCTAAGGGTCTGTGAATAATACTCCAATCATGCTTCCTGAAGAAATCAACCGGTCTTGGTTCGCGAACTGTTTCTAATGGTAGACATGCCCCCTGTTGATACTCACAAAAACCGGTCGTGACCCAACGTTTGCAATCTTCTCCTGAGTTTAGTGATGCAAACCAAAATCAATTTGGTTAAGAATTGAGGAATCGATGAAGGAGGAGAGGACAATTCTTCTCCGTTTGCGAACTGAAAAGAACTTGAGAAGAAGGTGAAGTGAACGAAGAGATTCTTCCCCTTTTTGTGTGTCGTGAAACCACCCTGACACGTTTCGGAACGACACTCGTTTGTGAGTGGTTCTAGGTTCACGCATGTGAACTACACGTGTGTTAGAGAAGGGCTTGTTTGGTGCGAGTTTAGGAACAATAGTTCACTTGTCAAGTAGTTTTTGTAAAGACAAAAATGAATCTTGCGTACCATGACTCCAAGAGAGAGTTTCTTTCCAACAACACTTGCATCTTGAAATATTGAGATTATTCCAGAACATAATTTTACAAGAATATCAAAGAGCATAATCAGAACCAAAGAATTTTTCTGATTTCTCTTTTTCCATCTTTTATGTTGATAGTTTTTTATGTTGCATAGGAAAGCTCTTTTGGGAAGACGATACATCATAATTCCTTCATAGGGAGTGACAATAATATTATCTTGGTAAAATGTATCAGGAACAGACCAATAAATTGATTCATACTTTGAGGTATTATAATCAGAAGTCAAATCGATGTCAACCTCAGCATGAATATTATTTATCTTAACTTGATTTAACCTATCAAGAGAAACTTGTTCTTTCTGGAGAAAGAAATCAACATCAGAAGATAAGCTTTCAAGTTTCTTTTCAATTCCTGAAAGAACTCCAAAGGAATTTAAACCTGGTGAAGGTTTAGACAAAATTTCTTCTACAGATTTGAAAAAATCACTCATGGAAGAAAAATCTCCAATCCTTGGATCTGGTGGCGCATTTATTGAGATAGCTTTCCTGTCCATAGAGTCAGATCGCTACAAACACAAACTTATAAGGTCTTAAACGTGTTTGCCTGCTCTGATACCAATTGAAAAAGCGGGGGTCTAACAACCACACCCAACAATTCGATTAGCAATCTGTATGGACAAACTCCAATATACTTTCTAGAGAATCAACTAGACAAATCATACTCAATCTAGATAAAAAGTATATCAAAGAGTTTATATCTCAATCTCTCGATTTGATCTTTACTCAAGCAAATAGAAATTTGCGAGTCTTTATCAAAGAGAGATAACTTGGATGGTACCAAAGACCAATATCCAAGTGTCAATCAATTTAAATCAACAACCCAAAAGGTTGGATATTCTAATTGATTGAACAACGCACAACCTATGATATTTCAATTATATAAACAAATATAATGCGGAATAGAAATAACACAGACACTAGAATTTTGTTAACGAGGAAACCGCAAATGCGAGAAAAACCCGGGACCTAGTCCAGTTGAACACACACCGTATTAAGCCGCTATTGACTCTATCCTACTCCAAATTAACTTTGATCCGGGACAGTGTGTTGAACCCCAATCAATCTCGCACTGATCCAAGGTACAGTTATGCTCCTACGCCTCTGATCCCAGCAGGATGCTACGTACTTGATTCCCTTAGCTGATCTCACCCACAACTAAGAGTTGCTACGACCAAAAGTCGAAGACTTTAATAAACAAATATGTATCACACAGAAAAGTCAACAGAATAGATAAATCCGTCTCCCATGAATATACCTACGAGTTTTGTTCCGTCTTTTGATAAATCAAGGTGAACATGAACCAATCAATAACCCAAACTTATATTCCCGAAGAACATCCTAGTATTATTGATCACCTCACAATGATCTTAATCGACGCAGCGAAAAAAGATATTGCGGAATCACAAACGATGAGACGAAGTGTTAGTGATTTCTTTTCTATCTTGCCTATCGGAGATGTAAAATCTCAAGCCAATTATTTCAATTGTACTCGTACGATAGAAACAACAAGATCAGATCACACAAATACAAGAAAAGTAGTATCGGTCTGGCTTCACAATCCCAATGAAGTATTTAAGTCGTTAACTTTGGTTTTAGAAGAAGAAAACCAATGGTTAAAGGAGAATCGAATCTAGCTTATGCAACTAGTATCACACGTAAAGTGTGGGGATTAGGTTTCCCGAGGTTGCTAGAGTTCTCCCTTATATAGTCTTTCAAATCAGGGTTTGCAATCAATGTTAGCTTGGTAACAAAGCATTCAATATTCACCGTTAGATGAAAACCTGATTAGATTCAAGCTAATATTTCTCAAGCGTTGGATCGAAAACATAGCTTGCTACACACAAATGAAATGTTCAATTTTGGGTTTATGAACCATACCCAAACATTAACATTTGTTGGTTCAACAATAGTCAACCAAATGGTTAGCCATATGATCACTCTCATATCAACCATATTCTTCTTCACCATAACTAGTTCAAATGACTCAAATGAACTAGTTAGAGAGTTTTTCAATTTCAAGGAAATCTTATGTAACTACACAAGACACAATTGAAGAAAAACACGGTTTGATTCACTCGAATCGGTTCATGAACTTTATAGCCAAGGTTTGCCAAAGAATTCCTTAGTTTATTTAAACTTTAGTTCAAGAACAACCCGTTTTAGATATAACCTTCTCAAGTTCGCGGACTTGGTTCGCGGACTTAAGCTAATGGACGGAGTACACAAACACCAGCAGAATTCTCGGGTTTGAGAACTTCGCCAGTTCGCGGACTTGGCTCACGCCAATTTCCATTTCTCTTGATCAACAAAGTTCGCAAACTGTGATTCAAGGAATAAGGACTTATACATATATGCGTTTCCACAATAATGCTTATATCCTACCAATGGTTATGTAATCTAAACTCTCATTTCAATCATTTGAAACATTCTCAGAGAACGTTATATAGCCGTTATTCACAGACCATTTTTCGTCAGAGAAATTTCCAAAGTGATTGAAACATAACATGACTTTCGTCACTAGGTAAAGATGAATTCGGCTAAAGCGAAAGCTTACCAACACATATTTCGAGAAATAGATAGGAGAGTTAAACTCGGCTCAAAATAGCAAATGTGTATAATGAAACTCTATACGTCTAAACGACTTTTGTCTCAAGAGTAGGAGATAGAGTAAATAGACTTTTGAGTGATAGATAAGTTCAAGTCTCCACATACCTTTTAGTCGATGAAGTTTCACCGGTTCCTCGTGTAGTCCTTCGTCTTGTATGATGATTGCCATGGAGTTCTTGAGCTCAACTACACTTTCTATCCTAGTCCGAGACCTTTAGCTACATAGGCTAGAAATCAAGACTTATAGTTTTGATCACTAACATTGACAAACATGCTTGAGATAGCAACGCATGCGAGTTCGACCGAGCAATGCTCTACAATCTCCCCATTTTTCAATTTTAGTGGCAAAACTATTAATACATATGGAATACAAAAAATAAATAAATTAACTTTTGTAGCTCCTATTCCACATGTCTAATCTTCAAGGGAAAGGGAACCGATCCTTGTAAGGGAAAGGAAACCGATCCTAGTAAGGGAAAGAGAACCGATCCTAGTAAGGGGTGCAGTACATCAAAGGGAACCGATCCTTGTATGGGGTGCAGCAAGGTTTATAGCAGAAAGGGGAACCGATCCTATGGACATGTGCAACACATATAATTTAGATACCATATATATGTGAGGAACCGATCCTAATACCTAGTCAACCGAACTTTTGGGAAGCTAGTGTGACTATGCACAGTACTCACATGGAGGTAGAACCGAAACTTGTTTTGGTAGAACCGTAAACCCTTGATTGTGATTGAATATTGGTTTGATCAATCACATAGTTCTTAAAAGTCATATGAACCAATTCTAAAATTGTTTGGAAGTGTGGCAAATCGGTTTCAAGATTGTAAGTGTGAAAGAGAACTTACAAAGTTAAGATGTCGACAAACTTTGAACACGTGCTGTGAATGTTTATTTCTATAATTGTTCAAAGATATTCCTTTACGGCTAAGGGAAGTGAATCCCAGGATCGAAACATAAGTAAGTTAAGAATCTTTTAATTAAGGTTATTAATTTCATTTTGTAAGGAAATTACAGAATTAGTAATGTGCATTTACTAATTAGATTTTCCGAGAGATTTCGATCGTTATTTTTGGACATAGCATTTCCGGAATTATGAAACCGAATCTATGCTTTTATGAATATCTTGAGAATATTTTCGGTTTTGGAAATTCCTTGGTGTCCAAACTTCCTTGTCTATAAATACCACGAAGTTTGCCTTTCTAGCAAACTAATCCTTCGTAACAACAGATTTACTCCTTTGTTGTTGTTACTGGTGTAGCCTCCTATTCGGAGAGGAGAGTAACCTAATTAGGCAAAATCTCTTACGGACGCTCATTTTAAAGTCTTCTTTGGGATTGAGATGCTCTAGCGCGACCCGTTGGTGGGAAACTAGATAATTGCGGTTTATCTTTGTTTTCGATTGATTTGATTGACTAACGGTGGTTGAAATCTGATTGCACCTAGTTTGTTTATTCTTGAGAATCTTCTCTTCTGATATAAGATTCACTCAAACTAGTTTAGAGTTTCGACAGGGATCTTTAGACTGTTGTTAGTTCTAAAGACGATCTTGTGATAATCCATTGTTAACAGACTCCGTTCTGTGCGTGATTGATCTCAAGAGATTCAAGTGATTGTGTGCAGGTTTTTATTGAAGATTTAAAAAGATTTGAAAACAAAGAAGATATTGAAGATATGTCTTGGGTTTTATAATCTTTGGTGTGCACAATACTTGTTTCGGTAAAAGAGGATCCAATTAATAATCGGTTTATCCTTGTGGTAGATTGGATTGATTAATTGAGTAGATCGGCATCAATAAGTTTCCTTGTGATTAAAGGTATTGATTGGCTTAATCTTAAACGATTACCTTTGGGTGATTGAAAATAAGACAGATCTACGGAGCCGACGAAGGAGTTTATGTTAAGATAAACAGAAGAGCCTTTGTCCGACTCATATCTCTTGGTTGAATAGAGTTGATACCAAACAGATTTGTTGTTCCTTTACTGTTTGGAATACGAACTAAAGGAATTGTTCCAAGTACGTGACTTATTCACAAGTTATAGGCATGGGAATACAGACGGAACTAAGTGAACTATAGGGTTAGTTACTTGGTCTCAACTATACGAAGTTAGGTGTAATTTTTTGTAGCAGCTTTATCCTGACAGTATTCAATTCTGGACAAGGTCCCGGGGTTTTCTGCTTTTGCGGTTTCCTCGTTAACAAAATCTTTTGTGTCATTTACTTTTATTTTCCGCATTATAATTGTTTTATTATAATTAAAGTAAATCACACAAATGTTAAATCCTATTTACTTGATAAGCAATCCTATTGTGTTTGGTTAATTCCGAACCTTTGTATCAAGTAAACATACTTCGTTGTTGTATTGTCTCGATCTCGTATCCATAGACGATCACACGAAGTGTGAACCGATTAGTTGTATTGTCTCGACTCAGTCCATAGACAATCACTTTCGGAGAAAGGACTTATAGGTAGGAAAAGTTTTAGCTTGAGGTATAGTTTGGTACCCTAGCCTTTTCAATTGGTATCAGAGCGGGCAAACACGAAAAGATCTAACAATCTGGGTTTGGTGCGATCCAACCTATAAGAAATGAATCTAATGTTCGATTCAATTAACGTCTCAAGATTTTCAGAAGATATTTCACAAGACTCTGATGAATACTCTGCTGATCTTGTCAAGATCTTAGACAAAGAGATTGAACATAATCTGTCTCTTGCTAATGAAATTAGAAATATCATGAGTGATAAAAAACTGGAAAATACTTTGGATGGTTCCAAGAATCCTCTAAATTGTTCAATTTCAGCATCTAGATGTTGTAAACAGACTAAGAAGAAATCTTCCAGGAATTTCTTTCAAGAAGGATGGAGTCATTTATGTCAGAAAATTTATTTTACAAAACTTCTGATTAATCGTGTTATGAGTCTTCATAAGAACTTAACAATCCTTCCTAAACCTGGTGAACGATGACTGGGATCCTTTGCGTTAAAAACAACTTCACCATTCTAGTGGTTTCTCGATAGTGGTTGTAGTATACATATGACAGGTGATCTCTCCTGGTTCACGAGGACAAAAGACTATAAGGGAGGGTCTGTAACATTCGGAGATGGAAGCAGTTGTCTTATTAGCAAAAAAGGTACAATCAAACTGCCTGGTATTCCTTAAATTCATGATATTGTTTATGTTAAAGGTATGAAGGCTAACCTTAAATACGTAAGTCAAATTTGTGATAAAGGTAAAAAGTTATCTTTAATATGAAAGGTTGTGATATTGAAGACATGTCGGGAAAATAATTTTTTCGAGGACGTAGAAGCATGAATAATTGTTATCTTCTTGATATACAATCCAATCTCTATTGTAACTTGACTAAGGTTGAGTCAACTCATTTGTGGCATGAACGGTTTGGTCATATCAACTACCGTATGCTAGGAAAGCTCATTAATCGTGAACTTGTCAAAGGTGTTCCAAAAATTAAAACTAAAGTAGAAGGTGTTTGTGGTGCATGCCAAAAGGGTAAGCAAGGAAAAATTCCACACAAATCTTCTCGAGATATAGCCACTCGGGCTCCTCTCGATCTTATTCATATGGATCTGTTTGGTCCAATTCAACAAGCTTCTGTTGGAGGTAATAAGTATGCCTTAGTAATGGTAGATGACTATACTCGGTTCACATGGGTTGCTTTTCTAAAGAACAAGAATGACACTCTTGAGGAATTCAAGATTATTGTGAACAGGATACAAAATGAACAAGGTCGCAAACTTAAAAAAATAAGAAGCGATCGTGGTACAGAATTCAAAGATACAAAAGTATATGAATACTGTAATGAACTTGGGATTATCCAACAATTCTCTGCTCCCATTACACCTCAATCGAATGGTGTAGCTGAGAGAAAGAATAGAAATATTCAAGAAATGGCAAGAGTAATGCTTCACAACAAAAACCTACCACTAAATTTAAGGGGGAAGTTTTTTTTTACGACTTGTTATCTAATAAATAGAGTTTACTTAAGATCCAAAACTCTAAATACTCCATATGAACTATGGTATGGAAGAAAACCTAATCTGAGCTATTTAAGGGTTTTCGGAAGCAAATGCTATATTCTCAAAGATAGAGAACATAGAGGAAAATTTGATTCCAAAAGTGATGAAGGAATTTTTCTTGGCTACGCTTCTGATAGCCGTGCCTTCCGGGTGTACAACATCAGGACCAAAGTCATGATGGAATCAATTAATGTTGTTATCGATGACATTAGTGACTTTAGTCAAGACAACCACACTGCAACAGAGCTTCCTCCCTCTGAAACTGTTGTTAAAGAAAAACAGACTGTAGAAGAACCTTTTGTGGTTCCTCTAATTAGTGACATTGATGATAAAGATGAAAATGAAAGTATTGTTGAACAACCTAATGATACTGAATATATTGTTCAAAAACCTGCTAAGTGGGTACATCAAAGACACTCTACTGAAGATATTATTGGAGATGCCAATGCAAGGTTTATGACTCGAAGAGAACTTCAGAATGTCTGCCACTATTCATGCTTTCTATCTTCAATAGAACCAAAGAATATTGAGGAAGCACTCAGTGAACCTGCTTGGGTTAACTCTATGCATGAGGAACTCAATCAGTTTAAAAGGCAAGAAGTATGGGAACTTGTTCCAAAACCAGCAGGAGTCAACATTGTTGGAACAAAGTGGATCTACAAAAACAAATCAGATGAATTCGGAACCATTGTCAGAAACAAAGACAAACTTGTTGCTCAAGGATATTCTCAAATTGAAGGTATTGATTTTGATGAAACTTTTGCTCATGTTGCTCATTTAGAATCTATTAGACTTTTACTTGCTTATGCTTGCTATCTTAAGATAAAATTATTCCAAATGGATATCAAGTCTGCATTTTTAAATGGGGATTTAAAAGAAGAAGTTTTCGTAGCTCAACCAAGAGGGTTTGAAGACCCATCATTCCCATATCATGTCTTTAAACTTAAAAAGGCCTTGTATGGTCTAAAACAAGCTCCTCGAGCTTGGTATGACAAATTGACATCCTTCCTACTTCAAAAGGGATTCTCTAGAGGTGGTGCTGATAAAACTCTTTTTACCAAGTGGAGTGGTAACCATGTCCTTATAGCACAAATATATGTAGACGATATCATATATGGATCCACCTCAAAAACTCCAACAGATGAATTCCTAAATCTTATGAGTGGAGAATTCGAAATGAGTAATGTCGGAGAACTATCATATTTTCTTGGTTTGCAAATACAACAAAAAAAAAGACAATTTCTTCTTTCTCAAGAAAAATATGCAAGGAATATTGTTGAAAAATTTGAACTAAACCCCTTGTCAAACTCCTATGGCAACTCCAATGCCAACTACTAGAAAAACTTCAATCCAATCCGGAGAAAAATATGTTGATCGAAACTATATAGATCCATGATCGGAAGCTTGTTGTACGAATCGCAACAAGGCCAGACATTGCTTTCAGTGTAGGATGTTGTGCCAGATTTCAAGCGGACCCTAAAGAGTCACATCTTAAAGCTGTAAAACGTATCATAAGATATGTTAGTGGTACTGTGGATTATGGTCTATCATACTCAATGGATACAAACAATAGTCTTGTTGCCTACTCAGATGCTGATTGGGCATGGTGTGTAGAAGATCGGAAAATCACCTCAGGTGGTTGCTTCTACGTTGGTCAAAATCTTGTTGCTTGGCACAACAAGAAACATAATTCGCAGTCTTTATCAACCTGTGAAGCAGAATATATTGCTGCTGGTACATGATGTACCCAACTATTATGGATGAAACAAATGCTCGTTGACTATGGAATAAATATTCCAACTATGAACATCCAGTATGATAACTCAAGTGTTATTCGCTTGGCTGAGAATCCGGTTGAACATTCTCGTACTAAACACATAGACATTAGATATCACTTTATTAGAGAATTGTATGAGAATGGTGTTATCAAATTAGAGTACGTTCCATCTGAGCGTCAACTAGATGATATTCTTACAAAACCCTTAGATAGAGCAACGTTTGAAAATCTAAGGAAATCCATAGGAATTATCAAGGTACATTAGTACCGTGTGTGAACCCTCATGGTTTGGGTGACTTTTTGATTTAGCGGGTTAAGTTCTAGCCCTTGTAGGTAGGCTTTATCAAAGGATTATGATGGGTTATAATAGAAACAATATGTGAAAAAGTCACAATATGTTGAATCGGTTTTGGTTTAGCATAAAAGCATATGTGTTTCGACGGTTTTCAACTTTTGCTTACAATTGTTAAAACCGGTTTTCAACCTTTCTCTGGTAAAGGTTGAGGTGTGTTGTTATTCTTTTGTTCACCCATAAGGATGACAACGTGGTGATATTTCGATATCAATTCTCCCTGGTCGGAGATGCAATCATATTGGAGAAGTGGATGCGAAATTGGAGGTAACAATCTTGTTAGTTAATTGTTTTCCTGTTTAAGAAAAGTCTGAGTTTATATTATATATATTTGTTGCTTTTGCTTAACAAAATTTCGGTTCAATTGATATTTATTCCATGATGTGTGTGTGGATGTGTGTTTCAATTGGTTTCTGTTAAGAAAAACTATTGTTATCTTGCTTTATTGTGTGGTATCAATTGTTTAGGCTTACAAAATTTCGGTACAATTGATGTGTGTGTGATTCAATTGGTTAGGTTAAGAAAAAAACTATTGTTATCTTGCTTTTGTATGGTATCAATCATTTAGGCTTACAAAATTTGATGCTTATAATGTCTATGTTGTTTCAATTGCTTCCTGGTGAATAATTATGCAAGTTGATTTATTTTGGTTTGTATGAATTATTTATGGCTTAATGAAATAATATGTGTACGGGATGAGTTGTTTAGTCCAATTCGATTCCGGATAAGATAAACTAAGTTAATTCTGATCTTAGTTAGACTTATCGAAGTGAGGTTTTCGGTTATTCAAGTCTAATTGAATGCCTAAAAAAGAAATGCTAGTTAACTAACCTAGTACTTGTCTTGTTTAAAATTGAAAGGTCTAAGTTTATGGATAATTAGAACCTGATGAGAAAAATGGAGTTTATCTTTATTTTGGTCTTATCGAATTAAGCGGTTGTTTTTGAACAATCGGTTTAGCAAAGGGACTAATATGCTTAGTTGTTTTTGGTTTGCTAAACTAAATTGGAAAAATTGTTTCGGGCAATTTTTTCCTTGGTAACATATCAAAATAAGACTACTTGTAGTTTCGGTTTTGATATTGGTTATCAGAACATGATGTGTGGAACCCTCGTGCCTAACTCTACAAGGTTTGCAAGTCTATTCTCGAGATTTGTAAGATTCTTTTCGTGTTGTCCTTTATTTTTCGTTTCTTTGTCATTTTTGTGACAAAAAGGGGGAGAAATATATGGAGTAAACAGGTGATGCTAGTATTGATATTTATATTGATTGGCATCGCTAGGGAAAAGAACATTGGTACTTGAATGTTTTTATCTAACGAAAGAGTGAAAGCACAGACTAAGGGGGAGTAACATGTCATATGTTTGGTATAAAAAGATGTGCGGATTGAATATCTACCTATCTTCCTTAGGGGGAGTAATAGCTTTGTTATTATAATGTCAACAACGACATTTTCAAGGATTGAATGTAAGTAGTTTCATTTGTGTTTGTTGAATCGGGAATCAAGCGGATTGTAATGAATTATTGTAATTTGTTTATCCATATGATGTAAGAGTTTTGTCACTAAAATTAACAAAAGGGGAGGTTGTTAGAGCATGGCTCGGTTGAACCCACCAAGCGTTGGTATGTCAAGTTTGGTTGTCATATTTTAGTGAATCAAAACTCATGTTAAGAGTCGCTTGATTATGTACTAGAGTTAAACTTTGTATAGGTTAGCTTGAAAGTATTAGTATATGAGACATTACAAGTATTGTGAAGACTTGAAGATGTGAAGAAGCAAGAAGCTACAACGACAACAATCATCCTTCCACTTGAGGTTAGTGATATTTGAGTTGAACAGTTTCATTCCCTAACGTATCTTTCAAGTCGTGCATATTGAAAACATAAATGCGAAGCATATTTGAACTCTAGATAGACATAGTATTAAGGAATAAAATACGAGGTTTATTGCTTAACCATTAAACTTTGTAGATAAGACATCGCCATAATCATTTGAATGCTATTGTGATTATGTATGGGTATGAGGTGAGGATTTCATCCTAGGGAACAATGTTTACATGTGTTCTAAGGAAGTAAGTTCATAAACTTGTTTGTGAACCGAAAAGGAAATTGCCAGGTGTTATTGGTTTTGTTATTCATTGCATATCTTATGAACAACCAATATGTGTGATAGAGTATAACCGCTCACAACTTGTTGTGTTCTTGGTAGAACTGTTCACAAAGGCCTGACTTATGTATTGGTATAACTTTTATTAGTAAAACCGATCTTAAGTAATCACCTGTGGTATGATCGGATTTTGTATGTCCGACCTTGTAAGGGAAAGGGAACCGATCCTTGTAAGGGAAAGGGAACCGATCCTAGTAAGGGAAAGGGAACCGATCCTAGTAAGGGGCAAGACATCAAAGGGAACCGATCCTTGTATGGGGTGCAGCAAGGTTTATAGCAGAAAGGGGAACCGATCCTATGGACATGTGCAACACATATAAGTTAGATACCATATATATGTGAGGAACCGATCCTAATACCTAGTCAACCGAACTTTTGGGAAGCTAGTGTGACTATGCACATTACTCACATGGAGGTAGAACCGAAACTTGTTTTGGTAGAACCGTAAACCCATGATTGTGATTGAATGTTGGTTTGATCAATCACATAGTTCTTGAAAGTCAGATGAACCAATTTTAAACTTCTTTGAAAGTGTGGAAAATCGGTTTCAAGGTTGTAAGTGTGAAAGAGAACTTACAAAGTTAAGATGTCGACAAACTTTGAACACGTGTTGTGAATGTTTATTTCTATAATTGTTCAAAGATATTCCTTAACGGCTAAGGGAAGAGAATCCCAGGATCGAAACATAAGTAAGTTAAGAATCTTTTAATTAAGGTTATTAATTTCATTTTGTAGGGAAATTACAGAATTAGTAATGTGCATTTACTAATTAGATTTTCCGAGAGATTTCGATCGTTATTTTTGACAGAGCATTTCCAGGAATTATGAAAACCGAATCTGTGCTTTTATGAATATCTTGAGAATATTTTCGGTTTTGGAAATTCCTTGGTGTCCAAACTTCCTTGTCTATAAATACACGAAGTTTGCCTTTCTAGCAAACTAATCCTTCGTAACAAACTAATCCTTCGTAACAACAGATTTACTCTTTTGTTGTTGTTGTTACTGGTGTAGCCGCCTATTCGGAGAGGAGAGTAACCTAATTAGGCTAAATCTCTTACAGCTGCTTAATTTAAAGTCTTCTTTGGGATTGAGAAGCTCTAGCGCGACCCGTTGGTGGGAAACTAGATAATTGCGGTTTATCTTTGTTTTCGATTGATTTGATTGACTAACGGTGGTTGAAATCTGATTGCACCTAGTTTGTTTATTCTTGAGAATCTTCTCTTCTGATATAAGATTCACTCAAACAAGTTCATAGTTTCGACGGGGATCTTTAGACTATTGTTAGTTCTAAAGACGATCTTGTGATAATCCATTGTTAACAGACTTCGTTCTGTGCGTGATTGATCACAAGAGATTCAAGTGATTGTGTGCGGAGTTTTTATTGAAGATTTAAGAAGATTTGAAGACAAAGAAGATATTGAAGATCTGACTTGGGTTTTATAATCTTTGGTGTGCACAATACTTGTTTCGGTAAAAGAGGATCCAATTAATAATCGGTTTATCCTTGTGGTAGATTGGATTGATTAATTAAGTAGATCGGCATCAATACATTTCCTTGTGATTAAAGGTATTGATTGTCTTAATCTTAAACGATTACCTTTGGGTGATTGAACATAATATAGATCTAAGGATCCGACAAAGGAGTTTATGTTAAGATAAACAGAAGAGCCTTTGTCCGACTCATATCACTTGGTTGAATAGAGTTGATACCAAACATATTTGTTGTTCCTTTACTGTTTGGAATACGAACCAAAGGAATTGTTCCAAGTACGTGACTTATTCACAAGTCGGAGGCGTGGGAATACAGACGGAACTAAGTGAACTATAGGGTTAGTTACTTGGTCTCAACTATACGAAGTTAGGTGTAATTTTGTGTAGCGGCTTAATCCTGAGAGTATTCAATTCTGGACAAGGTCCCGGGGTTTTTCTGCATTTGCGGTTTCCTCGTTAAAAAAATCTTGCTGTGTCATTTACTTTTATTTTTCGCATTATAATTATTTTATTATAATTAAAGTAAATCACATAAACGTTAATTCCTATTTACTTGATAAGCAATCCTATTGTGTTTGGTTAAGTCCGAACCTTTGTATCAAGTAAACATACCTCGTTATTATATTGTCTCGATCTCGTATCCATAGAAGATCACACGAAGTGTGAACCGATTAGTTGTATTGTCTCGATTCAGTCCATAGACAATCACTTTCGGAGAAAGGACTTATAGGTAGGAAAAGTTTTAGCTTGAGGTATATTTGGGTACCCTTGCCTTTTCACTAGTTCAAATGACTCAAATGAACTAGTTAGAGAGTTGTTCAATTGCAAGGAAATCTTATGTAAATACACAAGACACAATTGAAGCAAAACACGGTTTGATTCACTCGAATCGGTTCATGAACTTTATAGCCACGGTTTGCCAAAGCATTAATTCCTTAGTTTATTTAAACATTAGTTCAAGAACAACTTGTTTTAGATATAACCTGCTCAAATTCGCGGACTGGGTTCGCGGACTTAAGCTAATGGAAGGAGTACACAAACTCCAGCAGAAATTCTCGGGTTTGAGAACTTCGCCATTTCGCAGAATGAGTTCGCGGACTTGGCTCACGCAAACTTCCATTTCTCTTGATCAACAAAGTTCGCAAACTTTGGTTCAAGGAATAAGGACTTATACATTTATTCGTTTCCACAACAATGCTTATATCCTACCAATGGTTATGTAATCTAAACTCTCATTTCAATCATTTGAAACATTCTCAGAGAACGTTATATAGTCGTTATTTACATACCATTTTTCGTCAGAGAAATTTCCAAAGTGATTGAAACATAACATGACTTTCGTCACTAGGTAAAGATGAATTCGGCTAAAGCGAAAGCTTACCAACACATATTTTGAGAAATAGATAGACGAGTTAAAATCGGCTCGAAATAGCAAATGTGTATAATGAAAGTTCTATACGTCTAAACGACTTTTGTCTCAATAGTAGGAGATAGAGTAAATAGACTTTTGAGTGATAGATAAGTTCAAGTCTCCACATACCTTTTAGTTGATGAAGTTCCACCGGTTCCTCGAGTAGTCCTTCGTCTTGTATGATGATTGCCATGGAGTTCTTGAGCTCAACTACACTTTCTATCCTAGTCCGAGACCTTTAGCTACATAGGCTAGAAATCAAGACTTATAGTTTTGATCACTAACATTGACAAACATGCTTGAGATAGCAACACATGCGAGTTCGACCGAGCAATGCTCTAACAAGCTTGAGATATCAACGCTTATGAGTTCGACCGACCAATGCTCTAACACAACGTAACAAATTTGTAATGATCCTCAATCTCGTCAACGCTATTAGACCGGTCAAGCGTCGAATTAGCCGACAATAACTCGATTAGTTTAACACCAACGTTAATTAATATGAGTTAATCTAACAACGTTATAGTTACGAAAGTAGCGCCGTTGAATAGATCTCGAAAAGATATACAAAATGGACTGCTCGCACGCATCATCCGGACACTAGGTGAAGAAGATTTATCAAGTTGTTTTTTTAGGGTAAAATAGTAATTTTGGATTTTGTCCTTGTGGTTGCATGTGTCGAAGCGAGTGGGTGACTCAAAAGATTGGGTCGGCCTTATCTCCACATCGTGAAGATAACTCTCTTATTCTTCTCTTCTTTTTCTTTCATCTTCTTTCTTTGTTCAATCTCTTCCTCTTCTGTTCTTCTTTTCTGCGTGTGCTCGAGAGATGAATTAATGTTTTGAGATCGAAATAGGTTGGAGAAGATCACGGAATTACTGATAGTGATGGTGTTGTTATCTGATGTTGATTCATACTCGAAAGAGAAAGTAAATTAGAAGTTAGGGTTCGGTCTGAGTTCAAGATATGAAAGATTTGATTAATTAAAGATGGAGTTGAGTGGTTGAAGACGAAGGACGAAAAGGGTTGTTGCTCAATTGAGTTTCTGGAGTGTGAATCAGAGAATCGAAGTTTGAAATTTGAAATTTGGATTAGGGTTTCTCAGATGAATTGTTTTAAGGTTGATTTCGTGATGAATAAGAAGATTTAAGGAGTGGTTTAGTCGCTTGAAGAACATGGTGATGTTAAATTGATGTTGGAGCTGTTCTGGTGAAGAATTGAGGAGTTAGGGTTTTTGTTCTTCCCCAAAATGGAAATAGGGTTTCAGTAGAATTGAATTGGGGGAAAAGCAATTATGTGGATGTTGGTTCTTGGGTAAGATTCTAATTTCATTTAAGATTGGAATTTTAGTATAAACTGCTTAGATTATTGAATTGTTGTGTTTGTGAATGGAACTGTTGAGTTATAAGTTATAATTGAATAAGAATTGACAATGGACATAGCGGATATGAGATTCAACTGAGGTGTTCTAAGAAGGCTTTGGGTCTGTGTTTGTTATAATTGTTACTGGTGGTGGTTGGTATGATGAGTTATGAGAACTGCCTAAGTTGATAATGATGTTGCTGTTGAGAGTGGAGTGGGTATGTAAAGAAGAGCTAGATGAATGTTAAATTGTTGTTTGAAATGATTTGTGTTGATGGAATTAATGTTAGTCTGGTTGTGTGTAGATGTTCGGAATGGTGTGTTGTTTGTGTAAATGAGATGTATGGTCTGTCGTAGGTAAAGAACATAGATGAACTGTTGGAGCTTGTAGTCTTGAAATTGAACTAGAATTGGTGTAAGAATTGTATTACAGAGAACTGTTGGTGTTAGCAGTGAAGAACTGGAGATGATGTTTGGGTTAGATAAATGATGAAGGTGGTAAGGTAATTAGGAACGAAGAGGCAGTGTATGGGGTTAGAGTATTATTTGGTTAGTTGTCGCAGGTGGTATCTAAGGATGGTGGTATTGTTTATGTAGTGGGTTCCTGAGCTTATATCTCAGATAATGGAGATGTGTGTTGTTGGGTGATAATGCTCAACTTGGTAGTGTAGTGAGAGTTGTGGTTGAGCTGAGGGATATGAGAATTGTGAAATTGAATGATGTTGTAGAGTGAAGAGACGTTAAATGGTTGAATATAGAGTTGGTAGTATGTAGGAAGAGTGAAATCTTGGAACTGCAATTGCAGGTAAGCTATATTGGTGTTTGTAATTAGCTTTGAAGTTGTTTAATTGAAATTGTATGAACTCATGCTTCTTTAACTTAAACCTATTAGTCATCCCAGTCAGATGTTTGACTACTTGCTTAGCTGACTCAATTAACCTGACTGAGTCGAGTTGACCATGTTAACCTGAGTTAAATCGGTTGGACTCAGTAGACCAGGACCAAACTTGACCGAGTTAACCTTTGACCGTGGACTGGACTGTTGACCGGACTTTAGACGTTGACTGTTAGAGACCGTTGATTGTTAGATTGACCGTTAGAGACTGTCGGTTGACCAAAATGGACCAGGCCTTAGATTAATGGGCTCGTTTAGTGGACTTGGGCTTAGGTTTAGTTTTTTATTTTGATGTATTGGACCTTATGGTATGATTTAGCCTTTGATTCCTTCTACAGAGTTGTAGATATTCATAAGACTTAAATAATGAACTATAAAAACAATCTAATTGAGTTAGTAAACCTAGATATGCTAAAGATAGATAATAAAAGGTGTAAAACCATAAATGGGCTTAGAACCATTAGATAGTTCACTTTGCTTATAACTAGAGAATTGTATGAGATTGTGTTATGAGCCTTGTATGATCCTTTTGGCTAATCTCTTAGAGTGCTTGTGTGATTAACAGTTACTCTGTATTAACAACGATCATTTCAAAGATGATCATGTAGACTACGGATCTCGAGGTAGGCGAGGCTTGTCATCAAAAGAGGTGGGAATCGATAACGAACTCTCTTGTATTCATTAATGTTTTAGAAATATGTCTTTTGTGAAATTCATGCATGTCTTTGTGTGGTATGAGATGTGTGCCGACACAATATCCAAAGATTCTATGGCTAGGGCGATACACCGCAATATTACATGGCCAAAATTATTCTTCCTTTATATCCTTTTCTATGGCTAGGGAGATACACCGGATTACATATTCGGTGGGAATTGGCATCAATATTACTCTTCTTCTTTAACACACATCTCATATATGAATGTTTGCCGGGATGATAAGCTTCTTTATGGATGTTTACTTGTCTTTTAAATTACTTTGAAAAGTTAAGTTTCTACAATATGTATTATCGCCTTTTCCGTGTATTATCGCCTTTCAATAAAACCGAACCTCAGCATTGTCTTCAAATCATATTAATGATTACTTGAAAATTAGTTGTTATTTCCACTTTTTTAGGGATGATAAGCTCACCCGTTCCCACTTTCGCGGTATAGATTTCAGATCGAGTTTTGCGCAAAACAGAAGTGCGCTTCAAGGGTTGAGTTCTTATGTGTGGCAACACACATCTCATATATGAATGTTTGCTGTTCTTTATGGATGTTTACTGTCTTTTAAATTACTTTAAAAAAGTTAAGTTTCTACAATATGTATTATCGTCTTTCCGTGTATTATCGTCTTTCAATAAAACCTGCATTGTCTTCAATCATATTAATGATTACTTGAAAGTTAGTTGTTATTTCCACTGGGCATCCCTTTTAGGGATGGTGTGCTCACCCGTTCCCACTTTCAATTTCAGTGACAGATCAGAGTTGCGCAGCGAAAGCTTCAAGGGTTGAGTTCACAAGTTGATTAACTTCTGCTATGTTTATTATGTTGTATATTTTATTTGTAAACCAAATGACTATTGTATATGTATCGTTTGAGAGGAATCCTTGTATATATATATTTCTGAGCGGGGCTAGTTTTGGGTTAAGTTTTTGTAGTAGATTTCTAAATTGAATGTTTAAGTAAATGATTTAGATTCTTAGTGCCTCTTTATTTAGTTAATCTCTTGGATTAGTCAGCTGCTAGCTTAGGGGGCGCTACAAGTTGGTATCAGAGCTCACTATTATATCTTACATGGGCGATAATAGGATTAGCCAGTGTCAGATAGTGAACTAGATTAGTTTAGAACTGGGTTGGGTTTGTGAGTTAAATATTAATCACTAAAAGCAATCAAGAACTAAAATAAGTTTTGAATTGATTGATTAATTTGTTCAATATGTTGATTGTTTGCTTCTTGTTTTGCTTGTATACATCTATGAAGTAAAAATTGTAGGCTAAAAACAATTGTGGTATAAGTTAGAAATTTCAATAGATAACTAGAAATTAGTTAGTCTCAATTGAATGATACTTAGATAATCTAGCACTGGAGAATAGTGAGGTTTGAAATTCTGGTGTTTTTGTGTTGTCTTTGTTCGTAGGAAACCATCGTCGGGTCTTGCTAACCTGGACAGGCCAACTACAAGCTTGGATTACCATTCATATTAGGAAGACTTGCTTCTATTAGTGAACCGTTAGATCCCAAATTTTGTTTAGAAACTAATAGAGTATCTTTTCTCGCAATTAGAACCTTTAATCTATCCAAGTAGAAGTGAAGTTAAATTGTAAAAGTAATTAAGATAATAGTTCGACTATTAGTGTTAATAATAATAAATGATAATAGGATCACTAATAATTATAACAAAAGTAATATTAACACTTATTAAATAGTACTGTAATGAACTTTATCTAATTAAAATCTCATTAGTAAATATTTAATGATTAAAAATAATAATTTGGATCAAGTAGCTACGCAAAATTATTAGTAATTATCCACGGTCAGATTTTGCAGACTAATTAAAATTAGAAATATATTCTTTTGCATTGAAACTAGATAGATAATACAAGACTTATTATTAGACCTAAGAACGTGTGGATAGTTTGCATAAAATAGAAAGACTAAACTTCTTAATAATATTATACTTCAATTATTTTTAGTTCAATAACTGATTTAGTAAATCATTAGAAATTAAACAAATACACACGAACTAGTAATGATATTTGGATGCTTAGTACAACAATAGACTTGAAAGAAAATAAATTCGTATATTAATAAGATACTTTAGATTAAAGACTATTAGAATAGTACATTATAATTTTATGCAGATTCAAATTGAAATAATATTAAGTTACTAACGCTAATATCTAATAAGATATATATAGTATACAAACTCGATATGATTAGGTAAAATCAATTATAGTAATCTTTACGTGAATGTAAATCATATTTAGGAAATTAAGATTTAGTGTACCAACGAGACTATAAACAAACCTATAAAGATAATAATAAATATATGGAAAATAGTAACACTGCCGATAATAGTATTTCAATAGCTATGCTAATAGCAAATTTAAAGTAGATAATATTTGGAAAACTTATAGATTGTATAATAGTAAAGTTAAAATATCAGATATTATCGATTTACGTGAAATCAAATTTGGAATTAGTTATATGGATAAAGTACATCAAATTAATAAATTATTAAATACTAGATTATAAATTTTAGCACAGAGAACTTAGACATACTTATCTGTTAGAATCAAATTTGCCATAGTGAACTTAGAGACAATCCTTATGAAATAGGAAAGTTAGTTTATTGAACCTAGAGCCACAAATATTAGTTGTAGAAAGCCATATAGGTTTGTGCTTTGTTTCTTGTTGTTGCACTTAGATAAGAGATAAGATTATTATATAAGGTGGGGAGTTTTTGAAGACCATAAGGATGGTTTGATTTTCGAGGACGAAAATGTATAAGGTGGGGAGAATGTAACGATCCTCAATCTCGTCAACGCTATTAGACCGGTCAAGCGTCGAATTAGCCGACAATAACTCGATTAGTTTAACACCAACGTTAATTAATATGAGTTAATATAACAACGTTATAGTTATGAAAGTAGTGCCGTTTAATAGATCTCGAAAAGATATACAAAATGGATTGCTCGCACGCGTCATCCGGACACTGGGAGAAGAAGATTTATCAAGTTGTTTTTTTAGGGTAAAATAGTAATTTTGGATTTTGTCCTTGTGGTTGCACATGTCGAAGCGAGTGGATGACTCAGAAGATTGGGTCGGCCTTATCTCCACATCGTGAAGATAACTATCTTATTCTTCTCTTCTTTTTCTTTCATCTTCTTTCTCTGTTCAATCTCTTCCTCTTCTGTTCTTCTTTTCTGCGTGTGCTCGAGAGATGAATTAGAGTTTTGAGATCGAAATAGGTTGGAGAAGATCACGAAATTACTGACAGTGATGGTGTTGTTATCTGCTGTTGATTCATACTCGAAAGAGAAAGTAAATTAGAAGTTAGGGTTCGGTCTGAGTTCAAGATATGGAAGATTTGATTAATTAAAGATGGATTTGAGTGGTTGAAGACGAAGGATGAAAAGGGTTGTTGCTCAATTGAGTTTCTGGAGTGTGAATCAGAGAATCGAAGTTTGGAATTTGAATTAGGGTTTCTCAGATGAATTGTTTTAAGGTTGATTTCGTGATGAATAATAAGATTTAAGGAGTGGTTTAGTCGCTTGAAGAACATGGTGATGTTAAATTGATGTTGGAGTTGTTCTGGTGAAGAATTGAGGAGTTAGGGTTTTTGTTCTTCCCCAAAATGGAAATAGAGTTTCAGTAGAATTGAATTGGGGGAAAAGCAATTATGTGGATGTTGGTTCTTGGGTAAGATTCTAATTTCATTTAAGATTGGAATTTTAGTTTAAACTGCTTAAATTATTGAATTGTTGTGTTTGTGAATAGAACTGTTGAGTTATAAGTTATAATTGAATAAGAATTGACAATGGACATAGCAGATATGAGATTCAACTGAGGTGTTCTGAGAAGGCTTTGGGTCTGTGTTTGTTATAATTGTTACTGGTGGTGGTTGGTATGATGAGTTATGAGAACTTCCTAAGTTGATAATGATGTTGCTGTTGAGAGTGGAGTGGGTATGTAAAGAAGATCTAGATGAATGTTAAATTGTTGTTTGAGATGATTTGTGTTGATGGAATTAATGTTAGTCTGGTTGTGTGTATATGTTCGAAATGGTGTGTTGTTTGTGTAAATGAGATGTATGGTCTGTCGTATGTAAAGAACATAGATGAACTGTTGGAGCTTGTAGTCTTGAAATGGAACTAGAATTGGTCTAGGAATTGTATTACAGAGAACTGTTGGTGTTGGCAGTGAAGAACTGGAGATGATGTTTGGGTTAGATAAATGATGAAGGTGGTAAGGTAATTAGGAACGGAGAGGCAGTGTAAGGGGTTAGAGTATTATTTGGTGAGTTGTCGCAGGTGGTATCTAAGGATGGTGGTATAGTTTATGTAGTGGGTTCCTGAGCTTGTATCTCAGATAATGGAGATGTGTGTTGTTGGGTGATAAAGCTCAACTTGGTAGTGCAGTGAGAGTTGTGGTTAAGCTGAGGGATATGAGAATTGTGAAATTGAATGATGTTGTAGAGTGAAGAGACGTTAAATGGTTGAATATAGAGTTGGTAGTATGTAGGAAGAGTGAAAGCTTGGAACTGCAATTACATGTAAGCTATATTGGTGTTTGTAATTAGCTTTGAAGTTGTTTAATTGAAATTGTATGAACTCCTGCTTCTTTAACTTAAACATGTTAGTCATCCCGGTCAGATGTTTGACTACTTGCTTAGCTGACTCAGTTAACCTGACTGAGTCGAGTTGACCATGTTAACCTGAGTTAAATCGGTTGGACTCGGTAGACCAGGACCAAACTTGACCGAGTTAACCTTTGACCGTGGACTGGACTGTTGACCGGACTTTAGACGTTGACTGTTAGAGACCGTTGATTGTTAGATTGACCGTTAGAGACTGTCAGTTGACCAAAATGGACCATGCCTTAGATTAATGGGCTCATTTAGTGGACTTGGGCTTAGGTTTAGTTTTTTATTTTGATGTATTGGAACTTATGGTATGATTTAGCCTTTGATTCCTTCTACAAAGTTGTAGATATTCATAAGACTTAAATAATGAACTATAGAAACAATCTAATTGAGCTAGTAAACCTAGATATGCTAAAGATAGATAATAAAAGGTGTAGAACCATAAATGGGCTTAGAACCATTAGATAGTTCACTTTGCTTATAACTAGAGAATTGTATAAGATTGTGTTATGAGCCTTGTATGAGCCTTTTGGCTAATCTCTTAGAGTGCTTGTGTGATTAACAGTTACTCTGTATTAACAACGATCGTTTCAAAGGATGATCATGTAGACTACGGATCTCGAGGTAGGCGAGGCTTGTCATCAAAAGTGGTGGGAATCGATAACGAACTCTCTTGTATTCATTAATGTTTTAGAAATCTGTCTTTTGTGAAATTTAAGCATGTCTTTGTGTGGTATGAGATGTGTGCCGACACAATATCCAGTATTCTATGGCTAGGGCGATACACCGCAATATTACATGGCCAAAATTATTATTCCTTTATATCCTTTTCTATTGCTAGGGTGATACACCGCAGTATTACATATTCGGTGTGGAATTGGCATCAATATTACTCTTCCTTATGTGTGGCAACACATATCTCATATATGAATGTTTGCTGTTCTTTATGGATGTTTACTGTCTTTTAAATTACTTTAAAAAAGTTAAGTTTCTACAATATGTATTATCGTATTTTCGTGTATTATCGTCTTTCAATAAAACCTGCATTGTCTTAAATCATATTAATGATTACTTGAAAGTTAGTTGTTATTTCCACTGGGCACCCCTTTTAGGGATGGTGTGCTCACCCGTTCCCACTTTCAATTTCAGTGACAGATCAGAGTTGCGCGGCGAAAGCTTCAAGGGTTGAGTTCACAAGTTGATTAACTTCTGCTATGTTTATTATGTTGTATATTTTATTTGTAAACCAAATGACTATTGTATATGTATACTTTGAGAGGAATCCTTGTATATATATATTTCTGAGCGGGGCTAGTTTTGGGTTAAGTTTTTGTAGTAGATTTCTAAATTGAATGTTTAAGTAAATGATTTAGATTCTTAGTGCCTCTTTATTTAGTTAATCTCTTGGATTAGTCAGCTTCTAGCTTAGGGGCGCTACAAAATTTCACATATTTAGTATAGTCTCCTCTCTCTATGAGTATGTAAAATACTACCAGTGGGATTCCCACACAAATAGTTAGGTAGTGTGTCACGAGATGAGTTTGTAAGAATACAAGCTCCATTATTTATAGTGTATAAAGACCAAGGCTTGTTTGGTATTCTTCAATATTCGAATATGATAGTTTGTAAATCTATATCTGATTATTTCGGTAATCTAGATCTTGACTGATCCAAATTGGACAATTTTTTTTATTGATTTAAACATAAGAGCCGTTGACGTACTCAACAATAATCTTTGATTAACTTCTTGAGGTTGAAGAACGGTTATCAAATAGATTAGTACGTCCATTACTGTTTAGAAGACGATTCAAAAGAATTGAGTACTTGAAGTCTTCACAGCGGGTGAATTAACTGAAGATAGTGGACTCTATCTTAGAATGCACGTGCATTGGCCAGATTGGTCGTAGGCATAAGGATACTGAGTAAACTAGGTAACCATGAGTAGATTACTTGGTCTCAACTATACGAAGTTGGTAGTGTTCTTTGTATAACGGCTTAATTCTGAGAGTATTCAAGAATGAACTAGAATCGGAGGGGTTTTCTGCATTTGTGGTTTCCTGGTTAACAAAATCCTGTTATGCGCTTTTACTGTACTTTCCGCATTATAATTATTTAAGTTATAATTAAAGTAATTTCACTTGTACGTTAATCCAAATACTTTGGTTGATTCATATAGTTTAAGGTTCGATTTCGGACTTGTACTATATACCAAGTGTATAACTTGTGGTTCGCTATCTTCTTGATAGTTTCTGTTTATGCTTAACTTTTGAACTCCGTTATTGCGACATAGACATAATCCTTGTAACTTGCTTACTAGATTTTGTAATGAACTTAAGATTGATTTCATGCATAGAAAACTATGTTTGATTACATGAGTGTAAGGAAGTATACTTACAAACTTATTTCGTAGTTGAAAGAAATCAATAAGATTGGTGGTCCGGTTTTCATTGAAAATCTAAGGTATGAGCGATCCTTACTTATGTTGGGAATCAAGGTAATACCGATCCTTACCTAAGGTGGGAGTCAAGGTGGTACCAATCCTTACCTATATGAGAATCAAGGTAGAACTGATCCCTACCTACATTGGGAGTCATGGTAGAACCGATCCCCGTATGCAAAACCGATTTCTACGGTCACATGGGACTCTAGGTTTTGTGTGATTTTTGAAATTGGGTTTGCAAAATAGGAATGTTCAAGATGTCGACATAGTGAGCAATTTGAACATGAGCACAAATCTTATCTTTTATTATTCAAAGATATGCCTTGATACTCAATGTGAGATCCTGATGAGTGCCAAATAGTGCATATTTATACATCTAATTATTGGCATTTTACTCATCTTTTGCGCTTAGAAATCGATATTATCCCAGTTACGTGTTTTCTTTGTTTTCAAGAATAAATATTTGTATTAATTAATTTTGTGTTTTTAGGTAATAAATAAAGCTCGGAGAAATTGAGGAGCCAAAAGAGCAGAAGAATTGGAGTCGAGCATCTATGGAGCAGATAGCCAAAGCCCGCGCGAATCAGTTGCAACCCAACAAGGAAGACATGGGCTAGAGCTACCCGCGACCCGGATCCGAGCCCGTACACTCCAAGCCGTTGAGATCTCTATCTTCCACATCCAATGGTCGCTGCCTCCACGTGCATCGAAGATCGCTGCTCCGTGCTACACCAGATCACGCCAAAACCGCATACCTCCCTGAGCCGTTCAGATCGCACCATCTTCATCCTACGCTCGCTAGGCCAGTCTCATCTTTTCCCGATGTTCGTGCCTCACAACAAAACTACCTACCCTATACCTCTCGAGCCATACCCATTCTCTTCTCCATCTTCTCTTTCTTCACCTCACCCCGACACAGAGCAGAGCTCTGCAAAACCCAGTCCACCACCATCTCCTCCCCTGACAGAGCCGAAACCACCACTCCTGCAACAACCTCTCCATCTTCGTCACCTCTAGTTTTAGTTATCCCTTTCCTAGCCTCTCTCAACAACTCTAGAGGCTATGAAAGAGATAAATGGAACTAGGGTTAGGGTTCTGTGAAAGCAATCGATTAATGGAGTCAGAGATGATTGAGTAGAGCCATCAACAATTCAGAGTATGGGTTCGATTTATGTTTGATTTAATTTCTGTTTTATAATAAATTAGGGTTAGATATTTTGAATTTCTCTTGCATGTATAAATAGGAAGTGTTGGGGATGTTAGAGTCACGCCTTGGATTAGCCAAAGGCAGATCATTTAGCTTTAATTAATTTCTTTATCATTTTATCATGCTTTAATTTTAATTGCTAGGGTTTCACTGAAACCCTAATTCCCAATTGTGTTTGAACTGTGTTGAATGTTCTTGAGAGCTTAATGTATTAGATAGCTTCAAATTTTAACACCTCAACTCTTTTCTCCCACAGGGCATACCAAAGCCATGGATGCACTTTGTAGTTAGGTTAATCTTGAGTTGAGAGTGATTCGACTCTTGCTTCTAATTTTAATACTAATTCCCACGACTAGTTGTGCTAAATTAGACAACTAGTACTTAGGGTTAGTGCCTTAGCTTGCTATTTAAGTTATCACTTGGAGAAACTCTTAGATAAGTGGTAGCTAGTGACAAGCTTCACTTGTCCAGTATAAGAACAAGAACTCAAACTAGTTGAGCACATAGTAGGAATTCAGAGGTGGATTTGAAGACCTAGCAAGCCTTTCTTTTGTCACTGTATACCTTAGTTTAGGTTCATTCCACTAAAACTCAGCCGTTTCGGCACAAAATACCCTTTTGTTACTCTGTCACACTTGAAATCGATTGAAGAAGCCTTAGATCACACACAAAGCACACACAAGTCCTTGTGGGATCGACCCGTACTTGCCGCGTCTCCGATAGACGCCGTGCACTTGCGGTATTACAAGTAGGTCATAAATTTATATACACTTTCGAGGCCTACCAAGTTTTTGGCGCCGTTGCCGGGGACTTGGCGCGTGCCCTGCTGATTTTGGGCTAGTTCTTCACTGAATTCTCACCATTGTATATACGCACTTGCATCTTTTATAGCTTTTATTATTGCATTTTATTTTACACCCTGTATTTGCACCTTCATGATAACTTAGTTGTTTCTTTCATTTAGTTGTTATAAGCATGATAACTTAGTTTAAGTTTTTAACTTGCATCTGTAACTTAGGAATTCTAGTATAATTTAGCTGTTATTTTTGTTAGCTTTGCTTAATACTTAGCTTTGTTAGCTTAACTTTGCACCCTCTTGAGGAAGAGAAAGCACTCTCTGTGCACTCTCTGTGCACTCTCTTAGCTTTGTTAGCTTAACTTTGCTGTTATTTTGTTTTTTTTGTGGCTTAATCTTCAGCTCAGGCATAGCTCTGAGCTCTGCCAGAGCTTTCTTGCTCTGTAGCTTTGACTGTGAAGCTCTGGGAACTGAATTCTTTGTTGAGCTGCAGGTACTTTAAATACTCGATGTGCTTGCTGCGCTGCTGAGCAAAGCGTAGGAGGCCAAGAAAAGAGAAAAAAAAAAAAAAAAAAAAACGCAGTGCCTGAGTCACAAAGCTCTGAGCAAACTGCAATTTCAGGTAAGTGACTCCATGAATACACTTGAGATTGTATGAGCATGACCTGTGAACTATGTTAAACTAGCATACACCCTTGTGTGAGCCTCTGTGAATCCTTGAGCTGTCCCTGAAGCTGCAAGTTTGAGCTTAGGTTGTGAATGAACTTTTGCTAGCTAAGAAAACTATAACCCTGAGCTCTGCCCTGTGTCTTGTGTGTGCTGTTAAACCTCGCCTCGCCTTGGCTGAGTGCACAGCCCTGTTAACCTTGCCACTCAGAAATTTGTGTGTTTGAGTGATCCTTTGCATCTGTGAATTGGTCTTAGCTATTCCATCATCGTGCTCGGCTCCAGCCCCTGCTTGTGTTGAGCTTGAGTGCGGCTTGGATAGCCAAGATTGGCTGTAATCCCGAGGTTGAAATCAGCGAGGGAGTTGATATCAACTCCGAGAGTTGACACAACTCATTTGCTCTGTGCCCATAGCTTCAAACTGCCCTGAGTTGTGCATTTGTGTGTGCACAGTCTATTTTTAGCCCTGCTGAGTTGTGTATTCAATTGCTGCTAACCAGACTCTCTATCTTGCATTGTGAACCTGCCAGCTCGTGTTTAATCCATGCGGTGTTGTGCACTCTCTTGAGCTGCCAAACTCCACGATCGGTCTTTGTGCATTGCAAGCAACTAAAAGCACCCCCACACAACCGGGGTGTAAGCGACCAAGGCCGTGCATTTGCCCACAAACCGATGCACATGTTCATCTAAGTTAGGCTGTGCATCTGTGCAAACCACTGAACCCTGCACAAATCACACAAACCCAATAAACTAAACCCACACTGTGGGCTTTGCACATAACTTAAGCCCACATCCTCTGAGCTGCTGGGCTGTGCCTTTGTCAAGCCCACAACCCGAGCTAACCATTACGAACCATAAGCCCACATCAATCCACATACACAGGGCAACCCTAACAACTAAGCCCACATAGAGCTCTACTTACTGGGCATGCGGTTTCACAAATCCACGGGCTTCAAACAAAGAAATCCCAAACAAACCAATCCCACTTAAACCAAATGAATCCCATTGAAACCAAATCCCAATAAACCAAAGCCCACATAAACCAAACTAAATTTTGAGTTCAATTTGAGTTATTAAATCATGTCGATTTTGGTCTCGCATCCGGGGATGGAAACAAATCCATTAGAGAGCTTGCTTACGGGCACGCTTTACCATATGAAACCCCCACAGACCATAATGATTTTAGGACATATTATGAGCCTTCTCAGGGCCCTGACCTTGAGTACTCATACCCTAACCATCATGAGCACATGTATCAGTCACCACAGTGGGGAGTTGAACAATTTTATACTCCCCCGACTCCTTGTTTACAATCACTAATGGAAACGCTCATGGAACAAAATGCTAGGCTTGAACTGAATGCAATACATGACCATCCATATAGCAACATGCATGATCATCCATTCTCTAGTGAACAATGTGCACAACCATTTAATGATTATTCATATGAAACATGCATACCCACTATTGAAGACTCTCCCTCCATTGAACAATGTCACATGTTCTTAAAGATGAACCTGATTCATTTAGAAAAAGAAGAATGGAAGGCAGTTCATGATAGAATGATTATTGTCCCTAATAAAGAAAATCTTGAACATAGTGTTTCTCTTCCTACTCATGCAACGAACACTGAATATGAACCTAATCTAGAGGTAAATGAGTATACTAGAAATGCTAATAGGGAAATGCCTTTTTGTTATGATGATGATGATGATGAATATGATATGTTAGAAGAGCATGTGTATGCAGATAATATGATGGAATCTTTTGGTTCAGAGACGTTAGGCGTCTCTTCTGTGAACCCTATGAATGATACCTCTTCTAACATTCATATATGTGATATGGATTCTGAGCTTGGCTTTGTGAAATTCTTCAGTGAATGTGAGCATGCTTCACAATTTGTTTGTCACTTAGGACAGGATGAATCTTCTGTTGACACTAATGTTCTTTTGGATCATGATATTATTGTTGTGTCGATTCCCCCGCCCATATCACAATATGTTGCCTGCTCGATGATTATGACTTGGTGATTGATGAATTGTTCTATGCTGGTGAACATGATTTACCCTCTTTTGACTTTAGGAAAGTGTGTGATGGTACAAATGATTTTAAAAATGAAAACAACCTAGATGTACCTAACCTCTCTCCTGAGTCATAAATTGAAACTCCTCCACCAAACCTAGGTGTAGTTTGTAACAAAATTGCAAAACCAACTTTTCTAAAAATGCCTAACTTAGGCTTAGAGCTTTGTGCTTCCCAAGTCCTCTTGGACTATTTTGCATCAAAGTATGATACCTTTAGGGAACCACAGTTGGAATGTGTATGTATGCCTGTAATTAGCAAAACTCATTTTGAGTTAGACCTTTTGCATGATGTACCTTTAAAATTGCAAGATTTTGTTCTCACAAACACACCTGTTCACAAGTTTAGGTTTGGGGGAAACTCTTTCACATTTGCAGTCTTACTTGCACTTTCATATTGTATTTGTGTAAGACTGTGATGTTTGTATATATTTTCTATTGGGTTGATCCTCAACTCTTTAGACTGTTGATTTATGGTGAATTTTCATTGTATATATCCAGTAGGACTTGTTAAATTTTCTTTTCGTGAATCGGTTGAGTCTTCATGCGCATATATTATGCTAATCCGATATGATCTCCGTTGAGAATGTTGTATTCTAGCCTTGACTAAAGAAGCTCAACCTTGCTCCTGCCGACATCCGGTAATCTCTTCCCTTTTCTCTTATCGCATAGTTCTCTCGGTATGTATTTGTTTAAATTTTTTCTATATGTAGACACATTGAGGACAATGTTTGATTTAGGTTTGGGGGTGCATTTGCATTTAGAGTTTTTAGTCTTTTATTTTACCTTTTATTTTCAAAAAAAAAAAAAAAAAAAAAAATCTTCAAACTTTTTGCAAATAAAAACCTCCAACTTTTAGAGATTTTAGAGTCACTAGCATGCTTCTAGCTATGTTTACATAGAGAATCTGACCGAAATAACAGAACTTGGAAGTCCCGGAGAACACAATCGGGTTTCTTAGTTGATTAGAGCGTTAAAGTTGGATTTAACCATACCGGAGGGCGAATTAGGTGCTGTTTAGATATTCGGTAGTAGAATTGTGATCACCCATAGTGGAGACTACCCAATTTACATCAAGTGAGGCACCAACCTTCAATTTTTTGCAACTTTCTAGAAAAGTCATTAGAGTGTGTGTCACCGTACGTAAATTCCGGGTAGGAATGGTGAGCTACCCAACTTCGCACCACTTTCAACACTACTTTTGATCTCTTGAGTGCTAGTTTTTGTCAATCATGAGGGTGACGTCTAAAGATGAAAACTCCTTCTAAATACCGATTTGTAGTTAGCATCATTCTCTCTCTCAATCAGCAAGACCCATAGAAACACATCATCGTCAGCAACCGGAGCAGAATCAGAATATTGAAAGAAAAGTTGAGATAGTCCAAGGTTTATGTGCAACAAAGAAAAGAAAATATGATGAGAATTAATAAAATTTATAAAATCAAGACAATACAAGTTGTGGAAAAATTGAGTGATAAAGTCCTTTGTCCATGGAGTTAGTTGTTTCATTATTTGTATTTTTATTTTCACTTATTGTAATTAAAAAAAAAAAAAAAATCAAAAATCAAAAATAAAAAAAAATATTGTAGTTTATTTTTGCTACCACCATGGTAAAGAAGAATTTAAAAAGAAAAATCCAAACAACAAGGAATTTGAGTAGAAAAGTTAAAAATTGTCAAGTTTTGTGAAGTTTAGAAGTTCGTCATCAACAATTGAAGACCGAAGACCGAAGAGTGAAGACGTTTCAATGGTTCTTATGAGAGAGTGATATTAATTGCCGATCGGGTGAGAAGTGAGTGAGTACTCCCACCCCTTGCTAATGGTTGATTTCCTTTCTTAGAGATCATCGGAAAAAAGATTCTTTTTGTCCACACTACGTGGAGTCTCCAGATTTTATTTCGGAAGGTTACCCTTCTTACCCACAACGTGTGCGGGGATTTCTCTCTTTATTCCCGCCTGCACACATGAGAGACTAAAAAGCGATCTTTTTGAGTGCAATTTTCATAAAACCCTAATGGTGAGGCAGAAGTCGAGGCTTATGATCACAATCGAATCCGAATTCTTTCATATGGTATGGTTACTTCTCGCTCAGCACTTAAAGATGAGAATGCATTCTTTGATAGTTCTAACTTCTTGTTACTAGTATGCAGAAACTCTATGTCCTCATAGCTTCTTGGAGGCTTGAGACTCTTTTACACTCTGAGTTGGAGAAGGTTTTGTGGGTACACCTCTGGTAAACCCTCACGAGACTACAACTCGTCCACTAGGGACACCTAGGGGTTTAAAGGCTTAGTGCATACGCTAAATGCATTCTAGAGACCTGCGACAAGGGTATAGTTAGGATTTCTTATTTTCTGTTTCACTTGAGGACAAGTAAAATTCAGGTTTGGGGGTATTTGATGAGTGCCAAATAGTGCATATTTATACATCTAATTATTGGCATTTTACTCATCTTTTTGCGCTTAGAAATCGATATTATCCCAGTTCTGTTTTCTTTGTTTTCAAGAATAAATATTTGTATTAATTAATTTTGTGTTTTTAGGTAATAAATAAAGCTCGGAGAAATTGAGGAGCCAAAAGAGCAGAAGAATTGGAGTCGAGCATCTATGGAGCAGATAGCCAAAGCCCGCGCGCGAATCATTTGCAACCCAACAAGGAAGACATGGGCTAGAGCTACCCGCGACCCGGATCCGAGCCCGTACACTCCAAGCCGTTGAGATCTCTATCTTCCACATCCAATGGTCGCTGCCTCCACGTGCATCGAAGATCGCTGCTCCCGTGCTACACCAGATCACGCCAAAACCGCATACCTCCCTGAGCCGTTCAGATCGCACCATCTTCATCCTACGCTCGCTAGGCCAGTCTCATCTTTTCCCGATGTTCGTGCCTCACAGCAAAACTACCTACCCTATACCTCTCGAGCCATACCCATTCTCTTCTCCATCTTCTCTTTCTTCACCTCACCCCGACACAGAGCAGAGCTCTGCAAAACCCAGTCCACCACCATCTCCTCCCCTGACAGAGCCGCAACCACCACTCCCGCAAATGACCTCTCCATCTTCGTCACCTCTAGTTTTAGTTATCCCTTTCCTAGCCTCTCTCAACAACTCTAGAGGCTATGAAAGAGATAAATGGAACTAGGGTTAGGGTTCTGTGAAAGCAATCGATTAATGGAGTCAGAGATGATTGAGTAGAGCCATCAACAATTCAGAGTATGGGTTCGATTTATGTTTGATTTAATTTCTGTTTTATAATAAATTAGGGTTAGATATTTTGAATTTCTCTTGCATGTATAAATAGGAAGTGTTGGGGGATGTTAGAGTCACGCATGGATTAGCCAGTGCAGTCATTTAGCTTTAATTCTGTTCTTTATCATTTTATCATGCTTTAATTTTAATTGCTAGGGTTTCACTAAAACCCTAATTCCCAATTGTGTTTGAACTGTGTTGAATGTTCTTGAGAGCTTAATGTATTAGATAGCTTCAAATTTTAACACCTCAACTCTTTTCTCTCACAGTGCATACCAAAGCCATGGATGCACTGTAGTTAGGTTAATACCGGAGTTGAGAGTGATTCGGCTCTTGCTTCTAATTTTAATACTAATTCCCCTGACTAGTTGTGCTAAATTAGACAACTAGTACGTAGGGTTAGTGCCTTAGATGCTATTTAAGTTATCACTTGGAGAAACTCTTAGATAAGTGGTAGCTAGTGACAAGCTTCACTTGTCTGGTATAAGAACAAGAACTCAAACTAGTGGAGCACATAGTAGGAATTCAGAGGTGGATTTGAAGACCTAGCAAGCCTTTCTTTTGTCACTGTATACCTTAGTTTAGGTTCATTCCACTAAAACTCAGCCGTTTCGGCACAAAATACCCTTTTGTTACTCTGTCACACTTGAAATCAGTTGAAGAAGCCTTAGATCACACACAAAGCACACACAAGTCCTTGTGGGATCGACCCGTACTTGCCGCGTCTCCGATAGACGCCGTGCACTTGCGGTATTACAAGTAGGTCATAAATTTATATACACTTTCGAGGCCTACCAGATCCCAAACCGAAATTTTTGAGAATCTTTTTGTTAAGATTTTCAAATATATATGTTTCTTTTTTCCAGCAAGCAAAACATATGTCTGGAAGATATATTAGTTAAGTATCTTGTATGTTAGCTAATATTGAGTTGTATCCAAGAGGGATTTCGGTTATACAATTGGATTTTGGTTGGAATTAGACAGAACTGAATCTAGGTGCTTATTACATATCTTGAGAATATTTTCGGTTATGGAAATTCCTTGGTGTCCAAACTACCTTGGTCTATAAATAGTAAAGTTTTTCCTTATTACAAACTTATCCTGAGGCAATCACTTCATTTTTCTAGTCACTGTTATAGCCGACTAATAATATTATTCGTAATACTATCTTGGAGAGGATATTAACTTAATTAGGATAAATCTCTTACGTCCTCTAGTTTAAAGACTTCTTTGGAATCAAGAAGCATCTAATAGTACCTTTGGTGGGAAACTCTAGTTTGCATTGTTATTTTAGTTTTCGATAATTGATTTGATTGACTAACGGTTGTTAACTCTCGAGTGCACCTAGTTTCATTATTTTTGAGAGCCTTCTCTTATAACGTAAAGTCTCTCAAACTAGATTAAACTGTAGTGCAGATCTGTCTTTAGATATGAATTTGACTTGTGATCATCCATTTTCAACAAACTCCATTTTGTGCATGATTGATCATTCAGTTGGAATCAAGTTTGGTTGTGAAGGTACAGAAGAAGACATTAAAGATTTGAAGACAAGAAGATTTCTTATTGGTTTCGTATCTTTGTGATTTGCTTTATGCACAAACTTGATCGCATGGGATCCGAATATATCTCGTTTACCTTTGATAGGCGATTGATTGAATATTCGTAGTAGATCGACAAACTATCATTTTGCGGTATTCTTCAGCATCTGAATTTGATAGTTTGTAAATCTAAATATGATTATTTCGGTAATCTAGATCTTGACTGATCTAAACCGGACAAAGGAGTTTATTGATTTAAACATAACAACCTTTATTGTATTCAACAATAATCTCTGATTAACTTCTTGAGATTGAAGAGCGGTTATCAAACAAATTAGTCATTTATTGTTTGGAAGACGATCGAAAGGAGTTGCGTCTTGAAGTCTTCACAACGGGTGAAGCAACTTAAGATAATGTGACTTTATCTTAGGATTCACGTGTGTTGGCCAGATTGGTTGTATGTGCAAGGATACTAAGGAAACTAGGTAATTAGGGGTAGATTACTTTGTCTCAATTATACGAAGTTGGTAGTGTTCTTTGTATAGCGGCTTAATTCCGAGAGTCTTCAAAACTGGACTAGAGTCCCATGGTTTTTATGCATTTGCGGTTTCCTCGTTAACAAAATCTTATTGTGTGCTTTACTTTACTTTTTTCATTATAATTGTTTAAGTTATAATTAAAGTAATTGCACATGTGCTTTAGTCCAAACACTTGGGTTGATCCTTATAGTTTAAGATTCGGTTTCGGATTTGTACTATATACCAAGTGTATACCTTGTGAATTGCTATCTTATTGACAATCTCTGCCTATATTAGATCACGCAAGGTATCTAACTTATAGGTTGATATCGAAAAGATTGTGATGTAGTTTGTATCCTCGTCATTTCAAGTTATATGAAGATTTTGAGTTTTTCTCTCTAAAACTATGAAAATGGAAGTTTAAAATGAACCCTGGTCGAGTTCTCCGTGTATTTTGAGAACAAATTGTGGAACGAACGATGATTATCCGGTTCAATCGAAGTTGACTGTTCAAAATACCATTCTTTAAAAAACGGCTAATGAAAATCCGGTTTCTCCAGAACGGTTAATGGTTAACCGTTATTTTTACACAAAAAAGGTAACAATTGCATGTGCTCTACTAAAGTTGTGAATTTCGCTGGGTTTAAGCCCCGTTTGGGGATTGTTTTTATCAACCAAAAGCATTTTGTAACAAACTTTTACCAAAAATTGTGTTTGGTAAAAAAATTTCAAAGTGATTTTGGAGTGAAGCACTTTCATTTTAGGCCTGCTTTTAAAAGCTATTCAACACTAGCTTTTAAAAGCTGGAAAAGCAGAAGCTGTGGACCTATATAATTCGATTTAATTGATTCTCTATTTTAACCTTGTTATGTTATTATAAAGACAAGTGTTACCCTAGAATATTGTATACTTAACATTATATTTCTAACTTTTATTTTATTTCTCTATTTTTTCATTTTTCATTTTAAAATAATAATTAAAATTAAAATAAAATAAATAGTACTTATATTTTATTAAAAATATTAAAATTAGAAGTATAATTTATTATAATAAAATTGTATTTAAAACTAATTTTTGAAATATGTCTATTTTCGTCATTAACTACATCACCAACAATTTAAAATACCAATTTACCAAACAGAATTTACAGTTTGTTAATTGCACAGTGTTTTTTAAATTATACTTTACCAAATGTCATGCCAATTTATTTCCACAACAAATACAGTATAACAAAAAAGCACTTTTCTAAAACTCACAGCAATACCAAACTAGCATTTAGGTTGTTCCCAAGCTGACCTGGAAAGACAATTGTGATGGGCTTGGGAAGAACCAATGGACAATTGGGAACTACACTATTTAGTATTTTACTTGTAGCTTGTGAGGTGAGTGTCAAACCACGTGGGCATCTCCTCCTGGTTAGGTGTAGGTATCTCCACACCAAACTATCCCCACCTAACTTCTCATACCACACCTACTAACGAAATCAACTTACCAACAAACCAAACTATCCCCACCTCAACTCTCAACTCAACTAGTACAAAGTTGTACTAGTTTCAAAGCAGAGACCCTCCTTGTTTGACACTGCTAATGGGAGTACCAGTTTTAGCACGGAGGGTACTCAAATATCTAAAAAAAACAAACTGGAAAATGGAAATGCTTTTATCTTTGATGAATTTTGTTACCCCATTAGCAAATAGCAATCATGCACTTGTTTTCTCATACCTACCACCCCTCACCCAGCTTTCTTGTACTTAAAAGTGACGAGAGTCTATTTATTTACTCTGTTCCTCGTCTAGATCAATTCCATTTATCATTGATTTGATCTTGTATCGGAAGTATAATTTTGGTTTTGCTTACTGAAAAGAAACAGATTGTTGTTGTTTCAATGGCACAGGAACCCATTCCAAGCACAGAAGAGGTACTGCTTTCTCTCTGTAATTCATCACTAACCAACCCCTTAAAATGTTCTTATTTTACTTCATTTCTTGTTTTTAGGTTGTTCTTAGAGAAGATGCGAACACGCATGTGAGATTGATCACTTTGAATAGACCTCGTCAATTGAATGTCATCTCACCCAAAGTGGTATGTTAATTAGCTTTGTCCAATTCACAATCCTCACTATTACAAATTCATTATTTTGTATTTGATTGATTCGTTGATTTGTTCACCTCTAGGTTTCCCTGCTAGCTGAATCTCTAGAGCAATGGGAGAAAGATGATAATGTTGAGCTTGTTATATTCAAGGTTGGTTTTCAATTCAGGTTTACATTTCTTCATATAAGCGATTTTAGTCTTGATCTTCTTCTTTGAGAAAACGTGCTTCAATAAATTATGTGTATCTTTTTTTTGTTGTTGCCATCATCAATCTTTTTCAGGGAAATGGACGTGCTTATTCTGCTGGTGGGGATTTAAAAGTGTTTTATGATGGAAGGGATTCATGTAAGAAATCAGAATTTGTTGCTTCCATCTGAACTTAGTTTTTCTGTGTTGGTTGTGAGAGCAAACTTTTAGAACATTTAGAAACTCGGGGTTATTGCAGATGATGCATGCCTTGAGGTTGTGTATAGGATGTATTGGCTGTGTTATCACAATCACACCTACAAAAAAACCCAGGTACTCAATTGATTTCCATTTTCATTGGGTGAAAGTGCAATAAATTCACACGATTTAGATAGAGTTGGTTTGGTTTTGTAAGTTCACTAATTGAGCAACTTCCGGTCCCCCAGGTGGCTCTTGTTCATGGATTCTCAATGGGTGGAGGTGCATCACTGATGGTCCCAATGAAGTTCTCAGTAGTCACAGAAAAAACGGTGTGTATGTCATGCTTCTTCAAATATCAATCATGAGTCAAATAACCAAATTTTCCAACTTTTTTAATTTTATTTTCTTTTGTATATCTTGTATGGGTGCCTCTAGTGTTCATTTGCCACCAATATATTTGTGGAGTTTCTTTTGAAATTGCTGGTTATCACATCATACCATTTCCTTATTATTGCTCTGCAGATCTTTTCAATGCCAGAAGCAAGTATAGGATTTCACACTGACTGCAGTTTCTCCTACGTTCTTTCTCATCTCCCTGGGTCTTTGGGTTAGAATTTGAGTGGCGAAAGTTGAATGATGGATCAGTTTTATTATTCAATTTATAGTGCCAGTCTGATGTTTATGAGTGAATTTGGCAGGTGAATACTTGGCCTTAACAGGGGCTCGACTTAACGGGATGGAGTTAGTTGCAGTGGGTCTTGCGACTCATTATGTCCCTTACGAGGTGAGGGTTAAACATTGTTTTTCCTTCTTCTAGTTATCTGTCTCTCTAACTTCGATTCCCTGATTTCCGAATTTGCTGCCTGAGAAAGCTCTTATATACATGGAGTGGTTATGAGTTAACACATCCATGGAGCAGTTATACGAGTTATATAATATAACTGCATTTCCTTAAAACTTAGTCTTTCATTATGTCATTCTGTAGTTGTATTACTTGTGTATGAGAAAAACAGTGTATTTAAACATATAACAAATTGTAGCAGCTAACAAGGTGAATGCATGTTGAGATTATATTCTGAATCCTAACCCCTTCTCTCGAGTTTACATGCATTGTATTTTTATTATCAAATACTCAGTTGATGGTTGCTTTAAGATTGTTAGGGGTTGACATCAGTTGCATTTATTGCAGAAATTGCCTGAGCTTGAGAAGCGCCTGATAGATTTGAACTCAGGAGAAGAACATGCAGTCAAATCAGTGATTGAAGAATTCTCCTTAGATGTTAAACCTGACGAGGGAAGCATCTTAAACAAGTACAAAAATGAGTCGACGGAACTTGTGTTTGTTAACATTTTTTTGTGTTTCCTTTCTTTTTTTCCCCTTGAGCACAAATATTGTTGTTGTCATTGAATATCAAGATTTTTGCGATAGCACCATAATGCTGTAATATATTTGCAGGCAGGCAACGATTGACAAGTGTTTCTCAAAGGAGTCACTAGAGGAGATATTTGAATCATTCGTAAGTTCAGCAAACTCCATGTCATCGTGTCTTACCTTAATCTTGACGCTCAACCTCCACCTTCTGTCTAATGTGGTAATTATATGGGTGTGATTGTTGGTGTCCGATACCAGATGTTGGACACTGCCGAGGATAAATAGGTTGAGAAAGGAGAGGAGAAAAAAAATCTTGCCCTGAGTAGACATAGCTGGGCGTTAGAATGATTGGTGGAGGACACTCTCCAAAAGTTAGAATGAATTATTTCTGTTCCATTTTCTCTGGGCATTTTGTGAAACCCAAGAGGATAATGGATAAGCAGCACTCGCTGCAGTGTCCACCTGTTGGACACGAGTACCAATGAGGCTAATTGTTACTTTATACAGTACACTAGTTAAATAATTTCTGTGCATTAATGCCCGGTTGATAAGTTTCCTTTGAAGGATAAAATTGATATGAAATTGTTGATTCTTTTTTTAATTGCACATCACTAACTAGTTCAGTCTAATAGATTCATAAAACTACATTGAGGTCATCAGAAGTGAGTCTGAAAATGAATTATGGTTTATAGTGGTTTATGGTATTTGCATCAGACTTAAATAGAAACTTGAAATATCCCAGTGCAGGAAAAATTGTTTTGCAGAATAACCCACAAATATCAGTTTCTAGGATTCACAAGTTTATCTTTTTTACGTGATTGTAACTGGCAGTATCTATTTTGGACCCTAAGTATACATATATCTTAAATGGTACCAATTAAAGCACACACAGTACATGTACTTACACTTTCATTAGCTAAGTGGTGGATGTTGGAACAGTGAAGTAAGTGTATTTGGGGAATAATTCTCTTGGCCAGTGAGAAGGGGAAGAACTTGTGCCATCATTTAATTGATGGCCCACAGGGTTCCCCTCAATCATATGGTGTTCTTTAACCTAATATTTTTTTTTTCTTTTATTTAGGAATCTGAGGCAAACGATGTAGACAATGAATGGATAGCTTCAGTGCTTAAGGGCTTGAAGAGATCGGCCCCAACAGGATTAAAAATAACATTAAGATCGGTATACTCGCAGCTTATACTTCAAAACATTTTTTTATCTAACTATTTGGTATTCACTTGGCTGATTATGTATGGCAAAAACTGGAACGGTGTTGACTAGAGTTAGTTACAGTGGATGCCCTTATTTATCACGGAGAATCTCCGTATATTAACTAGATTCTGGTCTACAGTTCATCTTTAAGCATTAAATTTCCTTGTCTCACCACAATTAGTTTGTTAATTCTCTCTTTCCCTTCACTTATGTCTCTGTCTATCATTGTTAAAATTCGATTTTCATTGTAAGTTCTTTTGTCGATCATCCCTTCGAAACAATTTTATTCCTTTCAGGTTAGAGAAGGAAGGGAGCAAACTCTACCCGAGTGTCTGAAGAAGGAATTCAGGCTCACAATAAACATACTAAGAAAATTAATATCTGGCGACCTCTATGAGGTAGAATAAGCTAGTACTGTATCCACTTTAAGTGTTATGAATTAATACTTCTGTTTTTGACATAACGTGTTCCTTTTTGCCTGAATTACTCAACACATTTTTCCTGTTTTTGGTCTTGAAAAAGGGTATTAGAGCCTTGACAATCGACAAAGACAATTCCCCGATGGTACCCCTTTCTCTCTCTCTTCATCACGTTTATTTTTATTTTTCACTCCCTGCTGTATTTTTTACTTTGCAAAGTTTTTATGGCAGTGGAACCCAGCTTCTTTGGAGGAGGTAACCAGTGAGAAGTTAGACCTAGTTTTCCAGCCTTTCCAGGAAGACTCGGAGCTTTTCATTCCCACTGCAGCAGAAAGCAGGTCAGTCCATTTCTTGTTTTTCTTTCAGCTCGCCATCTCGTTTGTCCCTTGATAGGATTTCTTGCTCTGAGAAAAAGACATACAAAAGAACCCCAAAGAGACGCCTTCAGTCCTGTCATTTCCTGATACATAATGTATCAGAACTAAGAATTTGCTGTCTACTATATACCTTTACACAGTTAATTTCTTACATTAGAAATATTTTAGGACTAGAAACACGTTTCAGATATTTAATAGATTCTAGAGAATAACCTAGATTTTCAGATTCATAGCTTTGTAGAACTTTGAACCATAAACCGGATTACCTAGGTGAGTGTGAAGTTTATAATGACTTCTATTCCCTGGCATCCTGATCCGCTTTCTTTTCGGTCTAGTTAAGTTTCATATTGTTTTCTTTTGGTTCTGTAATGAAGCTTATGTTGGAACCGATTTACAGATGGGATGGCAAGTATGAGAATTCAGTCTATGCTAGCTCAAATACAACACTGGCTCCATATACTTAGTAGTGAGGTTTTCTCTGGCCATGAAATTTCCGTCTTTTGGTTAAAACGTGTAAAATCACCTACTAAGTATTATGAAAAAGAGAGAAATAAAGTAAAATGGTACTTCTGAATTGCTCATGTTGACTCGCCATTGTTCAGTTGTTCGTTATCTTCCCACATCTTTGCTGTGACTGAATCTCTACTTGCAAGCTTTGTACACGCCTTGTGTACTCTTTATGAATTTAGTGTTGTTGTTTCCTAATCAATTGGTATGATTAAGCAGATTCAGAGAAAGTATGTTTCGAGCTTTCAGTTTCAATCGTTTTTTATTCTGTTTTCATTTGTTCAAGACTCAACTGAAGATGTGTATAAACATCTCGGGCTCTTTGTTATAGAAAAAGGAAAAATGTTATACCAGCTATGAATTATCTTTCTCCCAGTAACATATCCATGTAAACAACATGATTGCAGAAGAAAATGATCATCTTGCCATACTTTTGCTCTATTTGCAGTGACATCGAATTTATAACTAATTCCTTAAATATCTTTTCTAACATGATTTAAGTCGGGTGTTTTTTTGTCATAAGGTGTGCAACAAAAGCAGTCGAACAGCTCTGAATCTATCAACCTGTTATACCCATAACTATAATTGTTAAAGCCTCGACGATGCATCCATCGATGACCATAGAATACAATCTTTGTGTTGCATTTATTTAGATAAAAGTTCAGGACATCAAGTTCAGGAAGTAAAGAATGAGAATGTGGATTTTGCTAGAGAATCAACAACAAAATAAATAACAAGTAGAAACCTGCCTTTTTTTTTTTTCCATTATACAAGTTAATAAAATAGCCAATCAATTCATCAATGAAAACCAGAAGGCAACATGAAAGAAAACAACAAGAACAGCACGTACTGAAGAACGGGAACCAGCACGACAGCTCAAGAGAAAATGAAAAGCAGAAAGAAAACAAACCACCAACTAAACTGGCACGCACAAACTAATTCATCCTTGAACATTTCTTTCGAGTCTCTCCGGTTGATCCAGTCATAACTCCAAGTTGACCCATTTTTTCCATGGATGTGGCGAATTCTGCAAAGAAATTCGATAAACTACCTTGGAGTAATTGAGTAACAAATGATTTTGAAGCAGCGTCTGTAATTAGAGCTGCGTCTGATTGGAAAAGACCTCGTCTTTTAACTAAATTTTTGTAGTAACCTAAATCAAAAGTCTTGAAACTTCCTGGGTCCATCTCAGATATTGTCGTGTTATCAGTTATTGTTCTGCTTTCCTTGCCTTTCAAATTAGCTGCATATTTACTGTCTAGTGAAGGATCTTCATCTCCTCTGCCGGTGAAGTTGTATAGACGGTTTGAAAATGAAGGATTACAATGAGAGACACCAATTGTGTGAGCACCTAGAGATTGACATGCATTTACTTTAAGCCATACATGTATACTGTATAATATATCTATAGTTAGACTTGCTTAAAAAAAATTAATTACTATATATTTTGCTCGAAGCTAAAAGCAGTATAGGGATTATTTATTATATTTACCGGATACGTTAACCCTTTGTTAGCAAAATTTGATCGAAGGGCAGCAAAGTTGCTATTAGGATTGGGGATGTTTCTTAATGCCTCGGACCTTAATGAAATTCTTCCATCTGGTCGTCCAGTCGGGACTTTCCATGTTGGTCCTCCCTGTTATGATGGCAAAATATACATATTAGTCACTTACACTTGCCCACTACAAAGTCTGATATATATACTAGCATTAGCCTTGAGTTTCTTACTATGGCAACAACTGAATCCCTTGCAGCTAAAGAGATAATATCTGCACAAGAAACACAACACCAGGGCATGCAGCTTCCACTATCCTTTTCACTTTGTCAATGAAGTCGAAACCTCGGAGAGTCGGGTTAGGTTGGGCATCTTTTTCTGCTTGATTGTTCGAAGTTGAGTTCAATAATACAGATGCATCACAACCCTGGATGAAATACATATATATGCTATTAGATATATAGTGGTGCCACTGAATTTAGCCTAGTATTATACTTACGTGTTAACAGCTCCGGTGGCATTTACCTTAACAAGAAGCCACACAAGTTATAGTACTTAAAAAACAATCTTGTTATAGGGACGGCAAGTTCTAGTAGAGGGGCGGCAAGCTAATAAGACAAAAAGGGTCATTACAAGGTAATTCAAGTGCCCCTTGTCAAAAAAAAATCTTGAAATGACTAATTAACCCTTATTGTTGATAATCAAGATTAGTAATGATAATCAAGATTAGTGTTGATAATTAAGATTAGTGTTGATAATTAATTTTCCCTTATAATAACTCTAAAATCAGATTTTTAGAGTTAAAAATAAAAAAGTTTAGAGGAGAAGAAAAAAAAAACTTTTGTGATATTTGTGAAACCCTAGATTTTGATTCACTCAACTAAAATGAGTGATTCCAGTGACCCGGTATACTTCTAAATTAGTTCCCATTAGCTTTTTCTCGCTCAAAATTATCTAAAGTACATAACAAAATCAAAACTTTTAAATTTTCAGAAGAACTTACGGTTGCAATTTTGCTCGTGACTAAATCAGTAACTCTTTTAGTTACGGTTCGTAAGTTATCGAATACCAACCGTGAATCGGTTAAATTTGGGGAAGATCCAATCGTAAAACCGATTCACGGTTGGTAATTAAATTTGGACAACAACCGTAACTAAATTACGGTTGATAACTAATGAATCGAGACCAACCGTAACTACCTGCCGGTTGGTGTGTCAACTTAACTTTTGAACCGTAAATCATTATTTGATAAATTCTTAAGACACATGATTATTTACGGTTGGTATGGTTGTTTGAGTAACAAACCGTAACTCAATTACGGTTGATAAATATGATTTATTCGTTATTTGGTCATGAGAGAGGGCCAAGATACTTTGATTTATTACTCTTTAGCAAACATAGTCGCTTCTGTCGTATATAATATTAATTTGCATTGATAAATATTTTATTCGTTATTTGTATGATTAACACATTAATCTAATTACCATTACTTATTCAACAAATTCGATTACGAATTGATTTTTTGTTACGATAAATGGACGAAACAATGGCGGTCCAATAGTTTGCTTCAGTGAATGCAATAGCTATAACAAAAATGGAAAAAATGTCTCCTTTTAATTGACGACTATCAAATAAATCGAAAATGTTCACGAAATTCATATTAACTGCATTCAATATAAGCTCAAGACACATAAGTGCTCTAACCATATTTCGACTTGTGATCAATCCATAAATCCCAATAGAAAATAAATAGGCACTCAAAACAAGTTCATGTTCAAGCAGCATTAACCAAACCCTCCTCAATCTGAATTTCTTTAATTTCAATATGAACAACAATAAAATAAAAACCGTAACTGAACATATTTCTCAAAACTAAGAACTTACGGTTGGTATTTGAGTTTAAACCAACCGTAACATCAACCCAATCTGCAGTTACGGTTCGTATTTGAGTTATTACCAACCGTAACTCACATGCAACCAAAAATTTCAATTTTCATACAAAACCCTAATTTTTGATACAAACTTAACTTAAATCCAACACGATAAACTAAACCCTAACTGGGTTTTTTCAAACATTTTTCAAATCGCCGATTAATTGAAGACGATGAAATTTTCAGTTTTAATGGAGGTTACGGTTGATGGAGGAGAAGAGAAGATGAAGATGAAGATGAAAAAAAAAAACTGATTTGATTTTTTCTGATTCATTAGGTTAAAAAAAATTGATTTGATTTTGGTTGATTTAAGGTGAAAAGGGTAATGTAGTCAATTTACACCCATATAGCTATAGGATACCCCCTAACCAATTAGAGGGACATTGCTATCACACTTGCCGCCCCTCTAATGGAACATGCCGCCCCTATAACAAGATTGTTTTTTTAGACAAGTTGGTGATGTTTCCTTATCTAGGCAAGTTGGCTATTAATCCAAACATATTTGATTACCATATTAGAGTGTTTGTGATAACTTTTAATTCCTGCCTAAGTTAAAATGTGATTTATTCACATAAATACAATATATGCTAATAATTATTTATGCAAAATATTTGTAACTTAGGAAAGACTCTCAAAATTAGGAGAGTCTTGAAAAAGGAAAATAGCCTAAACCCTAGCGTAGCTTGAAAGCTAACCTATTCACTATAAATACAGAGTTTGTGAATGCTACACGTTTTTCATCCCCTTTTGCAAAATTGGTGTCAGCTTCATAAGGTTGTTTTCCATGTCTTTTGTTCTTCATGAACAAGAGTGAGATAAAAGTCTTTGTTTTGGGGATCACAAAGCCTAGTTGGATTTAATCTTCGTGATTGATTATACAACTTGTAATCTAGGTTTTTCACCTCTTGTCTATTTTAAGGTTTTCTCTTCTGATATAAAACCATTCAAGAGTTGTTGATCATAAAACCTAGGTTTTGATAGATTTCATTTTCCGATCGTATACCAACACTTGTTAGTCGAAATCGGAAGCTAGAAAGAAAACTTCGATTAAGGTATCTCGTAAAAATCCTTAAGAAGTTTTAAACAAGACATCTCTAGATTTATTCTAGTTGTTCTTGTTGTAGAATCATTAGGTTTCTCTTCCTATTTTGAAGAGTATAATAATCCCTAATCTAGAAGTTTGTTTTGATATTACTTTTACCTAGTAATTGTTTTTCTCGAAACAAACACAAGATTTCCAAAACCTTGATTTACATCTAAAGGGAAATCGTTTCAGTGTTTGGTGAAACCAAAAGATCGAAAAATATCAACCGTGTATCTTTTGAAGAGAACTTTGTTATGCCAGAAGATTTTTGGGTATAACTTCTAAAGAGAATTTTTGTTCTGCTAGAAGTTGTACGAGAAGAATTCCTAAAGAGAATCGGTGTTCTGCTAGGAGTTCTATTAGTGCTGAAGTAGGTATTACATCTAGTCCGAATAGGTAGTAGGAAATTGGTGTAACAACTTATAATCAGTGTGTGTTTATTCTGGACTAGGTCCCGGGGTTTTTCTGCATTTGCGGTTTCCTCGTTAACAAAATTTCTGGTGTCTGTGTTATTTTTTTTCCGCATTATACTTTATTTATATAATTGAAATAATAAAGGTTGTACGTTAATCAATCATAGTTTTTAAACCCGACCGTGTTTGTTGGATAAGACCCGTCTGGACTAACCATGTTTCAAGTGGACAACCATGTTTCAAGTGGACACTGTGTTGAAATATTCCTTTAGTGATTGTATCTTAAAGAATTTATACACGGTAGATATTGAATAGGTTGTAATTAACACAAAAGATTTTGGTTCAAGAGCTTCACACTAAAATAAGGTTTACGGACTTGTTTCTGTTTAACTCTGATTGTGTTGAAATAGTGATATCGCTCCTTGATATACTTTCCTATTGAGTATGTCTGTCTACTTGATTCTCTTGAAAGTATATTGGAGTAAGTCCTCTCATATTGCCAAACTAAATATTGGGCATGGTTGTTAGACCCCCGCTTTTTCACAAAGTCTTCTCCATCAGAACTCTTTAAGGCTACCATCTTTGATTTTACATGATAAATCAATAAACGGTTGCAACAAGCTAAGTGAAAAAGCGGGGGTCTAACAACCACACCAAATATTTCTCTTAGCAATCTGTATGGACAGACTCCAATATACTTTCTAGAGAATCAACTAGACAGTCAGACTCAATCTAGATAAAAAAGTATATCAAAGAGTTTATATCTCAATCTCTCGATTTGATCTTTACTCAAGCAAATAAAAATCTGCGAGTCTTTATCAAAGAGAGATAACTTGGATGGTACCAAAGACCAATATCCAGGTGTTAATCAATTTAAATCAACAACCCAAAAGGTCGGATATTCTAATTGATTGAACAACGCACAACCTATGATATTTTAATTATATAAACAAATATAATGCGGAATAGAAATAACACAGACACCAAAATTTTGTTAACGAGGAAACCGCAAATGCAGAAAAACCCCGGGACCTAGTCCAGATTGAACACACACTATGTTAAGCCACTACAGACTCTAGCCTACTCCAAATTAACTTCGGTCTGGACTGTAGTTGAACACGCCTCTGATCCCATCAGGATGCTACGTACTTGATTCCCTTAGTTGATCTCACCCACAACTAAGAGTTGCTACGACCCAAAGTCATCGAAGACTTTAATAAACAAATTTGTATCACACAGAAAAGTCTACAGAATAGATAAATCCGTCTCCCACAAATATACCTACGAGTTTTGTTCCGTCTTTTGATAAATCAAGGTGAACATGAACCAATCAATAACCTGGACTTATATTCCCGAAGAACAGCCTAGTATTATTGATCACCTCACAATAATCTTAATCTACGGCGAAAAAAGATATTGCAGAATCACAAACGATGAGACGAAGTGTTGTGATTTCTTTTCTATCTCGCCTAGCGGAGATAGAAATCTCAAGCCAATTATTTCAATTGTACTCGTACGATAGAAACAGCAAGATCAGATCACACAACTACTAGAAAAGTAGTATCGGTCTGGCTTCACAATCCCAATGAAGTCTTTAAGTCGTTAACCTGGTTTTAGAAGAAGAAAACCAAAGGTTAAAGGAGAATCGACTCTAGCTTATGCAACTAGTATCACACGTAAGGTGTGGGGATTAGGTTTCCCGAGTTTGCTAGAGTTCTCCCTTATATAGTCTTTCAAATCAGGGTTTGCAATCAATGTTAGCTTGGTAACAAAGCATTTAATATTCACCGTTAGATGAAAAACTGATTAGATTCAAGCTAATATTTCTCAACCGTTGGATCGAAAACTTAGCTTGTTACACACAAATGAAATGTTCAATTTTGGGTTTATGAACCGTACCCAAACATTAACATTTGTTGGTTCAACAATAGTCAACCAAATGGTTAGCCATATGATCACTCTCATATCAACCATATTCTTCTTCACCATAACTAGTTCAAATGACTCAAATGAACTAGTTAGAGAGTTGTTCAATTACAAGGAAATCTTATGTAACTACACAAGACACAATTGAAGCAAAACACGGTTTGATTCACTCGAATCGGTTCATGAACTTTATAGCCACACTTTGCAAAAGCATTCCTTAGTTTATTTAAACATTAGTTCAAGAACAACCGGTTTTAGATATAACCTACTCAAGTTCGCGGACTTAAGCTAATGGAAGGAGTACACAAACTCCAGCCGAAATTCTCGGGTCGAGAACTTCCGCAAGTTCGCGGACTTGGCTCGCGCCACTTCCATTTCTCTTGATCAACAAAATTCGTAAACTTTGGTTCAAGGAATAAGGACTTAGACATATATGTGTTTCCACAACAATGCTTATATCCTACCAATGGTTATGTAATCTAAACTCTCATTTCAATCATTTGAAACATTCTCAGAGAATGTTATATAGCTGTTATTCACAGACCATTTTTCGTCAGAGCAATTTCCGAAGTGGTTGAAACATAACATGACTTTCGTCACTAGGTAAAGATGAATTCGGCTAAAGCGAAAGCTTACCAACACATATTTTGATAAATAGATAGGCGAGTTAAACTCGGCTCGAAATAGCAAATGTGTATAATGAAAGTTTATACGTCTAAACGACTTTTTTCTCAAGAGTAGGAGATAGAGTAAATAGACTTTTGAGTGATAGATAAGTTCAAGTCTCCACATACCTTTTAGTCGATGAAGTTTCACCGGTTCCTCGAGTAGTCCTTCGTCTTGTATGATGATTGCCATGGAGTTCTTGAGCTCAACTACACTTTCTATCCTAGTCCGAGACCTTTAGCTACATAGGCTAGAAATCAAGACTTATAGTTTTGATCACTAACATTAACAAACATGCTTGAGATAGCAACGCATGCGAGTTCGACCGAGCAATGATCTAACACTAAGAAAATCTATTACGAGAAGAGAGAAGAGAAGCAGACTGAAAAAATTGGAACGTGAGAATCCAATACCTTTGGCCACACACACACACACAAATATATATATATAGACTTCGTAAGAATCCCAAAACAAAAATCAGCTATATGTTAGAGAGGTTCTTTTATTTTTTTATATATATAGTATTTTTTTTTTGAAGCATGTATGCTAGAGAAGTGATAACTATTTAAAGAAAAAAACGGAAAATTGAATAGTTTTATCCTACATAAATAAATAATTATAATTATAATTATATATATATATATATTCTACGGGAAAAATCTGAAAATTAAGTAGTTAATCACATTATCTTAAATAATTAATTATTTACTTAATTAGTGGATACAAAAAAAAAAAAAAAAAAAATCGTTACATTAATTGATCTTTAAATTGACTTTCTAGAAACTTAGACCTTGATACATCATACTTTTGGTTTTGGTTCAAAACCCAAGTTATGTTGAAAATGTCAGAATTTTCCAAAAGCACAATGGTGAAAACAAAATTTTCACTCAAAATTCAAGTGAGTTTTAATTTTAATTTAAAATATTTAGGAGAAATATGAAATTTTCACATAAAAAGGGGTGGAAAACAAAATCTTCACCTAACATGGGGTGGAAATCAAAATCTTCACCTAACATGGCAATGGAAGACAATACAGGTCCATAGGACATGGAAAAGAATGGAAAAAAAAATTTCTTTATAAACCGTCAAAATAAACTATACCAAAATATTTTTATATTCTCTTTTCTAAAGAAACGGTTATGACTAGCGTGAAAATGGGAAAATGGTATAATAAATTCGAATTAAAACGTTATTTAGAAGGAAAAAACGAAAAAGTAAAAAAAAAATTAGAAAAAAAATTATAACATACGTGAAAACGGTTATAACGGGTCTAAATAACACCGTAGCGATTATTTAATCATAAACCTCATACTTTGTGCACAAAAGACTATCTTATTTAATCATAAACCTCATAATTTTAGGAACCTTAACTACTAGCCTAGGGTAATTGTGGAAAACAAACTATCTTCTTTGTGTTTCTTAATGTTCGTTCAAAATTCTATTTTGGCATCTAAACGAGGAAGGAGGGAGTATAAAAATAGGGACTTGAGAATTCAGAATAACCATGTCAAGATGCTTCTTCTTTAAACACACATAAATACAAAATTAAAGACTTAACAATAAAAACACAACGCAGTTACTAATAAGTTGGTAAACTCATGCATCCTTCTGAATACTTTTTATCCTTCAACGCAGACTATGTTCTACAGAAGCCATGTCTCAAAACAACTCCAAAAAAGCCACCATATCACAGCAGCCTGAAGTGAAATCCAATTACCTAGCTACTATCGAAACTCCTTCAGTTAACCGTTCCTGTAGTTACACATTTTCTAGTTTCAAAAAGTTACCCGCAGAGAGATCCCCTTCAATGTTATCTGAGTTGCGATGTGGCATAACCTCATCCCCAACACCAACCAAATCTTTCATCATTTTCCAGTCCTTGTAACCAAGCACATGTATGAACCGCTTACACCGAACTTCCCCGCATTTTATTAAATTTGAATTTGGTGCATTTCTTAATGAAACCACCTGATGACCATTATCACCTTTAATTTCAGCTCTACCCATGCTTACCAAACAACAAAGCGCAAATAAATTTTTTGCGGTCTGCGCAAAGGAATTTTTGTTGATAATAACATTTTCGAACTTTACCGATTTCTTCCTCGTCTTCAAAACCTCAAACATAGTAGCAATATTCTTAATAATTTTTGTCTTCTCCACTATTGCGTTGCCGTCTAGATCTTCTAGATAGTCAACTTCCATTATGGATCTCATACATTTCTTCGAAACCATCTTCTTCTTATTTGGTTCAGCAACCATGGTAATAGAACTGAAAAAGTGGGGGTACAACAACCACACCCAATATTTCGCTTAGCAATCTGTATGGACAAACTCCAATATACTTTCTAGAGAATCAACTAGACAGTCAGACTCAATCTAGGTAAAAAGTATATCAAAGAGTTTATATCTCAATCTCTCGATTAGATATATACTTAAGCAAATAGAAAAAGCTGCGAGTCTTTATCAAATACTAGAGAGATAACTTGGATGGTACCAAAAAAACAATATCCAAGTGTCAATCAATTTAAATCAACTACCAAAAGGTAGGATATTCTAATTGATTGAACAACGCACAACTTGTGATATTTCAATTATATAACAAAATATAATGCGGAAAAGAAATAACACAGATACCAGAATTTTGTTAACGAGGAAACCGCTAATGCAGAAAAACCCCGGGACATAGTCCAGATTGAACACACACTGTATTAAGCCGCTACAGACATTAGCCTACTTCAAACTAACTTCGGTCTGGACTGTAGTTGAACCCCAATCAATCTCACACTGATCCAAGGTACAGTTATGCTCCTACGTCTTTGATCCCAGTAGGATGCTACGCACTTGATTCCCTTAGTTGATCTCACCCACAACTAAGAGTTGCTACGACCCAAAGTCGAAGACTTTAATAAACAAATCTGTATCACACAGAAAAGTCTACGGTAATAGATAAATCCGTCTCCCACAGATATACCTACGATTTTTGTTCCGTCTTATGATAAATCAAGGTGAACATGAACCAATTGATAACCCGGACTTATATTCCCGAAGAACAACCTAGTATTATCAATCACCTCACAATAATCTTAATCGACGCGGCGAAAGAAGATATTGTGGAATCACAAACGATGAGACGAAGATGTTTGTGACTACTTTTTATCTTGCCTATCGGAGATATCAATCTCAAGCCAATATTTACGATTGTACTCGTATGATAGAAACAACAAGATCAGATCACACAACTACGAGAAAGTAGTATCGGTTTGGCTTCTCAATCCCAATGTAGTCTTTAAGTCGTTAAACTGGTTTAGAGAAGAAACCAAAGGTTAAAGGAGAATCGACTTTAGCTTATGCAACTAGTATCACACGTAAGGTGTGGGGATTAGGTTTCCCAGTTGCTAGAGTTCTCCCTTATATAGCCTTTCAAATCAGGGTTTGCAATCAATGTTAGCTTGGTAACAAAGCATTCATTATTCACTGTTAGATGAAAACCTGATTAGATTCAAGCTAATATTTCTCAACCGTTAGATCGAAAACTTAGCTTGTTACACACAAATGAAATGCATGTTTCTAGGCTTGTATAACCGTACCCAAACATGTACATTTGTTGGTTCAACAATAGTTAACCAAATGGTTAGCCATATGAGAAATTTCATATCAACCATATTCTTCTTCACCATAACTAGTTCAAATGACTCAAATGAACTAGTTAGAGAGTTGTTCAATTGCTTAGATATTATGTAACTACACAAGACACAATCGAAGCAAAAATGATTTGATTCACTCGAATCTGTTCATGAACTTTATAGCCACGGTTTGCAAAATGCATTCCTTAGTTTATATAAACATGAGTTCAAGAACAATCGTCTTTAGATATAACCAACTCAAGTTCGCGGACTGAAGTTCCCGGAAGGAGTTCACAAACTACAGCAGATTTTCTCGGGTCGAGAACTTCCGCCAGTTCGCGGACTGGGTTCGCGGTCTGAGTTCGCGGACTTAGTTCACGGCTCTTGTTCCGGTTCTCTTGATCAACAAAGTTCGCAAACTTCGGTTCAAGGAATAAGGACTTATACATATATGTGTTTCCACAACAATGCTTATATCCACCAATGGTTATATAATCCAAACTCTTATTTCAATCATTGAAATATTCTTAGAGGACGTTATATAGTTGTTATTCACAAACCATTTCTCGTCAAAGCAATTTTGAAAGTGATTGAAACGTAACATGACTTTCGTCATTAGGTAAAGATAAATTTGGCTAAAGCGAAAGCTTACCAACACATATCTCGAGAAATAGATAGGTGAGATAAACTCGTCTCGAAATACCAAATGTGTATAATCAAAGTCTATATAGCAAAACGACTTTTATCTCAAGATGGGAGATAAATAAACTTTTGAGTGATAGATAAGTTCAATTCTCCACATACCTTTTAGTCGATGAAATTCCAGAAGTTCCTTGAGTAGTTCTTCGTCTTGTGTGATGATTGCCATGGAGTTCTTGAGCTCAACTACACTTTCTATCTTAGTCCAAGACTTAGCTATAGTAGGCTAGTGTTTATGGGTGAAAACTATTTCTGCCGGTTTTGGTAATTTGGGGTGTGTGGATGAGAAATAAGTCTAAACCTTAAACAAATGCACTGCACGGGAGTGCTTGTAGATTCGAGAAATCAATCTGTGCAAATCCGTCATAAACTAAGAAATGGTCGTTCCAGACTTGTTTCGGTCACAAAGTGAAGGAGATGGGGTTGATCTTAGGGAGGGAAGCGAAGAAGGTGTTGAGATTGTGAAGGTGTTGGCTATGTATGACTTGTATCAGAAAGCAGAACTGGCTTGCATGATGCAAGCTATCAGTTCCGGTGTTTGAATACAATGGTATCAACACTTGCCTCTGTTTTCTGGACTTGTTTTGTTTTTTGGAAATAGGGAGGAGAACCTATTTATACAAGTCATTTGAGCCTTATTCACGTCTCTCGTGGGAAGTGGAGGAAGTGGAGTGATGGAGTAGTGGAGTTGTGTGTTAGTGTTACACGACCGCCTTGCCCACTTCTCCCGTCATCTCTAACCGTCTATGACTTCCCGACACGTTCTTGTGATGGCGCGTTGCATGCTTGCACGCTCGTAAACCGCTGAGACCAATACCCCAAAGATGTATCCCCAAGTTTGTGACATGATTGATGTCCCAAGTGTGTGGATCGTGGGACCCACAAGAAAAGTAGCATGTAATGCTAGATTAAATAACTAAGTTATTTAGAAAGTCGATACTTGTGAAGTACCGTGTGTATTCCGTGCAGTGTACTGCATCATGGTGTGGTAAAGTGACCGGTGGTGATCACCATGACGCCTCAATGACCAATTAACTCCCGACCGGGGTTGTATAACCAAGCCGGTGAAGTTGGACGACGAGATGATCTTTGAGACACTCATCCGCGACCGTTGGTGGAATTAGGGTTTTGAAGAGGTGCGCAAGCATCACTCTTCAGCTTGGTCGAATCCAAGCTTGGGATACAATTTTGGCAGGGCCGATCGTGCATGTGTGTAGACGACATGACGGTGTAGGCGCCCATACCTCATTGTCTCGTGAAAGTGTGATCTGGGCCACTCAATTTTTCCGGCGAAGTTGAGTGGTCGAGATCAATTTGCAACAGAAATCTGGTACTGCAAAAGCCGCGCATCATGCCTACTTCGGGCACGCGTTTGCTGATGGTGGATTTTAATTTAAGGGCTGAAATTGTAAAAGCCAAAATTATGCGCTAACATCTTGCAAAAGATAAAGCCATTGATAAGTGATGAATACTTCTTCACTTTACTAATTCACCTAGAATAGAGCATGTGGCAACAATCCTAGTATTCTATGAATTAAATACACAAAATTCATCCAGGTTGGAGCATGTAACAACAATCCCATATACCCTGTGAATTTACAACATTATTAATTAATACATGACCAGCCTCGTATTTCCTGTACTCATTACCGGTGCGGCATGACGACTAAGTGTTGTTCTCAGCAGAGCAACACGAATCTCCAAGCATTAATAATAAAACATATACGAAATACCTATACAGGCTACAACTCTCGGTGTGTTATACTAACCCGATTGAGCATATTTGAACCTGAACTGACCATATCAGTCTCAGAAACGATCACGACCATCCAACTTCACCAGCATGATTGGATGGCCTAGATTAAATCCATGCCCCCAAGCAGGTATTGGAATATTCACCACCGACCCAACGCAGACCCAGCATGGTCGGCCTCCAAAAAAAAAAAAAAGGGTGGCATAGCTTGCCAAACCGTCCAAGCCAAAGCAGTATGGACGAAAAACCCTAAATTAGGGTTTGCGGCACATTACATGTATCGCAAAACAGTCTCAACCATCCATCTTCGCAGGCATAGATGGAGGGTGTAGATGTAGATTCAAAGGTCCCAGAGCATGTCAACACAAACACCGTGGGCCCGCTTACATACCTGACTGATCGGTCAGGACCAACTATGGTTGGTTGTCTTGATTCGTGCGCCCCAAACTGGGTATGACACGCGGCCGACAAAACTTAATTAGGGTTGTGTCGCGATCACGAGCGTGCTTGACCTGCACGAATGATGGGTCCAGGAATATACTAAGCAGGTCTGGTAAGTATCAACACGATCACTGTGGGCCCACCTATCTCCACACCCGATCGGCCAAGATCAAACTTGGCTGCACATCTTGATTCGCGCGCCCAAACTAGGCGTGGTCACACTTCCCAGCCACAAACTGATCTCGACCGCTCAAGTTTACCGGACAAATTGAGTGGCTTAGATCACGTTTCTATGGGGACGATGAAGCATGTATATACACCCATCCTACCGTATGCACGCCGAATCGATCGGCCAAGACCGACCAAGCTTGGTCGTCTTGGAACGCGCGCCCAAAATTGGCATGATGCGCGGCTTTTGCGGCACCAGATTTCTGTTGTAAATCGATCTGAACCGCTCCTCTTTGCCGGTCAAATTGAGTAGCCTAGATCGCACCTTCATGGGACAGTGAGGTATGGACGTGTACACCAGCATGCCGTCTACACGCATGCCCTAGGTCGGTCCTTTCCAAAACACTCCCATGCTTGGATTCGACCAAGCCGAAGAGTGATGCTTGCGCACCTCTTCAAAAACCCTAATTCCATCAACGGTCGCAGAGATGAGTGTCTCAAAGATCATCTCGTTCGTCAACTTCACCGACTTGGTTATATAACCCTGGTCAGGAGTTAATTGGTCAGTGAGGCGTTATGGTGATCACCACCCGTCACTTTACCACAACATGATGTAGTACCTGCATAGAATACACACGATACTTCACAAGTATCGACTTCCTAAATAACTTAGTTATTTGATCTAGCACATGCTACTTTCTGTGGGTCCCACGATCCACACACTCGAGACATCAATCATGTCACAAACTGGGGGATACATACCGGGGTATTGGTCTCAAGGTTTTACGGCGTGCGGCGTGCAACGCGCCATCACAAGAACGTGTCGAGAAGTCATGGACGGTTAGATATACAGGAGAAGTGGGCAAGACTGGTCGTGTAACACCAACACACAACTCCACTACTCCATCACTCCACTTCCTCCACTTCCCACGAGATACGTGAATAAGGCTCAAATGACTTGTATAAATAGGTTCTCCTCCATATTTCCAAAACAACAGAACAAGTCCAGACAACAGAGGCAAGTGTTGATACCATCATATTCAAACACCGGAACTGATAGCTTACATCCTGCAAGACAGTTCACTTTACATACAAGTCATACATAGCCAACACCTTCACAATCTCAACACCTTCTTCGCTTCCCTCCCTAAGATCAACCCTATCTCCTTCACTTTGTGACCGAAACAAGTCTGGAACGACCAATTCTTGGTTTAGGCCGGATTTGCACAGATTGATTTCTCGAATCTACAAGCACTCCCATGTAGTGCATTTGTTTAAGGTTTAAACTCATTTCTCATCCACACACCCCAAATTACCAAAACCGTGCAGAGATAGTTTTCACCCATAAACAATTGGCGACCACAAGTGGGAGGTTGATCTCTCGGTTACAAAAAATTGAATTCTCAATTTTTTCGGTTTTCATCTCGCGATGTATCCTTACCCGAAAACCACAGGTGGTTCAGATATCATGGGAAGTGTAGCTAGAATGCTGGAGGATGTCTTGGAAAATCAAGCCGGTATCGCTAGAAGACAGAGCGAAACATTCCGCCTTTTGAATGATATAACAGCACAATTACAAGAAGGGTCGGCAGGCATCTACTCAGACAGTACAAGAAACGCTGGATCCTTAGTCAGGAGTTACACCTTTACCAGTGGAGATGCAGAAAGAGCGCGTAATCACAGGGGACTCAAGAGAGATGAACAACATGGTCTAGCCGACAACGAAGACTCGAGGCAACTCCACAGAGGAAAAGACTTGTCCGGGGTACCACAAAGTCTGCCGGATAAAGAAAGGGAGCCTGCAGCTTATGGATCCCTGCTGGAAGATTTATATCTCAAGACCCTTGTCAAAGCCCGGAAGACTGTTCAATCCGCATCGACCTTTCAACTAAGTGAAGAAATGCTTGAGAAAGGAGAGATCAATCAAGGAACACATGAGTATAGAGGATGGGAGCATTTAATTCGATCACTCAGCAGTGATATTATGATACCTTCCACACCCCGTCACCAGGGCAAGCGATCCGCGGATATGATGGCACTCACAAGTCTTCCAACTTCATCTCCGAAATGTGCTCCACATCGAAACCATGTAGAGACACCACAATGCCCACGAACGCAAGAAGAGCTAGACTCGAAGTACCTACACTTTCCGTTCCCAATGGAAAAGATTTTGGAGTTGCTGGAGGCATGGGTACGAAACAGAGAGGTGGAGCTACCTCCTGTATGGCGTCCACCAACTAATCAAGAAGTAATGGACACGAGGTAATGTCATTTCCACCGGTTCCTTCACCACCCTACCAGTGAATGCAACGCTTTGAAACGCATTGTTCAGAAGAAGCTTAATTCAGAGGAATAGCTTTCCCTATCTGGGAGATTAATACGGACGATTTCCTTAGAGAGGCTACTTCGGTTTGATACAAGTGAGGCTTCAAAATCAAGTAAGTTATATTCAACAATTTTACAAGAAAGATAGTTTTAGAATTCACTGGGGACTTGGTATCCCACACATGGAGAAATAGGCTCAATGATCAAACACCATGTTTGTTTCCATTCATACTTCCCTTTTATGCGGCATTTGCAATTTCATATGATATGTCAATCATTCATGACCAAGATGCAAATTCCATTTAAAATAACCTCTTTCAGAAAAGTTATTCACAAAACTATCTCAAAATAAACCAATTCAATTACATATTAATTCAAAACCGGAAGTCAAATTATGAAAGGAAATCCTCACTATCACTCAAGAAGAAAAACATCTAAAAGAAGAGACAAGTATATGGCACGAATCCTTCAAGGAAAGTCCTTCAGCAGCAACTCGTCCTTCTGGGCAAGAGCAACTTTCATCCTTTGAAGTACAGCCTGCTTCAGCTTCAACTCCTTAGACAACTTTTCAACCTCTTCTTCCTGGCGAGTAACACAATCTGCAGAAGGGACTTCATCTTGTAATTTCTGGAGCTCCTGAATCTCGGAGAACCCTTTGAAGAACCAAGGAGCATTGAAGTCATACTTCACAAACACATCTCGATGGCACTTCCAGTCTTCAATCATCTCTTCAGAAACTGTTCGACCAGTCGTGACGCTCATCCCATGGATAGAAAATAAAGCTTCCTGAACGCGGTTGACCAATGCAAGACGACTTTTGAGCTTCGTAGTGGTGGCAATGTGGCCGTGCTTCTCCTATATCGCCGTGTACAACCTTTTGAACTGAGCTGGCACACTGAATCCTCCAACCAACACATGACCTGGATAAGGGACAATGAAGGGAGGATCGAACAAAGCTCCAGGCTGCACTACCAATACTTCACCAGTCACATGAGCCTTGTCGATTCATAGGAGGTCTTTCGAAGAAGTCACCACGACAGCTTTATTGATTGAAACCTGCTCAGAACGTTCTTCAAGGGGAGCCACCTCAACAATAGCGGATGTTGCCTCTCTTACATTCCTCCCGATGTCTACTTCACTCTGGGTGCTAATTTCCATTATGGCCCCATCAACGAGATCACTTGAGGAGGCACCTTGTCCGGCCGAACTTGCATCATCTCTGTCATTATCTAGAAAGGGAGCGGTTTCACCAGACTTCTCGGCATAACAATCAGTGTCGCCAGACTTCTCAACATGAAGTCCAATGTTACCAGGCTTCTCGTTCTGAATGCGCGCCAACCTTGTGAAAACATTCTCTTTCGGAATTCCATGATTTCAAGCAAGGATCACTCTTAGAAGAATTCACTCTGGAGAAATGAAAGAATCGACAGAAAGAGATTTAAATACCTGCATATTGGAAGAATTGAGGATCACCGAATCACATGCCTGCCTCTTGGATCTTTCTCCTGCTTGGGGACTGCAATCATCATCTCTGGACCGTTTGGCTGGGAGTGGCTTCAACCGGAAATGGTTCTTCAAGGCGTCAGAAGATGGCTCACCACGGGAATCTGTCACAACATCCTCCGAGAATTCTTGGAAAGCCAACAGTTGCTTCCTCCAAAATTCCTTATACTTGTCGGTTACCACTGGGTTTCTCCCAATAGGCCAGAAGGGAAGACTTCTGCGATGCCAAGAACACGTCAGCATCAAAGATACCCGGGAGGAGTTCTTTCGGAGCCTCCGACAGACGGATAAATGGAACACCCTGGTCAAATCCCATTTGACGAGAAGCCCTGTCAATGTTGTACGGAGCCACAGTAAGAGCTTCATTGAATAGAGACGGGATATATCCCGGAATGCAGCTGTGTAGATAAATAAGTTCTCCAAATTTCATAGTGTTGGCATCGGTACGCAACGCAACATCAGGGCCGTCAAAAGCAATAGCAAAAGTCTTTGGCTGAGCAATGGAAGAGTGGATCGGCCCCCATGGGTGGAAATTTACAGAAGACACATTATCAAAGATATCCACGAGTTTCGCACCGATTCTGGGACGCCTCCTCTGCCAACGGAGTATTCTCGAGCCACCATACAAATTGCTGAGCGAAGTTGCAGGAACAGGAGCATAACTTTTGAAATGTTCCCACACGAATGCCTGAATAAAAGCGAAGTGGACATACGACTCCACCTTCTTGTACCCGTTGGAAACATGCATATCCATTGCTAAGGCGTCCAGATGAAAATACAACGATCCAAGGAACAAGGCACCTAAGGGAAGAACTTCACCTTTTGCTAGATTTATAGCAATCTTAACCAAAGACACCCCTTATGGTTTTCTTTCCCAGAACCAGTCGTCATATATATCTCTCGGATAGCCACAAAGACAGGAATGCAATCACGCTGAGCTCGTTTTCCAACTCTTGATCCGGTTCTGGGTCTACAGGAGACCACTCCGATACCCACCAGGTGTAAAAGCATCTTGTATCTTTTTTCTCCTCCTTGTCCATATCGTCGAACTCTGCCACCTTTTGGAGTATAGCATCATAATCACGTTGTTCCGCGTCAGAAAGCTCATAATAAAAACTCCCAGCGACAGGCAGGTTCATCAATGCAGCTACGCTTTCCAGAGTAATAGTCATCTCTCCCCATCTAGATATAGCTGTATGAGTAGAAGGGCGCCACCGAGAAATGAAAGTAATCAAGCCTGCAGCATCTTTCTTAATTTAAAGAGTAGCAGATGCCATGACTGCATTAAGGATTTGCGCTTTAGTCAAATTAGCTTTAACATCCTTATCATTCAACATGCGTCTCATCCACCCTTCATAAGAACCCAGTGGAGTATGACAAATCTTGAAGTCGATAGGAGAAGGCGGATATTCATTTCTTCGAAGACAGAACCTCATCACAAGTGCCGAAGAAGAAGATGGATCAGCTTCCATATTTTCTGAATCGGAAAGCAGGACTATCCTATGAGAGGGATGTTTCCTAATGTTTGGAAAAGACAAGGTGAAAAACTCATCAACAATGTTCGGCATATCTTTGAAGTCATCAACACTTCTCGACTTGGCACCAGCATTATCTCCAGAAGACATATTAACATGATTTCTTTTCTTCATTCTACAACAAAAGACAGGAGTCGAGATTTTATATAAAAACACGCGATACGTGTGTGAAATGCATTCACGTTGGAATACACAAGGTCAAAGGGGATTGGGTCCAAACACCGGTATTGCTCAAGCATCAAGTCCGGTACTGCTCAAGCTTCAAGTCCGGTATTGTTCAAGTTTCAAGTCCGGTATCGTTCAATTTTCAAGTCTGGTATCGTTCAAGTTTCAAGTCTGGTATTGATCAAGTCACAAGTCCGGTATTGCTCAAGTTTCAAGTCCGGTATTGCTCAAGCTTCAAGTCTGGTATTGATCAAGTCACAAGTCCGGTATTGCTCAAGTTTCAAGTTCGGTGTTGGTCAAGGACACAAGGCTGGTATAAAAGCGACATTGCATAACACGGTTTTCTTATGTTCATGGGAATCATGTTCACAAAATTCAAGCCGAATTTCTTTTCCAAGCTGTTGATGGTGGATTTTCGTTCAAGGTTAAATTTGTAAAAACCGTAAAAAAATCATGGCGCTGACATCTTGTAAAAGATAAAGCCATTTATAAGTGTTGGATACTCCCTCACTTAATTCACCAAGAATGGAGCATGTAGCAACAATCCCATTATGTGAATACATGAAATTCCTCCAGGTTGGAGCATGTAGCAACAATCCCTTCCTGTGAATTTCATATCGGCCTTGTATTTCCAGTACTCATTATCAGTGTGGCATGACGACTGAGTGTTACTCTTACAGAGTAACACGAACCTCCAAGCACTATAATGAAACCATGTACGAAATACCCGTACAGGCTGACTCTCGGTGTGTTATACTAGCCCGATTGAGCCCCTCTCTCGGTGTGTTATACTAGCCCGATTGAGCATCCGTCTTGACCGTATCGGTCGGATATGATCGTCGATCGCGATCATCCAACTCCATAAGCATGATTGGATGACCCCGGATCAATTCCATCACCCCCAAGCGGTATGGAATACCCACGGCCGACCCCGCATGGCCGGTCATTGGCCTAGCTTGCCAAGAAACCGTTCATACCAAGCATTATGGACTTTAAAACCTAAATTAGGGTTTGCGACATATTACATGTGTTGCAAAGCAGTCTCAACCATCCATCTTCGCGGTATAGATGAAGGGTGTAGATGTAGATTCAAAGGGCCCGAGCATGTCAACACGAGCACCGTGGGACCGCCTACACACTTGACCAATCGGTCAAAACCGACCATGTTTGGTCGTGACAAAATTGTCACCCAAACAAGAGATGACGACGGCTTTGAAAGCCCAAATTAGGGTTTCAAGTCATCACGCGCGTCCATCTTCTCCGCACGAATGGAGGGTCACAGATTAGATTAAGCGGGTCCTGGTCATACCAAAGCATGACCACCGTGGACCCGCCTATCCCTCACTTGATCGGCCAAGGCATATCATGCCTGGCCATTCCAAAACGTGCGCCCAAACTAGCATATCCACGCCTCCCAAACCACAAACTGATCTCGACCACTCAACTTCGCCGGACGATTTAGATGGCTCGGATCACGTTTTAATGGGATATTCAGGTATAGGCGTGAACACCAGCCTACCACCTTCATGCCAGGCCAACCGACTAAGTCCGACCAAGATTGGTCGTCTTGGAACGCGCGCCTGAAGAGGGCGTGATGAGCGGCCCTGCGGCATTGGTTTTCTATCGCAAATTGATCCCGACCACTCGATTTCACCGGATGAATTGAGTGACCCAGATCATACTTTCGTGAGGGAATGGAGTACAGGCGCCTACACCGTCATGCCGTCTACACGCATGTATGGTCGGCCTGGCCAAAATTGTATCCCATGCTTGGTTTCGACCTAAGTCAAGAGTGTTGCTGCGCACCTCTTCAAAACCCTAATTTCATTAACGATCGCAGATGAGTGTCTCAAAGATCATCTCATCCGTCCAACTTCACCCGACTTGGTTATACAACCCTGGTCAGGAGTTAATTGGTTAGTGAGGCGTCATTACCCATCACTTTACCACACCATGATGCAGTACCTGCATAAAATACACACGGTACTTCACAAGTATCGACTTCCTGAATAACGCAGTTATTCAATTCAGCATTACATGCTATCTTTCTTTCGTGGATCCACGATCCACACATTCCAGACATCAATCATGTCACAAACTGGGGATACATACTGGGTATTGGTCTCAGCGGTTTACGGCGTGCGGCGTGCAACACGCCATCACAAGAACGTGTCAGGAAGTCATGGACGGTTAGAGATGAACAGGAGAAGTGGGCAAGACTGGTCGTGTGGCACCGACGCACAACTCCACTACTCCATCACTCCACTTCCTCCACTTCCCACGAGAGACGTGAATAAGGCTCAATGACTTGTATAAATAGGTTCTCCGCCCTATTTCAAAAAACAACAGAAGTTCGGGCGAGACAGAAAACCAAGTGTTAATACAAAACGTATCCCAACACCCCGGAGCACCGCTTGCATCAATCACAAGCCTGCTCACCTTTCTCTACAAGTCATAAGCAAGCCAACACCTTCACAATCTCAACACCTTCTTCGCTTCCCTCCCTAAGATCAACCCCATCTCCTTCACTTTGTGACCGAAACAAGTCTGGAACGGCCATTTCTTGGTTTAGGCCGGACTTGCCACTAGTGGAAAAGGGGGTTTCTTCAACCCACAGGAACGACCCCGGTCAACAGTCATTTGACCTTAAACCGATGAAAGACCGTAGCGAAATAAGAAAAAACACGGAGAAATTCCCAGATGTCTAAAAGCCGTCTCTGAATAAGTATTACTTTATCCCTATTATAGATTTTTATTATTTGAGCAGATAAATACCTCTCTCTCTCCCATTTCCAATCTCATTTTCTCTTTCTTCTTCTGCTCTCGGTCTCCATTTCTAACCTAAGGAACTCGCTCCATGGAAGTGGAGAAATCAGTAACCCCAGATGCTATTTCAACCAAACTAGTAAACCTTCTATAGATTCGTCTTCCTAAATCCCTCAAATTGCTAGTCGAGTTGTAGATCTCAAATCACTGGAAACAGATTCAACTTCATTATTTCTCTATTCTTCTCAAAATCAAAATAAAAAAAATAATCTGGTATCAAATTAGATGTGAGATGTGATTTGAATCTAAGGGGTTTCATGATTAGTGTGATATGTGATTTGAAGCAAGGGTTTTTGTTCGTGTTTTTTTTTCTTCACTAAATGGAAAATGAGCTCCCAGATCCATACATCAGCATCAAGAACTCTTAGACCACTTACCTCTTATCTAAAAGCTCATCTCTTTCCAGCGGTGAGTCATATTTATATTTTTTCTCTTTTCTTCTATTTTTGGATTTTTTTTTATTTTTTTTTTTGATGATCAATTTTATTTTCTGAATCTTAGAGGTAGAGAAGGCAATAGAGGAAAGTTGGTGGTGGATCTGATGTTATTATCGATATTGTTCCTAAGGAGGGATTGGTGGAATTGAAAGTGGTACTGGTATGTGGTAGATGAAGATTATAAAGTACTCAATTCTTAGTTTATCTCAGTATCTCTATAAGGGTTTCTCTTTGTGCAGCCACTAAATTTCGTCTTTGTGTGTTTTCAGTAAGAACAAGAGTATCTCCCGATGAAATCAGGGTGGAGGTACCAAGGTAATGGTGTGGTGTTATATATTTAATGATCTTTCCTTGTATGCTGTCAAATGATTAGTACTTTAAGGATGTTGTTGCTAAACTAGTTAGATCTCAAATGGGTATTTTTGTTTGCAAGCTTTATAACAAATGGGTATTCTCTCCTATATATTCCTAGGTTCTTGAATGAATGATATGAAATTTTAGTTAGTTGGTGTTATACCATGTTTGAAGAATGTTGTCAAATGGGTATTTTTCATCTGTATCGCGCATGATTTGTATGATTAAATTTCGAAGATAGGATACTATTTAGTTGCTCTGCAAAGAAGAAAACCATTTCAAATATGAGTCACTACATCACGTGTGCCAATGTTTTAGGAAGATTGGTACTTGTTTTTGAAATTTCGAATACTCGTACTTGTTTTTGAAGTCTTACTCTGATGATTTTAGAGTAAAAGCCCGATGCAACCTACTGAAACCCACCACTTGCGCCAATCTTCTGAATTAGCTTGCTTACATATATGTTACTCTCAACTTTTCTCATGTTCTCGGTACTCTTACAAAGTGTCATATGCCCCGTATTATTTTTGAACTCTATATCAGTTCATCATCGAGAAGTTAGTCATTACGAGGATGCAAAACCTTGGAACAAAATGTGTGATCTTGCATTTTCCTGCTCAACACGGAATGAAATCGAGAAATCTGATGTTGTTAGTTTGGTCACTGGCTCAACTATGGCTTGTACTTCTCAAGCAGTTGATGTACTGAGAAAAGCTAATTGCTCCAACAAAGGTCACTTTGGAACTGGAGAGGTATGAATTACTATCCCATGAGTTCTTGTCATCTTCATTTAGTTCTAAGAAATATTGCGAGTAATTTCAATTCTTCTTTTTTTTGGCTATTACATAGTATTGTTTCTGAATGTAACTTGCCTTTCTAGGTATATCATTGATGAGAGGTAGGGATTGAGAAATATAAATATTGGATCAGCACTGCTCTGACTCAGGTAAATTACAAGAACCTATCAGAGCCTTGTTTCTTGTTATCATTTTGGTAGTTATTAGTTTCTCCAAGTCTCATTACAAATCGTATTAAGTTTATAGTTCGACTTTCAGGAAGTATGGTGCCGTAAGGTTAACTTTTGAAGTTGAAGGACTAACTGTCTTGAGAACGACCCAGGTAATTGTTCACCACTCTTCTCGCATCTTGGTCGTTGTAAAGCAATGTACTAGTTAAGCATACTTACATTACAATACATTAGACAAAATTTATCAATTTTGAATCTCAGTTATTTGTTTGTTATCCACATTTGACAATGAGCTTTTGCATTTTTGCTTGGAAAGGATCTTGAACATTTCTATGCCTATTTGTATGCTGGGATTTACTATGAAATCTCAGGTTGTCTGAATAGTTCAGTTATGTCTCACAACCAGGTGCTTTCTCAGGTGCATAAATCATAGCCATAATCCAGACATTGATGTTTATGAGATAATTATGAAGTGATAGTCTGATGAGGCTTGTATATGATTCTTTTGTCAATTTAATATAGTTTGTATGGTTTATGTTCATTCAATTTATATGTATAAGCATGGTTAGAAGTGAATTAAAATTTTGTTCCGTCTCTGTATGTCTTTGTTCTGTCTTTAAAATGATTCTAAACTGATTTCGAAAACTAATTTGCAAAATTGAACAAGAAAGCGATTCCATTGTCTCTATAGGTCTTAGTTCTGTATCTATGCTTTGTTTGAATGTTTGGGATAGTTGAAAATCAAGGCATTGTAACATAAATGTACAGTTCCATTTCAGAACTTATCACCTCAATTTATTGTACAAACAAGACAAAAACACTTGAACTTTGTCTATTGATCCTATAAGCTTTAGTATTTAGATATGAGTGTAGTGATACTGTTACTCAACATTGTTATTATCTATTTCAGGAGAAGATATCAGCTATGCACTGTAGGTTCAAAGATTTCAGGAGGCTGTTGTTGAAGTTGTCAAAAAGACAAGCTTAGAAACATCTTGAATGTGTTGTTGTATATCGAGTCATTATGATGTGACTCTGATTCATATTAAATTATTTGAAATATATCTCAGGACTTCAAGAAGAGATGGATTGTTTTTTCTTTTTCGTTTAGCATTTTTTAATTGGTTTAGTGTTGATTTTTGATTGCAGCTTAAGGATGGAGAAGTAGATGAAATTATGTGCGACTTTGATGAGCATGGGACTCTTACCAACTGGATTACACCTTGGTGAAGTTAAGAATATGGTTATTCGAGGTGAAGTTGGTGTTGTCTTTTGAAGAAAGAAGGTGATAACTTGTTTCCCTATAGAACCGCTATTTTTATTTTGGATTTTGTAAAATCAGTATTGTCGGTTGTGTGTATGAAAACACAGAAGTAACATGAACATTTATGGTAGGAAGCCTCAATACTTCCATGATATTTATCACTAAGAGGTATATTATACATGGAACTGAGAAGTCCATTTCTATTACATTGCGAGATCAAGGAGAAATAAACTCAACAATAAGAGATACCAAGAAGAGTCCAATATGCTAAAGTGGTAATTAGAAGAGACCTACTACTTTTCATTTCATCTATTGGTTACTTTAGCTCCTCTAGCAAAACTTGCTTGTATTTTAGTTGGATTTTTATCGATTTAGCTTGCCGCTTGCGACATTAGAATTGAACCACATGAAACATGTTAAGATAGGCATCAAGCAAAGGAATCTAATTTATGAATGCTTATATATGAGTTTCGATCTTAAAGACCCAATGCATAACATTCACATGTGAACAACTTAGGATTCAACTTCGGTAGCTGAATATTGTATTTGTAAAAGAAGTAATATCAATTTCTTGAAACTATTCTGTAGCTATTTCGGATTTCATTTGTCCCATACTTCTATCCATGATCTGTCTATTCCTGTAGTAGCTCTTACGCTCAAAGAGTGAAAAACATTTCTCTTAAAACTGATTTTAAGACTAGAACAACTTATTACTCTTAAAACTGATTTCAAGACTAGAACAACTTATTACAGCAACTGCTACCTTAGCCCTTGATATGTGTATGTTCAATTGAACTACCTTAGTTGATTCAACTGTTCTGTTACTCCTCTAGACTTAACTTGTCTACTAGCCAAACATTTTCTATGACATGTCTTAACCTGCTGGCTATGTTGATATTTAACTTTAACATTATTAAGCTTAACTTTTTAATGGTTTTGCAGGATGATATCTGGGAATGGATCAAAGATAAGGTGTATTGCCTCGCAGATATGCTAGCTGGTTAGAAAGGTGGTCCTAAGAAGATTTTTAGAAGTGACGTTTCATCTGCCATCTTTATCGATTATGATGAGGTATAAATTTGGTAGTCCCATAGATTTAATTATGCGCATATCATTTTGTCTTGTTCCATCGTCACCAAATCTGAAATTGATTCATTGAATCATACGAATTACCAATAATATTAACGCGTTGGTTATGTCAACAAAATTATGGAGTTTGAATATAACTAAGGCAAATTTAACTTACACTCGTGAGATTAGATTAACCTTTATATGGCAACATCTTTTGAAGTTTTCTGCGAACACATTTTCAATACAACCTGGGAAGATTTAGATTGTTCATATAGCTTTGGATTGTTATATTTTCTGGTGAACAATGACTAAATGGACTGATCTTTTCTAAAATCTGTGTATTTTCAGGTCCAAGAGCAATGAAAGTTGCTTTATTTTTCTGTTAACTGAAGAAGGTTCCACTTTTGACTTTCATTTTTGTTTTTTTTAGCTGGTAAATACGTTATAAGCATTTTCTTGAGTATTGTGACCTCCCCAAAATAATCAGCTAATGGATTTTTCTGTGCAGGTACACTATTATGAAGTAGGAATAAGTTCTTCATCATCATCGGAGTTTATAATTTTGCTGTTTAATCAATGGTTTTTTAGTTCATCGTTTTGTAATCGAATCCTAGAACTACAGGTTACACTGGTCAGAACTACAGATTTTAATTCTTTGTGTAATTTGAAACCAATGAATCAATGAATGTTAAATTGAATGATTATTTGTGTGCAAGTTTAATTTGATTCTCATTTTTATTTGATTTGAATTTGGTTTTCATTTGATTCTCATTTGAATTCTAATTTGAGTTTCATTTGATTCTCATTTGAATTTTAATTTGAGTTTCATTTCAGATTTAGTCAGATTCAGTCAGGCCAGACAGCCAATCTGAATCTATTTTTTTTTATATTAAGATTTATATCTGTGACTGATTAAAGGCAGTCATAAATTTTTTACCGTTAAAATCGGTCGTTGATATAAGATTTTCAACGACCCCCAGAGACACGTCATAGTTGAAAAAGACGCTCAAACAGCGACCCTTTCTTCGACCGACAAAGCAAGTCATAGATACGAGTTAAATGACTTGCTTTGTCGGTCGCGAAACTGCTGATTTCCACTAGTGTGCACAGATTGATCTCTCGAATCTACAAGCACTCACTGCGCAATGCATTTGTTTAAGGTTTAGATTCATTCCTCATCCACACCCCAAATTACCAAATTATACAGGAATAGTTTTCACCCATAAACAATTGGCGACCACAGTGGGAGGTTGATCTCTCGGTTACAAAAAATCGAATTCTCAATTCTTCGATTTTCGTCTCACGATGTATCCTCACCCGGAATCCGCAGGTGGTTCAGATATCATGGGAAGCATAGCTGGAATGTTGGAGGATGTCTTGGCAAATCAAGCTCGGTATCACCGTAAGGCGAGCGAGACATTTCGCCTTTTGAATGATATAGCAAGCACAATTACAAGGAGGGTCGATAGGCATCAACTCGGACAAGGTAAGAAACGTTGAATCCTTAGTCGAGTCACACCTTTGCAAGTGGAGAAGCAAAAGAGCACGTAGTCGAAAACGAATCAGAAAGATGGACGACATGGTCCATACATAGGAAAAGACTTGTCCGAGTACCGCAATGTCCGCCGGATAAAGAAAGAGAGCCCTGCAGCCTATGGAGCCTCGCTAGAGGATTTATATCTCAAAACTCTTGGCCAAGCCCTAAAACTTGTCCAATCCGCGTGACCTTTCAACCGATCAAGAAATGCTTGAGGAAGGAGAAATCAATCGGAAATACCTGAATACGAGAGGATGAGAACGTTCAATCCGGTCACTCGGAAAGGACATTACGACACCTTCCACATCCCTTTACCTAGGCAAGCGATCCGCAGATATGACGGCACTCGCAAGTCTTCCAACTTCATCTCCTGTTCCACATCAAAGCCACGGAGAGACATCACAACGCCCACTAACGAATGAAAAGCCAGACTCAAGGTACCTATATTTCCCCTTCCCAATGAAGAAGATTAGACTGAGCTACCGGAGACGTGGGTGCGAAATGCGAGGTGGAGCTACCCCCGTATGGCGTCCGCCTACTGATCAAGAAGTAATGGACTCGAGGTACTGTCATTACCACCGGTTCCTTCATCACCCCACCAGTGAATGCAACGCTTTGAAGCGCATTCTTCAGGAGAAGCTTGGTTCAGAGAGATAGCTCTGAGAAGTTAGTGCGGAGGATTTTCTTAGAGAGGCTACTCCGGTTTGATACAAGTGAGGCTTCAAAAGCAAGTAAGTTTTACTCAACAATTTTACAAGAAAGATAGTTTAGAATTCACTCGGGGACTTAGCATCCCGCACGTGGAGAAAGAGGCTTAGTGATCAAACGCCATGTTTGTTTCCACTCGTACCCCCCTTTTACATAACATTTGCAATTTCATGTGATCTGTGCAATCATTCATGACCAAGATGCAAATTTCATTTAACATAATCTCTTTCAAAAAAGGTTGTTCACAAAACTATCTCAAAATAAGCCAATTCAATTACCTATTAATTCAAAACCGGAGGTCAAAGAAAATCCTCACTATCACTCAAGAGAAAAAGCATCTAAAAGAAAAGTCAAGTATATAGCATGAATACTTCAAGGAAAGTCCTTCAACAACTCGTCCTTCCTGGCGAGAGAGACTTTCATCCTTTGAAGCGCACTGTTTTGACTCTAGCTCCTTAGACAACTTCTCAACCTCTTCTTCCCGGCGAGCAACACAGTCCGCAGTAGGGACTTCATCCCGTAATTTCAAGATCCCGAATCTTGGAGAACCCTTTGAAGAACCAAGAAGCATTGAAGGCATCTTTGCAAACACGTCCCGATGGCACCTCCAATCTTCAATCATCTCCTCAGAAACTGTTCGACCATTCGTGACGCTCATCCCGGATAGAAACTAAAGCTTCTTGGACGCGGTTGACCAACGCAAGACGACTTTTGAGCTTCGTGGTGGTAGCAATATGGCCGTGCTTCTCCCATATCGCTGTGTACAACTCTTCGAATCGAACCCAACAACAATCCACCAACCAACACATGACCGGATAAGGGACAGTAAAAGGAGGATCGAACAAAGCCCCAGCCGCATCACCGGTAATTCACCAACCACATGAGCCTTGTCGATTTGCGGGGCCTTTCGGAAGAAGTCACCACAATAGCCATATTCACTGGAACCTGCTCAGGACGGATTTCAAGGGGAGCCGCCTCAATTATTGCAGACGCTACCTTTCTTATACCCCTTCCCATCTACTTCGCTCTGGGTACTAATTTCCATCACGACCCCGTCAACAAGATCACTCAGAGAGGCGGCTTGTCCAACAGAGCTTGCATCATCTTTGTCATGGTCGGGAAAAGGAGCGGTTTCTCCATACTTCTCAACACGAAGATCAGTTTCTCCAGACTTCTCAGCATGAAGATCAGTTTCTCCAGACTTCTCAACATGAAGATCAGTTTTTCCAGACTTCTCGGATGAAGATCGTCATCACTGACCTTCTCATTCGAATACGCGCCACCTTGTGAAGACATTCTCTTTCGGGAATCCCCGATTTCAAGAAAGAATTACTCTTAGAAAGATTCACCCCGGAGAAATAAAAGAACCAACGGGAAGAAATTTAAATACTGCATATTGGAGGAATTGAGGATCACCGAACCACATGCCTGCCTCTTGGATCTCTCTCCCCTTGGGGACCGCAATCCTCGGCTGGTCCGTTTGGTGGAAGTGGCTTCAACCGGAAATGCTTTTTCAAAACGTCGAAGATGGTTCACCACGGAAACTCCACACAATACTCTCCGAGAATTCTGTAAAATCAACGAGCTTGCTTGCTCCAAAATTCCTTGTACTTATCGGTTACCACTGGGTTTCTCCCAATAGGCCAGAAGGGAAGGCTCACCCGCTCCAAAAACATGCCAGCGTTAAGAATATTCGGGAGAGATTCTTTCGAACCCTTGTTGAACGAATAAATGGGACACCCCGATCAAATCCCATTTGGCGAGCAGCCCCCACAATATTGTACGGAGTCACAAAAATTCTCGATTAAATAGAGACGGGACATATCCTGGAATGCAGGCTGCCTTGAGTAAATAAGTTCTCCAGATTTCATAGTTTCGACATCGGTACACAACACGGCATCGGGACCGTCGAAATGATAGCAAAAGTCTTTGGTCAACAATGGAAGGGTGGACTGGCCCCATGGACGGAAATCTACAAATGACACATTGTCAAATACGTCCACAAGTTTCGCACCGCCTTTGGGACGCCTTTTATTCCAACGGAGTATTCTCGAGCCACCATACAAGCACGAGCGAATTTCCGGGAGTAGGAGTGTAACTTTTGAAGTGTTCCCATAAGAATGCCTGAATAAAAGCGAAGTGAACGTGCGACTCCACCTTCTTGTACCCGTTAGAAACATGCATGTCCATTGCTAAAGCGTCCAGATGAGAATACAGTGATCCAAGGAACAATGCGCCTAAAGGAAGAACTTCACCCTTCGCCAGCCTTATAGCAATCTTAACAAGGTCACTTCTAATGGTCTTCTTTCCAGAACCATCATCGAATATATCCCTGGATAGCCATAAAGACAGGAACGCAATTCACATCGGAGCACACAATGGCCGGTTTAAAACACCATTCAAGTCCGGTACAAATTTTAGTCTGGTATTGATTTCGATCTGCATTGGTTTCAAGTCCTGGTGCGAGTTTCATCTGGTATTGGTTTCAAGTCCTAAGACAAGTTTCAAGTCCGGTATTGGTTTCAAATCATCAGGCATATGTATGTGGGACTACATTCACGGGCATGTATTACAACACGTTTTTTTTTCCTCATGATCATGGGAATCGTGTTTACGGGATTCAAGCCAAGATTTTTTCTTTTCAAGATACAACCTAAAAGCTAGGTTTTGCATGCAATGGTGGAAAGAATCAAAAGAAACATGATCATGGATTCACGGGTTGTCTTACTAAGCAATTCTAGAAAATATTGACGTATCAACCTTGGTGGAAAAACTAAGCATATACATGTCTTACAAAAGGTGTTTACCTAACAAACTAGAGTTTTACCTTTGAAAAAAAAAAAAAAAAAAAAAAAAGCCTCGGACGGACGGCGGCGCACGTGCAGCCCTATGCAACGGCAACAGGGAGCGGCGGTGGTCACGACGGGAGCTACTCAAAAAAAAAAAAAAAAAAGGAGAACTCGTGAGGAAAAAAGAAAAGGGTTTTTGCCTCTTTTATAGACAAAAAATTAGAATAATCCCAATAGAAGAAGGATTTCTCCCTTATTTGGTTTCCTCTTTTGATTCAAATACCCAAAGAAAGAAACCGGCCCCACCAAAGGATTCCATACAAGCGTGACGGCGTGGGCAACTAGCGATCGGCCAACACTCTTCCGGGTAAACTCCTTTTAACCTGTCTTTCCCATATATGTATGTCGCAATCTCATGCCTACCACACAATAGTGTAACCATTATGTGCTAGGCAGGGGACTTAATGTTGATGGTGGATTTTCGTTCAAGGTTAAATTTGTAAAAAACCGTCATGCGCTGACATCTTGTAAAAGATAAAGCCATTTATAAGTGTTGGATACTCCCTCACTTAATTCACCAAGAATGGAGCATGTAGCAACAATCCAGTGCAGTGAATACATGAAATTCCTCCAAGGTTGGAGCATGTAGCAACAATCCCTTCCTGTGAATTTCATATCAGCCTTGTATTTCCAAGTACTCATTATCGGTGTGGCATGACGATGAGTGTTACTCTTACAGAGTAACACGAACCTCAAGCACTATAATGAAACCATGTACGAAATACCCGTACGGCCGACTCTCGGTGTGTTATACTAGCCCGATTGAGCCCCTCTCGGTGTGTTATACTAGCCCGATTGAGCATCCTGACCGACCGTATCGGTCCGGATATGATCTCGATCGCAGTCATCCAACTCCATAAGCATGATTGGATGACCCCCGGATCAATTCCATCACCCCCAAGCGGTATGGAATACCCACGGCCGACCCCGCATGGTCGGTCATTGGCCTAGCTTGCCAAGAAACCGTTCATACCAAGCATTATGGACTAAAACCCTAAATTAGGGTTTGCGGCATATTACATGTGTTGCAAAGCGGTCTCAACCATCCATCTTCGCAGTATAGATGGAGGGTGTAGATGTAGATTCAAAGGGCCCCGAGCATGTCAACACGAGCACCGTGGGCCCGCCTACACACTTGACCAATCGGTCAAAACCAACCATGTTTGGTCGTGACAAAATTGTCACCCAAACAAGAGATGGCGCACGGCTTTGAAAGCTAAAATTAGGGTTTTAAGCCATCACGCGCGTCCATCTTCTCCTCGGCACGAATGGAGGGTCACAGATTAGATTAAGCGTGTCCTGGTCATACCAAAGATGACCACCGTGGGCCCGCCTATCCCCTCACTTGATCGGCCAAGGAATATCATGCCTGGCCATTCCAAAACGTGCGCCCAAACTAGCATGGCCACGCCTCCCAAACCACAACCGATCTCGACCACTCAACTTCACGGACGATTTAGATGGCTCGGATCACGTTTTAATGGGATATTCGGGTATAGGCGTGAACACCAGCCTACCACCTTCACACCCAAAGCCACCGACCAAGTCCGACCAAGATTGGTCGTCTTGAACGCGCGCTGAAGAGGGCGTGATGAGCGGCCCTTGCGGCATTGGTTTTCTATCGCAAATTGATCCCGACCACTCGATTTCACCGGATGAATTGAGTGACCCGGATCATACTTTCGTAAGGGAATGGAGTACAAAGCGCCTACACCGTCATGCCGTCTACACGCATGTATGGTCGGCCCTGGCCAAAATTGTATCCCATGCTTGGTTTCGACCAAGTCAAGAGTGTTGCCTGCGCACCTCTTCAAAACCCTAATTTCATTAACGGTCGCATATGAGTGTCTCAAAGATCATCTCATCCGTCCAACTTCACCAGCTTGGTTATACAACCCTGGTCAGGAGTTAATTGGTTAGTGAGGCGTCATTACCCATCACTTTACCACACCATGATGCGATGCTGCATAAAATACACACGGTACTTCACAAGTATCGACTTCCTGAATAACGCAGTTTATTCAATTCAAGATTACATGTTATCTTTCTTTCGTGGATACACGATCCACACATTCCGGACATCAATCATGTCACAAACCTGGGGATACATGCGGGTATTGGTCTCGGCGGTTTACGGCGTGCGGCGTGCAACGCGCCATCACAAGAACGTGTCAGGAAGTCATGGACGGTTAGAGATGAACAGGAGAAGTGGGCAAGACTGGTCGTGTGGCACCGACGCACAACTCCACTACTCCATCACTCCACTTCCTCCACTTCCCACGAGAGACGTGAATAAGGCTCAATGACTTGTATAAATAGGTTCTCCGCCCTATTTCAAAAAACAACACAAGTTCAGACGAGACAGAAACCAAGTGTTAATACAAAACGTATCCCAACACCCAGAGCCTGCTTGCATCAATCACAAGCCCGCTCACCTTTCACACAAGTCATAAGCAAACCAACACCTTCACAATCTCAACACCTTCTTCGCTTCCCTCCCTAAGATCAACCCCATCTCCTTCACTTTGTGACCGAAACAAGTCTGGAACGGCCATTTCTTGGTTTAGGCCGAACTTGCACAGATTGATCTCTCGAATCTACAAGCACTCACCGCGCAGTGCATTTGTTTAAGGTTTAGATTCATTCCTCATCCACACCCCAAATTACCAAATTATACAGGAATAGTTTTCACCCATAAACACAAGCTACAACCTAAGAAGCTAGGTTTTGGATGCAACAAATTCATGGATTCACGGGTTGTTTTGCTAAGCAATTCTAGAAAATATTGTCGTATCAACCTCGGTGGAAGAACTAAGCATAATACACATCTTGCAAAAGGTGTTTACCTAGCAAACTAGGGTTTTACTAAAAAAAAAAAAAAAAAAAAAAAAACGCTTACCTTGCTGCGGACGGACGGACGGCGACGGCAAGCTCCGGCGGCGGCGGCGGTTGAGAAAAGGGGTCGGTCCTTTTATAGACAAAATTTGGAAGAATCCCAATAGAACAAGGATTCCTCTTTTGCTTGGATTCCTCTTTTGATTCAAACACGCAAGGAAGGAAACCGGTCCCACCAAAGGATTCCGCGCTTGCACAACGGCGTTTACATGGACAACTGCTAGCGGTCGGTCAGATTTCCTCAGGGTAAATTTTCTTTATCCTGTCTTCTTCACATAAGTATGTCACCATCTCATGCCTACCCCACAATAGCGCAACCATTATGCGCTAGGCAGGGGACTTAATGTTGATGGTGGATTTTCATTTAAGGGCTGAAATTGTAAAAGCCAAAATTATGCGCTAACATCTTGCAAAAGATAAAGCCATTGATAAGTGATGAATACTTCTTCACTTTACTAATTCACCTAGAATAGAGCATGTGGCAACAATCCCAGTATTCTGTGAATTAAATACACAAAATTCATCCAGTTGGAGCATGTAGCAACAATCCCATATACCACAATGAATTTACAACATTATTAATTAATGCATGACCAGCCTCGTATTTCTGTACTCATTACCGGTGCAAGATGACGACTAAGTGTTGTTCTCGGCAGAGCAACACGAATCTCCAAGCATTAATAATAAAACATATATGAAATACCCATACAGGCTACAACTCTCGGTGTGTTATACTAACCGATTGAGCATATTTGAACCTGAACTGACCATATCAGTCTCAGAAACAATCACGACCATCCAACTTCACCAAAGATGATTGGATGGCCTAGATTAAATCCATGCCCGCAAGCGGTATTGGAATATTCACCACCACCCAACGCGGACCCCGCATGGTCGGCCTCCCAAAACAAAGGGTGGCATAGCTTGCCAAACCGTCCCAAGCCAAAGCAGATGGACGAAAAACCCTAAATTAGGGTCTCATGGCACATTACATGTATCGCAAAATGGTCTCAACCATCCATTTTCGCAGGCATAGATGGAGGGTGTAGATGTAGATTCAAAGGGCCCAGAGCATGTCAACACAAACACTGGGCCCGCCTACATACCTGACTGATCGGTCAGGACCAACTATGGTTGGTTGTCTTGATTCGTGCGCCCCAAACTGGGTATGACACGCGGCCGGCAAAACTTAATTAGGGTTGTGTCCCGATCACGAGCGTCCATCTTCTCCTGCACGAATGAAGGGTCCAGGAATAGACTAAGCAGGTCCGGTAAGTATCAACACGATCACTGTGGGCCCACCTATCTCCACACCCGATCGGCCAAGACCAAACTTGGATACAAATCTTGATTCGCGCGACCAACTAGGCGTGGTCACACTTCCCAGCCACAAACTGATCTCGACCGCTCAAGTTTACCGGAAAAATTGAGTGGCTTAGATCACGTTTCTATGAGACGATGAAGTACAGGTATATACATCATCCCCCGGCAACGGCGCCAAAATTTGATGCGTGTCGTAACCACAACAAATTAATTAATACTTTACTACCTAATTAACTAGTAATATAGGGCAGTCAAGGTCGATCCCACGAGGATCACGAGATTCTAGTTGTAAAAGTTGTCACGAAAGGGGGGTGTAAAAAGCAAAAGAAAATAAACAAAACAATTAAAAGGTAAAGTTGAAAGCAATAAGAGAGACAAGATCAAGGAATCCTTCTTCATTACTGAAACAAAAGAATTAAAGTTATGTTCTTTTCTACTTGTTATTAGTCACATTATCACCAACCGTAGGATAAAGTCCGCTTAGCTAGCCCCAAAATCCCTAATTTCACCGAGTAATGGTCCGCTTTGGTTATCGATTCTATTCAAAAGAACCACCTTGAGGTCCGCTTACAAGATGTAATTCCCGAATGCATTAAGATTTATGAATTTAGGTTTAGTACTAGTAGTTAAACTCGGTTCGCTTGGTTCACTTTCTAGCGTTGTTTCTACACACAATTGCTCCACGGAATCCCTCCCAAGGTCTTGTGTTTTCTACTTGTGTAAAGTGTCGAGAACGATTACGTATTCCCTAACTTATACTAGATATAGATCAATTAACAAATCAATTTAGCGTGCACTCCAAACAATCTATCAATCAATCATGAATGTCTTTAAGATCACTCCTATTAGTAAAAACAATCGATAATCATGTGAAAAAAATCTCAAGATAGAATTGAAAACAAAAAATCAAATCATGTTAAGAACTAGGAATTCATCCTCAATCAATAAGAAAATTAGCTACTCATGTTTTTGAAATTCACACAAATAATAATAATTAAAAGAAGAATTTTCAAATTCACACAAGTAATTAAAAAGAAAAATCTTAGAAAAGCAAGCAAAAACACAAGTGATGTGTGTGTAGAGAGGTGTGTAGAAGTTGTAGAAAACTTCTCTATTTATAGGCTTCAAAATTCTCCAAATCTTCTAAGGAATAGAATCCTTTTCCTTTTGCAATTCAATTTCCAAATCCAAGCTTTTCTCAACTCTTCCACCTTCTCTTTCCAAATTTGAGTCCAATTCTCCATCCAATTCCTAGCCCAAGCCTTCACACCCATAAGAGAAGTCCATAGAAAATTCTGGAATTTTTGGCTCGCCGGAAAACCCAGGATTGTGGCCGAATTTGGTCGAAAACGTCGCCGCCGCCACCACCGAAATTTCTCCGTCGAGAGAATATTCGATGGAATATTCCGTCCGGTCCTCCGTTAGGACTAACGGTCAAACTAGTCAACCGTCGATCAACGATTAGTCAAAGGTCAAGGAGAAGGAGTGAGTCGGGACTCGAGTTAGCTTCCGACTCGGCTAATCTGGCTCACTCACCTGAATCGAAATCGAGTCACCGCTTACTCGGCTGACTTAATCTAATCAGCTTAACCGGAATCGGTCACTGAACTCGGTTGGGATCGGTCCGAGTCGACTCGCCAGAAGGATGATTTGGCCGAGTTTCGGCTATTTACAGGACTTTCCTGCCGTTGTTTCAGGCCATTCTTTTCCTGCTCTTCTCCTGTAAATCCTAGCATACATCTACTCTTCTCATTACCTCATTATCGTCGTGCAATATCAACTCGGTTAGCATCTAAACTCACGAACAGTTTGAATCTTCCCCCTGTGAATAAACGGCAACTCGATCTTCAATTTCTTCAATGTACATAATAATCATCAAAAACCCATGTTCAATTTCTGCTCAGTTTAGCTAAATCAGCATCGACATATTTTTATCAGTTCAAGAACACAGCACTATAACCCATTCTTCTCAGACTTGATTTGCTTCACATCTCGATTCACAGCATCAGTGTAAACTCTCAGCAGCACTCACTTCGATCTACTCAACCCCATCTTCTCTACACCTTCACTACGGACTCTAATCGCACCCTATCTCCCCCGAGCTTCAATCAATCAAACCCTCGATTTACAGCGTCACACTCTTCATCTACTGAGTTCGACGGCAACAAAACCATCAAACCCTAACCTTCTTTTTTTCTGGTATAATCGAGCTCCGTCAGTCGCCATTAACCCATCTGATTTCTTCTCTTACTTCTCGATCCCACAGCACCACCAACACTCCTTCTCGATCTGATTCTGTGTTTCGATTTACTTCTCAATTCCTCGATTTGGTCTCTCGGTCTGTTCTCCTGGTTCACAACAGCGGCAACTTTCATCCCCCAACAACGATGGCTCTAAAACTCAATCGATCCGTAATGGCAGAGTCAGCTGTTTTCTTTCGGTATGTAAGAAAGGAAAGGAGAAGATAGTCTTCTCGATTTAGGTTTAAATTAAATGGGTCGGATCCGTGCGAATTGTGTGGGTCTATGGGTTTCAACATCCATGGACATAACCCATCCATTACCGGTGATAGTTAAAGACCGTTTCGGATAAGGGCTACCCCCGGTTTGTGCCCCTTTATCCAGGCTTGTCCTTTCTTTAGTAATCCTCTAATAAAGAGTAGCCCTTAACCTTGGCTGATCTATGTTTAACACTCCTCAAATTGGGTTGCCCCTTAACCTCAACTGGGCTCCATATATCAATCACCCGTAAAATGACCTTTTTTGCCCTTTTGGCTCAAATTGGGTGCTTTCTTCTTCTTTTCCTCCGTGCGACTCCAAAGTAGCTATAAAACTCAAAACAAGCGTAAAATACATAATTTACAAGAAAAAATAGCAAAGAAAGCATAAACTACTAGATAGTAAATTAGGTGTATTCTACACCTTTATCATATGCACGCCGGACGATCGGCCAAGACCGACCAAGCTTGGTCGTCTTGGAACGCGCCCAAAATTGGCATGATGCGCGGCTTTGCGGCACCTGATTTCACATTTGTAAATCGATCTCAATCACTCCTCTTTGCCGGTCAAATTGAGTGGCCTAGATCGCACCTTCATGGGACAATGAGGTATGGGACGTGTACACCAAAGATGCCGTCTACACGCATGCCCGGTCGGGTCCTTTCCAAAACACCTCCCATGCTTGGATTCGACCAAGCTGAATAGTGATGCTTGCGCACCTCTTCAAAAACCCTAATTCCATCAATCGGTCGAGATGAGTGTCTCAAAGATCATCTCGTCCAATCCAACTTTACGGCTTGGTTATATAACCACAGTCGAGTTAATTGGTCGAGTGAGGCGTCATGGTGATCACCACCGTCACTTTACCACATCATGATGTAGTACCTGCATAGAATACACACGATACTTCAGGTATTGACTTCCTAAATAACTTAGTTATTTAATCTAGCATTACATGCTACTTTCCTTGGGTCCCACGATCCACACACTCGAGACATCAATCATGTCACAACTGGGGGATACATATCAGGGTATTGGTCCAGCGGTTTACATAGCGTGCAACGCGCCATCACAAGAACGTGTCGAAGTCATGGACGGTTAGAGATACAAGATAAGTGGGCAAGACTGGTCATGTAACACCAACACACAACTCCACTACTCCATCACTCCACTTCCTCCACTTCCCACGAGAGACGTGAATAAGGCTCAAATGACTTGTATAAATAGGTTCTCCTCCCTATTTCCAAAACAACATAACAAGTCAGGACAAACGGAGGCAAGTGTTGATACCATCGTATTCAAACACCGGAATCGATAGCTTACATCCCGTGCCGGTTCGGCTTTACGATACAAGTCATACATATCCAACACCTTCACAATCTCAACACCTTCGCTTCCCTCCCTAAGATCAACCCCATCTTCTTCACTTTGTGACCGTAACAAGTATGGAACGGCCATTTCTTGGTTTAGGCCGGATTTGCACAGACTGATTTCTCGAATCTACAACCACTCCCGTGTAGTGCATTTGTTTAAGGTTTAAACTCATTTCTCATCCACACACCCCAAATTACCAAAACCGACAGAGATAGTTTTCACCCATAAACAGCGTTTCAAGACGACCAAGCCTGGTCGGTCTTGGCCGATCAGTCCGGCGTGCATACGGTGGGATGGTGTACACGCCTGTACTTCATTGTCCCATAGAAATGTGATCTAAGCCACTCAATTTGTCCGGCAAATTTGAGCGGCGAGATCGGTTGTGGTTGGGAAGTGTGACCACGCCTAGCTTGGGCGTGCGACCGAGGTGTACATCAAGTTTGGTCTTGGCCGATCGGGTGTGGAGATAGGTGGGCCCGAAGTGATCGTGTTGATACTTAGGACCTGCTAGTCTATTCCTGGACCCTTCATTCGAGCAGAGAAAAGGGACGTGCGTGATCGCGACACAAACCCTAATTAGGTTTTGCCGGCCGTGTGTCATACCCGGTTTGGGGCGCACGAATCAAGACGACCATCCATAGTTGGTCCCGACCGATCGATCAGTATGTGGCGGGCCACGGTGTTTGTGTTGACATGCTCTCGGCCATTTGAATCTACATCTACACCCTCCATCTATGCTGCGAAGATGGATGGTTGAGACTGCTTTGCGATACATGTAATGTGCCGCAAACCCTAATTTAGGGTTTTTTCGTCCATAATGCTCTGGTTTGGACGGTTTGGCAAGCTATGCCACCCCTTTGGGGAGGCCACCATGCGGGCCCATGTTGGGCCTGTAGTGAATATTCCAATACCGCTTGGGGTCATGGATTCAATCCAAGCCATCCAATCATCTTTGGTGAAGTTGGATGGTTGTGATCGTTTTAAGACCGATATGGACAGTCCAGTTCAAACATGCTCAATCGGGCTAGTATAACACACCGAGAGATGTATGCTCAATCGGGCTAGTATAACACACCGAGAGTTGTATGCTCAATCGGGCTAGTATAACACACGGAGTTGCAACACATTACGGTTATTTCGTACATGCTTCATTATTAATGCTTGGAGGTTCATGTTGCTCTGCCGAGAACAACACTCGATCGTCATCATGCCGCACAGAGTAATGAGTACAGGAAATACAAGGTTTGGATAGGAATTAATTAATAATCTTTGTAAATTCCACGTGGTATATGGGATTGTTGCCACATGCTCCAACCTGGATGAATTTCGTGTATTTAATTCACAGAATACTTGGATTGTTGCCACATGCTCCATTCTAGGTGAATTAGTAAAGTGAAGAGGTATTCATCACTTATTAATGGCTTTATCTTTTGCAAGATGTTAGCGCATAATTTTGGCTTTTACAATTTTAGCCTTAAATGAAAATCCACCATCAACAACTAGAAATCGAGATTTATAGTTTTGATCACTAATATTGACAAACATGCTTGAGATAGCAACGTGCGAGTTCGACCGAGCAATGCTCTAACAAGAACATAAATACATGTGACCGAATAAATCACATATATCTTTACCAATTTCATTCCACTTCGATGATCCGGATTGATTTGAGCCATTTTTTTCGTTGTATTTGTGAAGCATACAAGTTATGAAATCAGTAGGACTAGTTTTTGTCATGAAAGTCTTGATAGATAACGATAGTTTACAAACAAAATCCGACAGAACTTGAGCATCGATTACCTTTTGTATTGGAGTAGTAGCTAACCGATGCAGATGTTCCAGTTCTCCGAGCATTTGACTGAACTTATAAGAAAGACCAGTATTTTAACTCTCCTCTTGAATCAGGTTATGCAGACTATGGAAATTTGACCAGAAATCATCAGTCCTAGAACTCTGAAGAGAAAACTCTTTTTTGACGGTAACCATTGTAATTCAACCCTATATATTTCGGATTCCTACGCAATTTGACTTAGATTTTGATTTAGCTTTTCCCTATTATAACTTGATTTTTCACTTCTTTCTCTACAAATTGATCCTCTCTTTTATACTAGATGTTTAGCCGTATTAGATTCTTCAAATAGTGGACTAGAGTTTACACCTTATCAACTAGGGTTTACACCTTATACATGTGCATAAGATATTGATAATTCTTCTCATAATCTATGAAAACTTTAATGTTATTCAACTTCCTCTTTTACACCTCCCTATTCACCTCCCTATAATTTAAAATGCTTGTGTCTACACGGTTTTTTATGTGGTCCATTTCGACGGTCCATGCAGACTTTTTGCAATCTAAAACCACATCTGGGTTTAGGTTTAAATTTCTAGTTTTGAGAATTGATTATTTTTGTTTTAGAAATCAACCATTCTTTATGGACCGCCATAAAAACCGTGAAAAAATGTCTGAAGACTTGATGTCAATGCATTAAGTTCTTACTTCATAGCTGATCACCATAAACAATAAAAAAATATTTGAAGACTTAATGCCAATGCATTGTATTTGTTCCAGATTTGGGAGTGTGTTTTCTAGAAAGACTTGAACTCAAAGTCCAAAAAGGTAAATATTGCATGTTTCATGTGAAAAATTATTAAAGCATTGTATTGAACATGAACATTTTGGCTTTCACATGGTATTTTTCACGCACTCTTTAATCCGTTTCACCCCGGTGACCCACCCGTTATCGTGTCTACTCGGTATCCAATTTTCCATAATGTTTTATTTTTTATGATTCATCTGGAACTAGAACAACGCTTCTTTTTTGAAAACACAATACGATCTTGGATTAGATTAGATAAGATTATCATCCGTACACGATAAGAGTAGATTATCAGGCAACTCGATAAACGAAAATGATATGTAGCCCCGGATTTTGACACCAACATTTGACACCGCTTGTGTCAAATTTGTATTGGTTCAATCCTTAAAAATGGCCCCCCTATTGTCTCTGGTGGGGTGAGGGGTGAAAGAAATCAATGGTGGATGTCGTTGCCACATAGTGGTGTAGGATTTTGGTGTAAAAATCTGGATCTCCTGGTGGGGTAGGGTGGGGAGAAATCAAAGGGGGTCAAAATGTGGTGTAAGATTCCAGGGTCTCCCCAGCAGCTTCGAGTCTAGTGTTAGCTTTACGAAGGTAGTGTCTGTCTAGACTGTCTATCCAAAGATAATGTCAGAGATTTAATTTTTTATTAAACGAATTTTACACTTAGGAGCGAAAATGTTAGGCTTCCCCCACTCCTTTCCCCTAATAGGTGTCACTGATATTAGCCCTTGATGCCACACAAAGGGACCCCTGCTAGTCCCAATCAAAGAGATCAATGACTAATATCAGTGACACCTAATGGGGGAAAGGAGTGGGGGAAAGAAATGGGGGAAGTGTAGCAGCTTCGACTTTGGAGATAGCAGCAAAGGGACGTAGAAAGCAGCAAGGGAAGGGACGTAGAGAGCAGCAAGGGACAGAAAAGCAATGGGCCCACTAAGGTACTACACAAGAAATAAATTTGAAATACAAGAACCTATTTTCTAACGACAAATACTATAATTTCCGCCGGTTTTGATATGTGTGTGATCCAACGGTGAGGAAGTCAATCTAGGGGTTCAACGACCAATACTATAATTTCCGCACGGGACAGCACTGCTCTAACCGGAATGTCGTGAAATCTTCCCTGATAAAAAGAAAAAAATTTATTTCCCCCACATGTATTTTGAGGTTTTTGTTATGTTCTCACTTGTTTTCCGTGAAGTGCGATGTATTCTGAAACCAGGTTTAGAAAAACCGCGTTTAGAAAAACAAAGTCTAGAACTTGGAAGTCATGTGAGTCATGTGACATTAGGACTCCTTCTCTTTCTCTCTAGAGTCTCCAATCCATGACCAAGTTTAGAAAAACGGTTAACCCAAGAGAAAGACAGTAAAGGGGTCAAAAGGTAGCTTCAAAACTTAAATGTATTTATATTGTTTTAGAGGGAGAGATACTCCATCCGTTCCATTTTACTTGATGTTTTAGGTTTTTGTCGTGTTCCATGAGAGTCGAAGTTATTTCCCAAATTCTCACTAATATGTCATTAATTCTAAAACAACAAGTGCAGATAGAGTGAGATGTGCCCATACAGAAATCAGCATAACCCACTGCTATATCATTTGAACTCTCCTTGCGTACTCTTATATATTGACATCAAGAAAAAGAGTCCTTGTTTATTTAATATTTCATTTCTTCTGTATATGTAAATTTTTTTTAGTACTGTTACAAAGTAAGTACAAATTATTGACACTTTTTGTTTATTCTTTTTGCAAAAAAATCGACATTGTAAATGGCCCTACGAAAAATTTCCCACAGCTTCTAGACACAGGATCGGCTCCGCCTGCCCACCCATATCCTAATGTTTAGAACGTAGAGTTCAGACTGTCCAATCCCTCACGGAGCAAAACCCGGAGCGATTCTTCGGTCAACGTAGAATCGCTCTTGTGTATTTCAACTTTCTAGACACTCTTAAATACTCCTCTCTAAACATCTAATATGTGTTCATTATGGTAATCCACATTGTATAATGAACTTGTGATAGGTGTTCGTATTTTTTTTAAATGAACACGTGTACTGTTCATCTAAGGAGTTCACCGCATGGACAACATTTATTGTAGGACCAAACAATAATTTTTTTGAACCCCAAAACAATATATATTTGAAAAAAAGACCAACTAGACAGTTGAATGAGTCAACGGGACCAAACTAACTCAATTATATTTTTTAACTGTGAAAACTATATTTTTCACATTTTTTTATTGCGAATATTCAATTTTGCATTTATATTTATGTACTCATCTGTGTAAGTTTTGTGTTGAAAATATCCAAACTCTTGTTTTAAACCTCTATTTCGGGTGAAAAATGGTGTTTCACTTGTCACCTTTCTTTGAAATATTGAGTGGAAACTTTTTTTTTCCAACTGTGATACGAGTGAAAAATTGTGTTTTCACCTTTATTCTACCATTCCCTCCATTCCATTTTAGATGATGTTTTAGGGTTATTTTTTTGTTTCACAATACTTGAAAGTTTTCATATTTTTCCACAAAACTACCAATAACACCCTTACATTTTGTCTTGGAACTATAAGTTTATTTTTAAATGCACTAATAGCAATTAATGTTTGAAGACTTTTCTCAAGGGTATAAATGGAAAATCTTCACATCTCTCTCCATCTCTTAATCTGCGTGAAAACTCCAAAAACATCATCTAAAATGGAACGGAGGGAGTATTTTACAAAGTCCAACTTATTACAAAAATTAAATTAAGAAAAAATTACATCCCAATTAGAAAAAATACTCGAAACATTTGCCAAGAGCCCAAGACATAATGCCTGAATGTAGAAGCCGCACAAATCACCAGAGATTTGGATTCAACAATGAGATCGGGATCTGTTTTGATTCTTTTGAACATGTGTGTGTTAAGAAATACGAGAATTACGCTGGATCCATAAAACCCAGCAAACCGCAGCAGGCATGAGAGCCCATAAAACCTTTGCCTAAACTAGAGAAGTAATTAGAATGCCAAAACAATGTGCAAGTTCATAGAGAGTTCTTGGGAATGGTCAGGACCAACCAAAAGAGGGAGAAGCATCCACCAGACCTCATGTGCAAACCTTACAGTCATCCTTAATGATACCTTTCTAGCAAGCATGTCTGTCATATTAAGCTTTCCATGAAGGCATAAACTCTAGACAATAGAAGTTTTCCTAATTAGAAATCTCTAGGGGTCACTACGCAAATTAGCAATCTTATAAGAGAGGAAATGTTAAATCCAATATAGCGATATCCTTATCAAGTGTTGCTGGTCCATTGAAAACTTAATTTTCATAAACCTCCAAAATTTTATTCTTTAATGCAACACCTTGTTGGTTGAAGTGTTCCTGCAAAAATGTTGCAAACCAATTAATTCGGTTTAAAAAAATGATGGACCATATAGCACATGTCACATAAAAAAGGAATTTCAAAGAGAGAAAGAAGAGGGCATCTGTTGGAGCATTGCTCGGTCGAACTCGCATGCGTTGTTATCTCAAGCATGTTTGTCAATGTTAGTGATCAAAACTATAAGTCTTGATTTATAGCCTATGTATCTAAAGGTCTCGGACTAGGATAGAAAGTGTAGTTGAGCTCCAAGAACTCCATGGCAATCATCATACAAGACGAAGGACTACTCGAGGAACCTATGGAACTTCATCGACTAAAAGGTATGTGTAGACTTGAACTTATCTATCACTCAAAAAGTCTATTTACTCTATCTCCTATCGTTGAGACACAAGTCGTTTAGACGTATAGACTTTCATTATACACATTTCTTATTTCCTGAGCCGAGTTTAACTCGCCTATCTATTTCTCGAAATATGTGTTGGTAAGCTTTCTCTTTAGACGAATTCATCTTTACCTAGTGACGAAAGTCATGTTATGTTTCAATCACTTTGGAAATTGCTCGACGAAAAATGGTCCGTGAATAACGGCTATATAACGTTCTCTCGAGAATGTTTCAATGATTGAAATGAGAGTTTAGATTACATAACCATTGGTAATATATAAGCATTGTTGTGAAGCACATATATGTATAAGTCCTTATTCCTTGAACCAAAGATTCCGAACTTTGTTGATCAAGAGAAATGGAAGTGGCGTGGGCCAAGTCC
>JAJJWW010001108.1:0-30299 GCA_023531295.1 Papaver armeniacum | reverse complement strand
CTACGCACCAGGGGCAGTGGAGTGCTTACATAGGTCATGTGCGGCAGCCCGCATCCCGTCCTAATAAGAGTTCTAATAGCTATTTTAAAATTATTATCCAACAAATTGACAATTAACGGTTAAAACTTTCTAATAATGAATATATATCTTATCGTAAGGATCCAACAAAGAAAATGGGTTTGAAAAGGCGAAACAAAGAAAACTCATGTTGTGGCCAACAAGGGGAAGATGTATTGTGACTACGCAAAACAGATAAACATTCAAGGAAAAATGTTGGAATTTGCATCACGAATTACAAGCGTCATGGTGGCAGAAAAGGGTAAAAAGTTGCTAATGTATGCATTGAAGCGAAGATGCATGCTCACGAAGACGAAGTGATTGAGTTAAGCCAAATGAGAAATTGGCATGTATGGCGAGTAAGATTAGTACCGTTGCTGAAGAAATCAAAGAAGAAATGTTTTGGGTATATGCTCGGTTAGGATGACTCACATTACTTTGTTCGATAGTGGTTCGCAACGGAGTTTGGTTTACGAAACGAGTTGGTGAAGGAATTGGGCTTAAGCACATCTCCACATCCTACCATAATATCCATTGAGGTGGCTACGAGAAAGATGTACTGGTACAAGTCAAGATGCAATGCAAGTTCAAGTTCGCCGTGCGAAAGTTGAATGAAATTACGTGATGTGAAATCTTTTGGATTCATGTCAAAATTGTTTCGGCAGCCCATATTTGTATGATAGAGATGGTGTTTTCTATAGAAGAAGAGAGCATGGAGATTGGTGAAAGATGGCAAAGGCTTTCGCATTTTAGCTTCGAAGGAGAAGAAGAAGTTAGGACTCATGGCCGGTTCAACAAACAAAACATCTAGTGAATGCTAAGCTGGAAGTATGCGTTTCTTATGATTCTCCCATCAGTTGAATGTGGTTTTCAAGTAAGAAAACACGCAACTATTCATGTTTCGAGTTACTCAATCTCAACCGATTACAACAGGAGTTTATAGCAAATCATGTGGAAAATTCAAAGTTTTCTCAACAATTCACAGATTACAGGAATTTGTGTTGCGTCCCACCGCCTTTAGGAACGTATCAACTGAGAGAGTCGGTGATTAGTAGTTCCGGAAGTCAGCGATCGAGAATTTGAGTTAGAGATAGTGAAGAAAGAGAAATTAGAGACAAGAGTCGGAAAAAGAGTAGATGGGTATGGATATTTAGTGCGATTATTTGATTCTCATTGTTTCTGAGGCTACAACAATGACGTTTTTTCATGATTCACACATGAGATCTCGGCTTCCGAGTCATCTACATCAACATGAGCAAGCTTGTAATAATACGAGACTCACGAGAAATATCTTGGCATTGTTAAGAACTATCGTCTCATTCCTTAGTTTTTCAAGCTGGAGTTCTTATTCTGAAGCTACGCAAGGAAGACCTTGTGAAGATGGTAGCGAGGCAGCAATGAGTGCATAGCTGATAGTGCATTCCCTTAAGCTTTTGAGGGACCAAAAGCCTTCATATGGGGAAGGTTTGATCTGCCTGATTTGGGTTCCCATATAACACCCAATTTCAGTCAATAATTGGTTACATAGTTAGCTATGATGCGATTGTTACTCTTTTGTCTTTAACTTATTCTGGCGGTTAGGAAGAAAAGGGAGAAGAAAAATGGAGATAAAATGATAGACATCTATCGAAATGTGTGTGTGTTTTCTTATGAGTAAATGTAACTCAAGTAAGAAGAATGGAGTTTTCCCTGAACATTGGGTTTCTCTATCATTAATACAAAAATCATATTGTGTTATATTGTGTTTTATTTAACTTCTTGTTTGTTTGTTTTAATTCCGCAAAGAAGAGGTGGAAAAGTGATCATCATTAAGCACAATCACACGTATATCTAATCGGAAGGCATTAAATATACTCGACTACCCATGTTTTCATCTTCTATTGCACGTTGGATCCGGCTTCGGTACAAATGGGAAGGTTTTTTCTAAATCCACCCAAAAATCAGCTTTCCCTCTAGTAGTAGTGGCTTTCCCCCTAACAATTATCCGAAACAATGAGAAGATTGATTAATAGCCTCTTTTCTCTTAATACATGACTCTTATTCCTTAATACTAAATTTCTCCATTGAGCTCACCAAACCTTCTCACATAGCTTTTGTAACCCCCTCCACTTCTTAAACTCTCGATCTCGAGATATCAATTCTCTGAATATACTCCGGATGATTCTAGAAAACAAATCCTATGAACTTATTCCTTAATTCTAAATTTCCTCAGGAAATGAACTCATATCCAAATTAAACATGCTGGAAGGAGAAATCATAGTGAAAATAGCTTGTTGTTGTTGCTGATGCTGCAATGGATCCACCATTACTTGCTTCTTCCATGATTATGCAAATTGCTTATTGTGAATTTGGCTTGGTGATAATATTTTCTCCCTAGCTAGAAAGATAGACTTAGGGTTTAATAATATGGCAGTTCAGTCGTGCCTCTCAAATGTTCCCTCGTATAAGTGCATCTTGGGTCCATAAAGTCATGCTAAGAAGGCAAGAACTGTAAGCGAAACTTACATCCACCAGACTGAATTTTGCAGACTACCAGGGTGTAAAAACAAGGCTCATCCTCCCAAGTACCGAATGAATTCACACCTACCATGGCGTCAACTGACTTTTTCAATGTGTTTGTTAACACTTAGATAGATACATTTTGACTGGCGGGCTCGTGTTGTGGTTATATTGTTTGGTCTACAAGTGCCAGTCCTAATTGGTCAATTGTATATATGTTTTGATTCAATTCGATTCAAAATCCCCATAATTATAAGATAATGGCCAAAAAGCTTATACCGGTGCACCAACAATGGTCAATTAGCCCAATATATGGTTAAGATTATTTCCATAAGTTGCACATAATTGATTTGTTTTAGTTAAGTTGTGGATTTTACTTCTATTAAATTGAAATGAGCCATATCCTGCAATATGACCAAAAAATACAACTGGGTGTCAGTCCATGTTTATGCACGAAGTTTGTTGTCATTCTTGTGATAGTTTGGGTCAACGACTACCAATAACTTGTCTCACTAAGTTTCCTCTGGATCTGTTAGCAGAAAAGTATTTTTGTACAGAGAGTACTGATATCAAAACTGATTAAAGAAGATTGTAATACCATGAGTTAATTAGCAACAAGTACAGTCAGTCATTGAATGCGCTACAGCCATTAGATTAAATGGTACATATGACGGTGAAAATTTATCCCAAAATGAAACAGGCAGATGTCTAGCCCTTATAAGTAGAACAAGTGTTTTACATGGAAGGTACAAACTTGTGCCTCAGAAGAAAAAATGCAAATCAAACCCATAACCCTAGTAGAAAATAACAAAAATAACAGTTCCCTCATCTCATCTCAATAGCAGCAACAACACAATCATGGCAGAAGAAGCAAATGACGGTTAGTTCAGTAGCAGCAGCGGCATCAACTACAACAACCAGCATTATGATTTCTCCTCTCAAAATGTGAACTTTGGCTTTGATCATCTATGGAATTCTTATCTAGTATTCCTTTTAAGTTGTTAATCTTCCTCATCACTTAATGAGTTGTACATACAAGCACAAGAACAGAATCTGGTAGTTTCAATCATTTGTATTCCCACTCACTATTTCATCATCTCCTTAGTTTAATCATTAGGCCAATAAATAAAGTAAATTATCAAGTGGTGGAGAAGTTATTTCCATGCTAGTTTTTTGTTCATTGTTTTTTATTCATGAAACTGTAATCTGGATGCCGTAGAAGCATCTCTAATTAAATCCGATTTACAGTATGTTACCAATAGAAACTGAAGTGTCAAGTGTGATTGAGTTTGATGTGGAAAATAGATGCACATGTATATAATTGATCCAATATAAGCACCACCAAATTGGTGACAACAATTGTATGTCTTGGAAAAAAAAATTGAGGCATTGATTTTGAATTTACAGGTGTCAACATTTTTTCAAGTCCAGAAACAAGTTGCCGCTTTAGGTAATACTTTGTGCATCCAGATTACATTATACATTACATTTCATGAAAGAAAAGAAAAAAAAAAAGAACAAACTATAGGTACAAATTACTCCCCATCATACATTTCTGATTACAAAGTATTAATCTATAGCAATGTGTTACTCTTAACTATAGACATTTTGATTTGGCGAAAAAATCTTTTGGTGGTAATCAACCAATTTACGAATCAACATTTTCAAATTTTCCATCAAGGGAAACCATAGTCACTCTTGACTCGAACATACTTCCACTGTTTCCTGTCAATATCTTAGTATCGGCACAAACATTAGATGAGTTTGGTGCGTTCTTCAGCCAAGTCAGCTTCATGCTCAAGCCAGACCATTTCTATGCAACTCTGTATGTCTAGGGAAAACATATGTGCTATCTTTCCAAGGTGCTATCTTTTTTTTTGAGAAGAAAGGATATATTGAAAAGGAGAAAAGGTATTTACAAATGTACAAGGGAAAAGCAAAACGAAAAAAGAAAACTAGGTATTACACGGTCATTACAAGTTCGAAGGTGCTATATTGTCACCCTTTCTTATTTATTTCATCTTTGCCTTTTTCAAAAAAAAAATTACTGCGTCAAATTTAATGACATCTCATTTTCTATATATATATAAACAGACTGAAATAAGTTGTAATTGTACCGGTTGCCTTTCTATCAATGGTGAGGAGAGTAATTAAGTGCAGCATATCGCTCATCTTTTAGATGAGACAATAAAAATGCATGGATCTGTAACATCTGTTCAAAAATGAAATTTTTGTTATTGCCCGGCCCGGCCTGGCCTATTAAACTTAATGGGTAGTAAGGATTACAAGACCGTCCTTCCCGGCCTGTGTCATAATCGGGCTTGGGCTGGCCTTCCTGGCCCGATGTACACCCCTACACTAGAATAGAGTATTTGAGCATGATTTTTGTTTAGAAGTTTCTGCTCAATCCATGTGATTTCATTTTTATTTCTTTAGGTTTAAATTTACTTTTTTTGTCGTGCTTAAGTTGGAATTCGGCTATGTTATTGTGGTAATTTCACGTAACCTAGCTTGTGTACTGTAAATGTAGGTTTAGTCAGGCTTCTTGCTCGTCGGTCACCATTTGATTTTTGCACGTTGCCCGATGGCTGATGCTTGTATATCATTTGGGAGAAAATATTTGATGGGGGCGAAATCCGAAAGGGGCATGGGGGACAAATGATATGTTGGCACGTGTCTTTGATATTAATTGATTCCCATGAACTCTTTTTCCAAAAATACCAACAACAATTAAGAAAACAAATTTTCTATCCAAAAATACACTTTTTTTATATTTTTGGAAAAAAAATTCATGAGAATCAATTCATTTCAAAGACACGTGTCAACATATCACTTGTCCCGTTCGGATTTCGCCCCCATCAAAAATTTTCTCATCATTTGGCTACAACTTTTTTTTCGCCCATATTGGTGATATTTTATTCTATTTCTGGAATATTTCTATTATACGGGCCAGATGCTCACGGAGCTGAGGTCCATCACCAAAAGTCTATCACTAAGGTTAGGCACGGAAGGGCCAATCATCTACATCGTGCTTTTAGGGTTTTCTTTTTGGACAGCGGCCCCAGAGGCCAGATGTGTGATAGACAGCTTTTATATCCAATCTTTTTAATCGTAAACCCTAAAACAAAAACCATCAGGAGACACAAACACAGACACAAGAAATTGGAAAACCTAGAAAAATCCCAATGGAAGAAATTGAAAATCCGGCTGATTTTAATGAAATCTTAGTGATAGAAACAGTTGATGAAAACAGAGAAGAAATCAATACGTTGCTAAAATCAAAAGAAGAACTTGAATCTGAGATTAATCAGAAGCTTGAACCAAAGAAGGAGGAACTTGAAGTTAAAGTGATGGATGAATTGAAAGCTGAAATGAAGAGAGAAGTAGAAAAGGTTAAATCTGAAGTGGAAGAGAAAGTGAAAGAAGGGGATGAGTTGAGGATGAAGATTGAAGAGTTGGAGAAACAAAATTTTGATGAAATCGAAAGGTTCAAATTGAAATTCGATAGTATTTCACAAGAGAAAACAGAATTGCAAGATGAAATTGATAAATTGAAGAAGTCTGTGGATCTTCTTAATGGAGATCTAGTTCGTGAAAGAGAAGTTGTTTCTGAAATGGAAACGATTCAGGAGAAATTGGATCTTCAGGTCGAGGAATCCAGGGATCTGAAATCGAAAATCAAAAAGTTGGAGAAGAATGAAGTGTTGATTCAGAACAGACTCAGTGAGGTAGAAATGGAGAATGAAAAGCTTGTCAAAGGGAAGAAAACCCTTGAATCGGTGAAAAGTGAGAAGAAATCGGTCGAGAAGAAACTGGCCGAGTCTTTGAAAGCGTTTGATGATTTGAAGCAAGACAAGGAAAGGATTGTATTGCAGAAGGAGAATATTGAGAAGAATAGAAACTATCAGTTGGCCAAAATCGATGATTTGGAGAAACATGTTCTGGAGCTTGTTGCAACCATTGCTTCATTGGATAAGAATGGTGAGGGATTGTATTTGCAGAAACATGTTCAGGAGCTTGGTGCAACCATTGCTTCATTAGAGAAGAATGATGAGATGCTGAGAAACAAAGTCGCAGAAGGAGAAGAAGCATTTCAAGGTTTATTGTCTGAGAAATGTTTGATTGAGCTGAAATTGGTTGATTTGGAGAAGATGGTCGAGGAATTGAAACAAGAGAAGGATGAAATTGTTGCGGAGAAGAACAAAATTGAAAAGAACAGGGCCGATCAGTCTGTGAAAGTAGCCTTAGATAATGTGAAATGGAGAAAAGGCTATACTGAAGCTTTAGAGAAACAACAAATGTTGGAAGTGGAATTGGATTCCGAAAGAAAGAAATTGAAGGAAATTGTTGAAGAGAAAGATGTTATTGAGAGAACCAAGATGAAGAAGATGGAAGATGAATTGGTTGAGCTTGGAATGTTGGAATCTCAGCTTAAGCATACATAAGTGAATGATTGAACATCAAGTGATAATTTTTTGTTTTTCTCCTCTTACTCATGACATTACTGATCGATTCATATAATATAATTTGATAAATAAATTTGGAAAAACAAATAGTAATTGGTTCACATACGTGAGTAACTTAAATGTAATAAAATGCAAATACAAACTGTGGGAGAACAGTAGCCGATTACAAATGAATAAGCTGGAAAGAAGAAAGATGCAAATACAGTTGTAGTGCTTGTGAATTGTAATTAGATCTGTGACCAAAAACTAAAAAGAAATGATTCTAAGCCTAATTGCAGTCAGTGAAGGAGGAAATAAAAAGTTCCAAAGCAAAGTGCAACAAGTCAAACATTACAGGTAAACAGGAATTCCTGCTCCCTATTCCAACCTTAAAGGATGCAAAAACTAAGATTTTGAGAGGAAATATCATAATGCTCTCTTGTTGATGATGCTATTGAACCACCACCACCACTTGCTTCTCCCATGGTTTTGTTGTTTGCCGTCGATGATAGATAGAGGGAACTCGTGTTATTTGACTGAAGGGTTAGGGTTTGCTTCCTCTCTTTTTCTCTCCACGCAGATGAGATGACGGAGGCACAGTCTGGAAGCATTTGGAGTTAGAAGAACCTATGCTTCTTTATATAACGGGTATAGTGTATATTAGGGTTAACCTTATCACCCCCTTTTGATCTAACGGCTCTAACAAAATTCGTTAAAAGGACCAAATTCCGGGTGAAAAAGACATCTAGATTTTGACACCGTTTAATTGGACAAAAATACAAAAATAGCCGGCCTACCCATTTTCAAATACTTTTTTTTTTTTTTAATTTACATCAGGATGCATCCAATTTCATCCTTGTTATTTTTTAAGTTTAAGTCAGGATGAATCCAGTTTCATCCTTGCTATTTTTTTTTTGTCCATTTCACCCATATTAATTTTTACTCCCCCATTTGAACCAGGTTTTAAAAATATTTGGACAAATGACCAATTTTCCATTAATCTCAACTAAAATGAACATTTTATCTTAACTACCAGCCTACCACATTATAAAACTATAAGTCTGCTCTATTTAGCTTAGTGTATTTGTATATGTGCTCTATTTTCCCTCATCATTGTGCTCTTTTACCTTGAGAAAATCAAGTGTCATTGAGTTTGATGTTGGAAATAGATGCTCATATAGTACCACTTTCGTCCCAAAATGTCCTATAAGAAATTTGAGTACGCAGAATTTTGTACCGTGTATAGAAAATGATGCGTATTCAACGTTTTGACGCATAAATCATGATCTCCTTGTAATCATTTGTATGTGCATCAATTGCCACCGGTTTGGAAAATGCATGCACCAGTTCTAATCAATAGCCAGGCAACAAGTTTGAAAAACCCTCCAAAAAGCTAATTTGTCCCGATAAACATATTCAAAATTCATACTCAAATTGACACCTTATAAAAATATCCAACCCAAAATTTAAACCTCCGGCGTGTATGAAATACAGACAAAGGCTTCTATAACAAACATGTAAATCGGTTCTTCATTTCACTTGCTATATATCTGTAATTTTAATAACATGGTTGTGACAGTAAATGTCCTATAGGCTATAGCTAATTTGGAGATACACTCAAATTTCTTATCCATCCCAATTTTGTAAATAAGAAATGAAATGCTAACTCCAAATCTCAATACAACTAGATTTCACAGGGAACACCACTTAACTTTACAAAAATGTCTCTCCCTTTCAAATCCTCCACGTTTGCATATCAAAGCTTCAATCTCAACAACTACGGTCAGGGAAAGGACTCTTTAATCCGTTAGATCAAATGATAACACTGGAATGAACGGTGATAACTTATTCTTTAACAAGACGGGCAGATCTCAAACTCTTTATAAGTAGTAGTAGTGTTGTTTCCTACTAGGGCATCCCAACACTGCCTCCATCCCTCAACTGTGAAGAGAAACACATAACAACAGTTCCCAACTTCTATCGACGGCAGAAAAATCAAAATCATGGGAGAAGCAAGTGGTGGTGGTGGTTCAATAGCAGCTTCAGCAGCATCACCACCACTAACAACAAAGCATTATGTTTATATGGAAATCCTAAATTCTTTGAGATCAACCCTATCAGAGGGAATTTGTTGTTAGAGGTAGGTGAATGCAATTACCTTTACAATTACAAGGATTTGTGACTGATTTTAGATTCACGGCGTAAATCCGTCCAATTATGGCTACAGCTTTGGCATGGAATTGTCAATGCTGTTTGAAAAAGGTTCCTAGAAATCAAATCATATATTGTTAATATGCTGCTTTCACAACTTAAGTTATGGTATAATTATGTGGTCGCCCAGTTCATGTTTTTTCATCAATCAAATTGAATAATGTTGTTTTTTTATTTGAAATCTAACACTACATCGTCGTCTCAACTTCATATCTACTTTGGCTTAACTAATTAATCACTTTTGTAAGTATCACCAAATTGAGAGCCATAACTTAAGTAACCAAATTGATCCAATTTTGGCTGTCTATCTACTGCCTGAGGGGTCTTTTGTTTTTTTTCATCTCATCAATAGTCCTGAGTGAAGTGTCATTAAGTGCCAACGCTTGAAATTATTTGTTGTGTAGACCCTCAACATCAACATTTCTGTTACCAATAGCAAAATGAAGTGTCATTCCGTTTGATGCAGCTAATAAAAGCACAAATGTTTTAGTATAAAGCACCACCAAGTGGTGAGATTTAAAATGTTGTCACCGAATTTGCATCAGCAAATCTCCCTAGACATGTAAGTTTTCTTGGGAAACAATGGAATAAGTATGTTTGAGCGAACCTACTGTCTGTATTCACTATAGTTCTCTCAAACTCATATTTTTGATGTATTACGAAACCTAGAGGTGTAAAACGTGCCGGCCCGGCCATACCAGCCACGAAGTCACGTGCTTAGCGTCTTTGCGTCTTTGGGCTGGGTGCATCTTGGGAGATTCGAAACGTCTTTGTGCTAAATGGCGTCGTGCCGTGGCTTGTCTTTGTGCGAGGAAAAATAAACGTCAGGCTGTCTTAGTGTTGTCTTTGTGCTAGCACACTTATTTTATGTTCTCCAAAATAAATATTTTTAGATATTTTAGTTAGTACATGTATTATTATAGAAATAAATTAGCATCACAGAAGATAAAATGTAAAATTGGCTAAAACAATGATTTTTTGTGAAATATGCATCAAATATGATGTATTGTGTAGTATTTTACGCATGACGTGGCGTGCTTTCTTCGCGTCTTTGTCTTTGAGGTGGGCGTGTGCTAACACGTGCAGCGTCTTTTTATCTTTGGGCCGTGTGCCTATTTTTTGCTGCACGACCACACACATTAAACAAACGTGTTGTGCTCGTCTTTGGGCCGGTCACGTCTTTGCCGCCGTCTTTGTGCTCGAATTTAAACGTCTTTGTCTTTCTGCCAAACGCGTCTTTATCCGTCCCAATTTACACCTCTAACGAAACCCATCTTAACTTGTCTCAATTTATTGTTAGAAAATCGTATTTACATCAAGGGATGGTGGGAGTCTTTTTCATTTTGTATATCTAAATCAGAATAAACACAGCCTACTGCAACCCAAATGCAAATGCGCTTCAACGTCTTGGTCACACCAAGTTGGGGTACTCTTAAGGTGTTTTTACCCCAAGTTGCAAATTAAGGAAGCTGAGGCACTCTTTTTCACTGGTTATGTATGAAATTAAACATTGCCTAGTTTCTGCTTTATGCGTACATAGTAGTATGATGCACTACTTAATTGGTAAACATCTTCTGCCCATGGATGTAGAAGGACACTCTGGACTAGGCAATAATTGTAAGGGTATAATAGACAAAACCCCACCTAATAGTACCTGAGGGAGGCTTTATAAATCTTTGTAGATGTAGAATCTAGGGCAACATCAGATATATTTTTCTTGTTGTAATGGCAAAGGCGGCTGGCGCTGGTATTGAAGAAGAAAATGGAGAGTTGCAGTAGAAAATTTGGGAAATGGAGATGCAAGAATGCTAGTGCTAATAATGAATTGGGTTATTGTCAAAAACATTACAATAAACTGGAGTTGAAGAGGAAGAAGCTGCCTCCAGATGAACAACGTTGTTCTCACACGAATGGAAAAGGAATCTATAGATACAGATGCAAGAATTTTAGGATGGGTCTTGGTGCTGCTGCTGCTGATGATGACAGTGTTCCAAAGACCAAATTTTGTGAAAAACATTACAATCTTCGTGCAAAGTATTATAAGAATCTTCAGGAGAAGAAGAGAAGTGGAGATGGTAAAGAAACTAGGGGATTGAAACGGAGGAGGGAGAAGGTAACGGAGGAGGAAGATGATGATACCTGTGAGTAATTCTTACATACCTGTGAGTAATTCTTACATACATATAACGCAAAAGAAAGGGTTATACAGATATGCCCGTGTAATTTAGGGTTCGCATTGATCCAACGGCTGATATATTCTGACCGACCATTCTTTTTGGACGGTGGTGGATTATATGAGTTTTAAATGGTTGATTATTTTTTTTAATGGTGGTGGATTATGTGAGCTTGCCTGAGTTTAATTTCTTGAGTTACAGTGTGAATATGAGGTTCATGAGCATGATTAAATCTTGACAACATTTTCTCACCCACTGGTCTAAATTCTTGCTGTTCATACTAAAGAGTAGGATCTTTTCATTAGTTGGACACTGCCGCCTCATTTAGCTAAGCCACTGTCTGGATTCTTGGTCTGAGATTCCCATCAGAAAATGCTCTCTCGAGAAAATTTTCTCTCCCAGAAACTAAGATCCAATATTCAACCTATGGAAATTACCATTTCATTGGTGGTGCCATATCATTCAGGAGCATCTACTTACTGCATGGCATGGTTGATATCTAATGTCTAGATCTAGTGCATGGCATTTCTCTATACTGGTGGCCGTTTATCAGTTTGATACACTGTTGAATATTGTTTTTTTTTTTGATCGGTAAATTAATTGGTTTGATTAAAAGAGAAGAAAAAAGTACAAAGTAGGCCACGGGAAGTGACCAAGAAAACACAAATAAAAACAAAATACATTTGGTGAACTAAACCCAAAAGCCCAGCAAAACAGAAACCGAATCACCACAGTTGGAAAACCTTAAGAAGCCCATCCCAAAGCATTGACCTAATTATCACCGGAAAAATGCTTTCATCTTGAGGTCAGCCCATCGCCACTGCCTCTTTTACAGTCAAATTCCGATAACTCTTAATCCAGATCTCTTTGCCCCCAAAAGCTATCACTTGTTACTGCTACACCACAATCACTATGAAATCTTCCTTGTTACAACCATTTGAAATCTCTATGACCAATGTAAATACCCATCACTGTACCGCTTGATACTGTTATCACCATCATCACCATGAAATCCTTCCTTGTTACAACCAATTGTTATCTCTATCACCACTGTCAATACCCAAGACTACCAAGTACAAATCCCCCCAAAACTATCACTTGTTACCGCTACCACCACCATCACCATGATATCCTCCTTAATACAACCACTTGTTACTGCTACCACTCCCATCACCATGATATATACCACCAGTTGTTACTGCTATCACTTGTTACAACACCATCAATAATATACCCCATCTCAAAAATTACCCTTCTTTGAAATTAGCAATTTCGCCTCGCGGATCACTAAAGCCACCATTGAATTTTGGGCACCAAATGTATCACAAAAAAAGTCTAAAACTCCATCAAACCAAGGAGTTACAGACATAAAAGAAAAAAACCTAAAAGCATCAGAAAAACAAAAAGGAATAAAAGGAAAACATTAGAACAGAAGCCTTGCTCGGATCTAGTCCGACCGGACTAAATCCGAGCAAGAAGATGTTGGCTGATCGGAGACTTTTTGGGGTTGAAGATGGGGAGAGAGAGGAGAGAGGAGGAGAGAGGAACTTTTTTAGATACGGGAGAATTATTACACTGTTGAATATTGTTACAACTTACAATGAGATGATAACTTTTAACTCAAACTTTAAGTACACTTCATTTTTTTTATATAGGATACACAATTACCATGAACTATGAGATTGGTAATTAGATTGTTAAAACATAAAAGTATTAAATTAAAGTCAGTGCAATGCAGCAAAACAAATTTTGTTGGAGACATAGAAGAACAATATTAGTTGTTGCTCACAGTTTGATCATACTCAAGTAAATGAGTGATTGAACATCGAGTGGGTAGTGGTAGTAGATTTTTAATATAAAAAACAATTAACAGTACAGCATCCATCAAGTGAAAATTATTTCTTTTTCCCCTCTTACACATTACATTACTGAGTGAATATCTCTGGTACATTCAGATTACATGGATAAGAAATAGTAAATAATAAAAAAAACAATTCAGTTCACATGCATGAGAAACCTAAATGTAATAAAATACAAATACAAATTGTGGGAGAACAGCAAAGCAGCCGATTACAAATGAATAAAATAAAAAGAAAGAAAGAAGAAATATGCAGATGCGGATACAGTTCTAGTTCTTGTGAATTGCAATTAGATCTTTAACCAAAAACTCAAAAGAAATGATTCTAAGCCTAAATGCAGTTAGTGGCGGAGGAAATAAAGAGTTCAGTGTCAAGGAGGAGTATTACAAATCATACACAGACTATTGCACCAGTACGGAGAGCAAAAACTAAAATTTTGAGAGGAGAAATCATAATGTTGTGTTGTTGGTGATGTTGCTGTCATTTAACCACCACCATTTGCTTCTCCCATAATTTTGTTGTTTTTGCCGCCGATCATAAGCAAAGATAGATAGAAGGAATTCTTGTTGTTTGATTGAAGGCTTAGGGTTTGCTTCCTCTATTCCCTTCTCTACACAGATGAGATGAGGGAGGCACAGTTTAGAAGCATTCGGAGGAACCTATGCTACTTTATATAATGGGTGGTACATATTAGGGTTCAACTTATAACCATATATTTCAATTTACCTTTTGATCTAACGGCTTATATGTGCTAACAAATTAAAGTTTACCTCCAAATATGACGAACATTTTATCAACCACTGGATGTGCTATACTGCTATATGACCACATTTGGTTGCCATATTTACCAATCAAAACCTACCGTTCAATCCTATGGAGTTCTACAGCCTTGTGAAATTTGTTCATCCCTATAGCACTCTTCAACTTAACTAGTAGTACTAGTACCACCAAGATTACTAGTGCTCATGGACCTCAGATTGGCACGGTTAATCAAATTACACTAGTTCAAGTTCTTTGAAAAGAAATCCAACCTGTTTGTACCATGATAAAATTACCGCACATCGGGCTGAATCGCTGGCCACCATTTCTTCATCATCGAAGCATGCCATCCGGCCAGCCGATGCGGCTCACCAGTCGGCCCAAATGTTACATAAAACTAACCGTCGGTCAATTGTCAAAGTCAATGACGGGTCAACGGACAAAGTCAATGGTCAAATCAAATATCGTTCAACTACCAAGCCAAGCTTCCAAGCCGTACTCTCATCTGATTCCCATTCTTGTTGCCGGCGGGCTGCCGGCTAGTTCAGTCATGTTGCCGGCTGATGCTCGCTAACTAACGTCCACAAAATTGCTGGTCATACGCTAACCCAACTGTTTGACCAAGTATTCATCCGGCTGCCAGCCAGCCTCCATCCAGTCTCCACTCAAGGAAGTCTGCCAGAAGGTTATACCATTCAAAGCTTGACAGTCACAGTCAACAACAAAAGGAGGTTCGGAACTAACGAAAAAGCTCCTGAAGGCTGGCAGAAGCTCCGAGAACTAACGGAAAAAGCTGCTGAAATAATACACACGGCTTGCAAGTAATTTTGTATACCTCATTTTCTATTAAAGCAACCGTTCTGCTCTTCTATAGTTTTCCAAACAATTGTTATTTTCTTATCACTGGGAATGTAATTATCGGAAGAAAGATTGGATGATAGCATTCTTTTGATACTCATTTATGAGGATTGTATACGTAGTCACTACAGCTTTGTAGTCAAGCCACATATCACTAGCTAACAAACAGGCCAAGTCTTCCGGTGTCTATCAGCTGCAGTCTGTTGTTAGTCCAAGTCTTGTGTATATTTTGGTTGTTTTAACAAGTTGTAACCTTCTTGTAATCTCGATTTATTTGTTTAGATTAGGTTTGAATTATTCTTCCTTAACTTGTATCTGTTGCATATAAATACTCAATGAGAAACAATGAGTCTGCACTATTGTGAGACTATTCATATCCATACCTAAATTCTAAGATGGTATCATCCTTGTAGGTCCTAGGAACCCGGCCATTCAATATTTTTATCTTCCGCTTTATCTCTGATTTTCTCACAATGGCCGGATCTGACGCACCATAGAAAATCTTAATCAACAGTCTCAAACAATTAATCGGAGGAGCACATCTCTGAGAAGAAAGATCACACAAAATAATTAGTCTCGATTCTACAAGTGATGAAACGGCTTTTAACTGGACCCACATTCCACACCGATTCTAAGTCAGACATATAATGTTGACCAGATTCTTGTATGGAGTTCATTGAAAATATTATATTGTACCAAAAAATAGAGCATCCATACATAACCTATGCAAACCAAAATTTAGATACGCCTCACATCCTCCACCCACTAGCCGCCTGTCCGGTAATTTTCTTTCACCAAACCATATATCCCTGATGAGTAATAGCTTTTCACCAGACCCAACTTACTCAAAATTGTTACCCAAGCATCCAAGGTGAGAAATTTCAGATCAGGAAATCTTCGAGATTGTGTTGGGAACATCGCAATGCCATCAGAAGATGCAACTTGTTCTTTTCATCCCGTTGGATTTGCTCTTTACGACCAAAGACTTTTCCATGAAAAATGGGATAGTAGTTTTGCTGATCTACTTCCGCTAACATAAGTTTCCCTACATAATAAAAGGCAAGAAACAAATCTCAAAGAAAAATAATGATATATTTGAAGTACTTACGGCATATGAGACCGCAACTAACTTAGATCGCACCAAAGCCCGAGTGTTTCCTCGGTGAAGATATTCCAACAATAACCATTAGTATTGCACCAATAAAGTATGTAGTCACCGATAGGATGGCCGATACTTGACTAGCAATGAGTCTCTGGATTTAGGCACTGGAACCATCGAGCTAACCTACCTTTTCACACAAACAAAGAAAATTACTCTCATGTAATTGATTCATGTTTTTTTTTTCTTTTGATCGGTAAAAAAGTAGTTTTATTTAAGACTGAAGCCAACAATGAATACAAGTACAAGAAACTAGTTACCGACCAAGGCCAAGCAAACAACTTGATCATGAATTGCTTGAGAGGAATATTGATTCATGTGGTTTAGTACTTCTATGTCATAGAGTCGCTTAACTTGTTTTTAGTTGAAAGTCTATCAACAACATTCCTGAAAATAGTTTAAATATACAATTCCTCTGATATCCCAACCTAGTCACCCGATGGCATTCAGATGCAACATCTGCTATTTATAGGATCAAGTGGGTCCTAGAAAAATTGGGATGATAACTGCATGCTCCACCACACGAAATCAGTGAACTAATTTCTTAAAATTGTTTCAACAAATTCAGCAATAAAAAAGAAATTAACATGGTCTTGCAGGAAAAGGAATACAAAATCTTTTGATGGCACGGGATACTGGCCTTGGTGTTTGTGCATAAATAAAGTTAGTAATAAACAATCTCATGGCACGGGATATCTATTGCGCTATTTGAGCTATTATAACACGGGGTTTCCACTTAGTGAAGTCCCACTGTTGTGGTGTTTTATTTTTCTTCGGTCGGCCCTCCCCACCGTGGCAGCGGTCTTCTAGTTAATTTCATCTTGCAATTGATTTCTCTTGCAAAACAAGATCAAACTTCAATTTAATCTGTTGGATTTCATTTAATTTTCTTTAATCTTCATCTTCTTCAATTGATTGGCTTCTTTCACTTGAACTAGAACCTTGTCTATTTCTTTCTTCATCTCGGCTTTTACTACCATCGGTTTTCCTTCAAGTTCCTTGTTGTCCTGCTCAACTTCGAGTCTTAGTTTGAAACTCGGTAATCTCGATAAAGTTGTGCTCTGGATTTCACAATGTATTGATTTGTTGTACGTATTCAACCGATTTTTCACTAATATTTCATTTAGCAATTTGATTCCTCATTTTCTCATCCGGATTTTCAATTTCTTGATGGATTTCGTGTTCATGTTGTTGTGGTTGTTTCTTCTTATCCTTTGATTTTTGTTTAGGGTTTGATATGATGATACGATAAGAGGTTAGGGTTATTTGTTTCTCGATTTCAGCTTTCACTTCTTCCATCACTTTACCTTCAATTTCCTTCTCGGATTCAATTTCTTCTTTTGATTTTACTGCAGTTGTATTGATCTCATCTCCGTGTTGTGTTTCGTCTCTTGATGGTTTTGTTCTTGTTCTTCCGATTGTTTCTTCTTCGCCATTGTTTTTTTGTTTTAGGGTTTTAAGATAAGATTGGAGGAGATAAGAGGTTAGGGTTTTTGCTACACAATTTAACGGACAAAAAGTTAGCATTGATTACGATACAGCCGTTGGATCAAAAAGTTAGCCCCAAATTTAACGGACAGATCTTCAACTTTATAAGTAGTAGTCTTTTACTAGGGCATCCAAATTGTTCCTCACTTGTATGAGTTGTGAAAGACTGAAAGGAAAGAAATAAACCCTAAAAACACACAACAACAGTTCCCTCAGCGACGGCAACAACAAATTCATGGCAGTATCTTAATTTTTGATTATTAAGGAAAGAAATAATGAAATGATGCATCCATATATGATTATGTTTATATGGAAATCTTGTGTTTATGTTGAAATCTGTATTTGAATTTGCTTAGAACAATAGAAATATTTGCATCTCCTCTGGAACATGAATTGACAATATTATACAGTCCTGTGAGCGGGCACTTAAAGCCTCTGCTCACCAATAGAAGAAGTCATTTGGTTTTGATGCGTCAATTAGACGCACATATGTTTCAAAGAAAAATGTTGTCACCATATTCAAAACCAGTACCTCAATTTTAGTGTTAGTTGAATTTGAAGGAACCTGAATTCCAAGCAAACCACGACTTAACTTCGAACAATAACACATACACGAATATCAATTAATGCATGTACTGTTTGATGCAGAAATGGAATGACTTACTTCTAAAACCAAGTATGATGCGGGATATGGATGTGAGCAACGACAGTTCAAATTTATTTCAAATTTTCAACTGTTTCAAATTTCACAGCAGTTCGATATGATATTACACCAAATTCATAATTCTCGCATATGCTTTCACGGTAACCTCTGGATCTCTATATGCCTCATTTCAATCGCATTGACTGAAAGCCACAACTTGACAACAATAAATCCATTATGGAACAAGTAATCTCATTTAGAAATTCTTGCACCAATACAATTAAACAAGAATCCGGATTACATCAAAATTCGTTTAGGAAGTGAAGAAGTTCTTTCAGTTTCAATTTTTATTTTTTCATGAAATTATCCCCATTAATGTTCTAATATGGATGTACCGGAAATTGGATGCAATAGTGTACCAACAAGCTACAAATTTTGATGAGGAAAAGAAAGATGATAATCTAACAGTAGTCATTTTTTTATTTTCCAATCTCATTAAGTTCTTTTACCTCGATATCTTTTAGTTAGATGCTCATGTAGACAGCATAACAAATGGGTGAAGATATGTTGTCAAGATAACAAATGACCTATAAGCATTTGGCATACTGTCTAGACTCTAGAGATGTGTATTAATCTCATTGTAACTGTAGAATTCACTAAACGACCATCAATATGGAAAAAATGCCCCTCTAAGCTAAACACATAACACCACATTAAATAGGTTTCAGCCATTAGATGAGAGTAAAGGGGCAAATCTGGAACCCCAAACTTAATGGGCACATCTCGAACCCTCCTTATAAGTAGTATAGTTTTGCTCTATTGCTTCTAAACTGTGCCTCCCTCATCTCTGTAGACAAGGAAAGAAAACCTAAAAGCAAACAACAACAGGTTCACTCTATCTATCTGTGATTCTCATCGACGGCAACAACAATATCATGGCAGAAGCTAGTGACGGTTTAATAGCATCACCATCATCAACAAAAAAAAAAAAAACATTATGATATCTCCTCTCAAAATGTTGACTTTCTACCTGCTCTTTGTCTGAATTCTCATCTAAAACTCATTCTTGGCCTTGAGTTATCTTATATAGGGTAATTTGAGCTGGATTGTCAATCCGAGGTCCATAAGCAATATGGAGATTTGGTGCTAGCATATAGATTAGTAGATCTACTTCTCCGGCGGCCATTCATCAGTTTCATATGCATTATTTTACAAGCAGGTTATTAAGTTCTAGGACTTTGAGGTTAATCCAATCCATGTATCGGTAATATAAACAAATGAAAACTATAGTTTCACTGAAAAGGCTCCTAAATCCGCTTCGTGTTTAGAAAATTTTGGTGGGATAGTTTCTGAGTGTTAAACTGTGCACCAATCCTAGGGCCGTAGGGCGAGTTAGTAAACAATATTTGTTAATATGAAGGCTAAGAGTTTTGTATTAATGCAGTAACAAGATGGCGAACTTCACCACCAATATACAAACATCTGTGCAACTTCCTATAATAGTGTTCTTTTTCGGCTTCAAAGTTCGGATTAAATAATAAACAAGAACAAAAAAACTTGAAAAAAGAAAAGGTGGAAATAAGGTGAAAAACTTTTAGAGGAAAAGTCAGTGCCGATATATTCATCATTTTGATGCATTGTTAAATATGATTACATGCAGATTACCACCTATTTTCTTCATCAAACTTAAAAGTCCCTTCAATTTCTATCCGGGAAACAATATTAAGCGAACCAATTTACTTCCCTGAATATGTTTGTTATTTCATTTCTTAATTCTTGAAGTCACTGCGTCATTCATCTTTTTTTTTTTTGATCAATTTAAAAATGTGTCCACAGGTTCGTGGACGGGCAACGGGGCGGTAAGGCTAGCCGCGGCTAACCCCCTTCGAGTCCAAACTACAGAGCCTGTACGAGTGGGTCGATGCGTTATTCATCTTTCTTGTCATAGGGAGGCATATATTTTAGAAGGAAATCGTCTCTTTTCTGCATCAAACTTATGGATAATATATGTGCCTTTTTTTTTCCCTTCCACAACTTAATGAGACCAAAGATTGAAATATGTTGTGGCTCACAGTATGCTTTTACTGTCGTACATGTGCATCTCTGGTAAATTGGATTACTCATGAATGTAAAAAATAAAGAAAAAGTAAAAGCTGGGGACTACAAAACTCTTACATTCATAGCTAATTTTATTCTTTAAAAAAAGAGAAATTTGAAGAATTTTTTTATTTATAATTGGTTCACATACATCTTAAATTTAGATACAACACTTGTTTTATTTTCTTTAATTGTGAAAGACTATATGTACAATTGATGAACTTGCTGCTCAATTGATGCTCATCCATATTCCGCATCAGACTTTAATCATTTCATTTGGTGAAGGAAAGACTATAGGAATATTCAATTTCCTAGCACAAATTTCCGCGTCACTTCATTTCTGTAAGGTAGAAAATTGAAATAAGTTATGGCAACATTTTCTCTTTACGCTCTTGCTTTGAGTCTCTGGTATATCCAGAGTAGAACATCAAAACAGATTAGAACATAAATGGGGGTAATTTCATGGAAAAAAAAAAAAAAAAAATTACTGCAATTGGAAGAATTGCTTCACTTAACAATATATTTATTTCTTTTGGTAATTGGTTCTTGCACACATAAAATTGAACGTAATAAACTTATGGAGATGAAGAAATTGAGGGATTCCAAATACTTATATGATCAAACTATAATATCACTTCTTCTGCTATGAAATCTCTTCGTATCCTTGTTATAGTCAGTGATGGTTAAAGAGGAGGACCCGTAGTATAATGGAGACCCAAAACTGAAATCATATCTGCAAGGAAACCCAACAAATCAAAGAAGGAGGAGAGGGATGGAATACTTGATTGATGAAATAAAACAACTGAAATTAACATATTGAGAGGAGATATCATAATGCTTGCTTTGTTGCTGATGCTGCCAGTGCTATTGAACTGCCACCACTTGCTTTTGCCATGTTTTTGAAGTTAATGTTTGTATTTAGGGTTAGGAAGCTTTTGGAGATAGAAGATGGAATGGAGGCACATTTTGGATGCCCAAAAGGAGAAACTATACTACTTATAAGCGTTGGAGAATGGAGATCTGTCCGCTCGTTCTAGGGTTCACTTTTGTTTCAGATTTTATTATATGGTTCGACGGCTGTAGCGTAATCTATGTATATTTGTGTTATAGGTGGCTTTGTTATATTCTTGGTAAAGGTTGAGAACTTTAAACATAAACAAGTTTTTGGTAATTAACCCTTGAATTTGAATTTTTGGGTCTATAAGACGAGCAAAATATGATATGCAAAAATCTAAAAACAATGTTTAAGGATTCATAAATTGGACATTTCACCCAAGCTTTATAATTGATTTCAAGAGTTTCAATATCATCCATAATCATCACGACCATCATCATAGTCATCTCTACTATAACAGAAACTTTTACAACATCACTTGATCACTCCCTTACTTATTTTCTATCTCTTTCAACCTCAAGATTTGATCGATTTTATTTTCTTTAGGGGTTAACTACCTTGACCGGTTGTCAGCCGACACAAATATATTTTACACTTTCTTACTACTCAAAATATATAATGAAGCAAGGGCAAGAAAGGATCGTTCCCACATAGAGGTCTAGGTTGTCAAATTGTTTCGGTATCTTATAAGTAACACGGGGTTTCTCGGTTTTTATAAACGAAAATAAAATAAAAGCAAAACAATAAAAAGTAAACACGCAAATCAAGGATGAGAAAGTATTGGTCATGGATTTCGTCTTCAATCACAAACATGTTTTCAACACAATAACTAGAATTGATATTTTAATCTCAACTTTTATCAAAGGCCCTAGAATACCTTGATCGCAAGAATATCCCGCTAATCTCCTCTTGTCATCAACAAACACATTCAAAGATGCTGAATATGAATTCTATCTAAAGGAACAACCTAACGTAAAAGCACTAATCAAGTTTAATTCCCTAGATGCGTTAAGTACTATGAAATCAGGCCAATCAAAGCAATCGAACGTAAAAGCACTAATCCGATTTAACAAAGGTTATGGTTCACATAGGATCATAAGAATACATCACTACAAACTATAATCATATTTATGCTACTTGCAATCGTGAATTATCACTTTTTTATGTATAATAACCCTAATCTAGCAATAAAGATGAAAGCAAACTCAATCGATTAGCGACTCGACTAAACAAGCATTCAAATCATGTAACAATATTAATGGTGAATCATAAACGATAATATGAGAGAAAACTAATTATTGCACAAAAATTCATGTTTGGAAATCCAACTTATTCCATAACCAATAATAAAACTGTAGCTCATATTCATGGAGTTCATAACAAGAAGAAAGAGAAAATACTTCATGGTTTTAAACCCTAGAAAACAAAGTAGAGGCAAAAAGATAGATAAAAGAGATCCCTCATAGTTCTAAAAGTCTTTCCTTTAAATAGCTCTCTTGTTTCCAAAATTAGGTCTTCAAAGCCCAAAGTCCAAGTGGTCCACCAAGCCCATGTGTGTGCAAATACCCATATGAAAATATACCCCAAAAGTGGTCATGGGAAATGCGGTATTATGGCTGAAATCAGTGGGAAAAGTCACGGGTAAACATCGTGTGACTGCAAAGTCCACCTTGTCACCGGTCAAACGAGTCAAATCGGTCCTCAAGGTCAATCCCGAGAAGTCGGAACACCGAGTCTAACCGGTCATCGGGTGAGTCGGTTTGTACCGATCGGGATGAGTCAGTCCGAGTTAGGTGAGTCAAAAGTCTAACTCAATAGGCCGATCGGGTTTTGGCCAAAGCCATTTTGCACAGGCCATCCCCAGTGTTGCACCAACATGGCGCTTCACAATCTCATATCCAGCCATGATGGCTGTTCAATTCCTTCTCACTAAATTCCAAGCCATCTTCAACAGCCAACAGCTCCAACTGCATCACTCAACTGAGCAAAGGCAACAGCTCCATTCAGTCCATCGCCACTCAATTCTCAGCTGAACAACAATTCCAGCTGCACTCTATCACCACAGACTGCCAAACCCATTTATAGCTTCTTGCCTGCAATCATTCCTTGTAGCATCATCGAAACCTATTGTCACAAAGACAGCGGCTCACATCTCCATTTTTGCCATTTTATTGCTCAACATCAAGTACCTCAATTTCTTCTTAGCATCGCCGCTCAAACATCTGCTACATAGTGCCTTCACCGCATCACAGTTTCAAATCATTCCCAAAGACGCTTGCATACTACATCTCAAGCCCACTTGCTTCAAAAAAGAAAACAAAGTAGAGGCAAAAAGATTGATAAAAGAGATCCCTCATAGTTCTAAAAGTCTTTCCTTTAAATAGCTCTCTTGTTTCCAAAATTAGGTCTTCAAAGCCCAAAGTCCAAGTGGTCCACCAAGCCCATGTGTGTGCAAATACCCATATGAAAATATACCCCAAAAGTGGTCGCCGTAAATCTGGTATTATGGACGGAAATCGGCCGGAAAATCCGCTGGCAAACATCTCAGGTGACCGGCAAAGTCCACCGGCCAAGGTCAAACGAGTCAAATCGCCAGTCAATCGAAATCAGGACACTGAGTCAAACCGGGTCATCAGGTGAGTCAGTTTGTACCAGTCAGATGAGTCAGGTCTGAGTTAGCTGAGTCAAAGTCTAACTCAATAGCTGACTGGTTTTGGCCAAAGCCATTTTGCACAGGCCATCCCCAGTGTTGCACCAACATGGCGCTTCACAATCTCTTATCCAAATTGTTTATGGGAGAAAATCGTTTACGCCGATTTAGAAATGCGGTAGGTGGTGAGAAACCGGTTCAAACCTTAAACAAATGTGCCGCACGTGAGCACTTTATAGATTCGAGAGATCAATCTGTACAAGTCCGGCCTAAACCAAGAAATGGCCGTTCCTGACTTGCTTCGGTCACAAAGTGGAGGAGAAGGGTTGATTTGGGGAGGAATCAAAGAAAGGTGTTGAGGAGAGTAGTATCTCGACTTGTATCGAGAAAGTGAAAGCTTAGGAAGCTTGCAAGAGATGAAAGCTTTTGGGAGATCTTGCAAAGTTGCCTTTAAAGAGTGTAAGTGTACTATATTTCTCCCGACCGAGACTTGTTGTCTCGGTGGAAATAGTAAGACCTATTTATACAAGTCGAGATTGAAACGTACCACTCGGCCTCATGAAGGAAGAGAGTAAAGGGTGAAATAATGGGAGGAGGTGGTAAATCAGATGGTTTAATGGGTGAAAACGTTTTCACCATTATTTCCTCTTTTATTTGACCGCTTTATTCCTATTCACGCTTTCTTAATGTGAGCGAGTGTACGCTGCATGTTGTGACCGCCAAAACCAAAACCCTAAAAAAGCATCCCCGCCTTTGTGTTGATATCTCGTTGGTTGCGCCTTGAGTGCAAGTGGTGCTGCTAATGGCGCGTGTGGCATGTGCCAATGGCATGTGTGGAATGCCTTGGTGGTAGGTTGCATGGTTTGCAAGTTAGGCTACCAAATAAGTGTGTTAGGCATGTGCCAATGGCATGTGCGGAATGCCTTGGTGGTAGGTTGCACGGTTTGCAAGTTAGGCTACCACGTGTGTGTTTGGCATGTGCCAATGGCACGTACGACCATGTTGACCTAGTTGCAAGTCTTGCAAGCCTAGGGCGCTATATTTGGCGTGTGCCAATAGCATAGCGGCTTGGAATATGGTCTTAAAGACGTGTTGGCATGTGCCAATGGCATGTGCGGCCATGTTTACCTAGTTGCAAGTCTTGCAAGCCTAGGGCGCTATATTTGGCGTGTGCCAATGGCATAGCGACTTGGAATATGGCTTGCGCACGTGTTGGCATGTGCCAATGGCATGTGCGGCCATGTTGACCTAGTTGCAAGTCTTGCAAGCCTAGGCGCTATATTTGGCGTGTGCCAATGGCATAGCGACTTGGAGTATGGCTTGCGGCACGTGTTGGCATGTGCCAATGGCATGTGCGTCCATGTTGTCCTAGTTGCAAGTCTTGCAAGCCTAGGGCGCTATATTTGGCGTGTGGCAATGGCATAGCGACTTGGAAATATGGCTTGCGGCACGTGTTGGCATGTGCCAATGGCACGTGCGGCCATGTTGACCTAGTTGCAAGTCTTGCAAACCTAGGGCGCTATATTTGTCGTGGGCCGAGAGGCATAGCGGCTTAGAAATTTGGCTTGCGGCACGTGTTGGCATGTGCCAATGGCACGTGCGGCCATGTTGACCTAGTTGCAAGTCTTGCAAACCTAGGGCGCTATGTTAGGCGTGGGCCGAGGCATAGCGGCTTGGAAATATGGCTTGCGCACGTGTTGGCATGTGCCAATGGCATGTGTGGCCATGTTGACCTATTGCAAGTCTTGCAAAACCTAGGGCGCTATATTTGGCGTGGGCCGAGGCTTAGCGGCTTGGAAATATGGCTTGCGGCACGTGTTGGCATGTGCCAATGGCATGTGTGGCCATGTTGACCTATTGCAAGTCTTGCAAACCTAGGGCGCTATATTTGGCGTGGGCGGAGGGCTTAGCGGCTTGGAAATATGGCTTGCGGCACGTGTTGGCATGTGCCAATGGACTCTGTAAATGGAGCCTCGGGGATCTTACGGGGTGGTAAGAATCTGCGTGTATACGGAATCAAAGTTAGCATGGTAAGTCGAGGTGTGACATGGGTTACCAAATTTTTGTCCTACGATCAAAGGGAAGGTACTCATGGAACTACCGAAGTTAGATGATATTAAAGGATATTCCATCCGCCATCCGATTCAAGAGTAGGGAATTATTTGCATCTAACTGGGATGCAATTTGTATGTAGCTTGTATTTTTACTCTTCTGTTTGGCTTTTTACCCCTTGTAAATTGCCACATGTACATTCTTTCTCTCTAATAAACTTCTTCTTTATCAAAAACAAAAATGAATTGTTTGCATCTAGGTGACAAGCTTTGAATTAGTATTAAAAAAAAAAATCAGCAAAACTTATACATCTAATTATGATTTCCATTGTTAAAAGAATTTTTTTGATGGAGCGGAAAGGCAAAATCAACCAAGACCCAGGTAGATTAAGCAATTCAGGAAGTTATGAAAGTATTACCTCCACATAAATCAGTAATGACACAGCAAGAAACGAATCAAGGAAACCCTTGTCAGCAAATTTTATTTGGTTAATCCTTGGCAGGATAAACACTTCGTTTCTTCCCTATTCATTTCTCTTCGTATTTCTTTTCCCGATTCATTTGTCTTCGCATTCCTTCTCCGGCTTGTGACGATAATCAAAATTTCCTTTCAAATTCTTAAAATGGAGGCTGAGTAGAGTGAGGATGGTACAGTTGATCACCAGAAAAATTGAATTGAAATCGAAATTGAATGATGAAAAGTATGGTGAATTAGAAATGTGGTGTATTCAAGGTGCAGGCTGAATCAGATCTAGTTTGTCTCCTGTCTTCATTTGAGAACAAAAAGACCACTAAGAAGGAACATCACTAGCAGCTGCATTTTATCACTTTCAACCAGCGTATCCAGTTGAAAAAGGGAAGCAGGCAGAGATGAAGCTCAAAAGGAGTTTTAAATGAGAATTCATTTGACAAAGATATCTGCAAATTACATATTGAGAGGAGATATCATAATGCTTGTTTTTGATGGCGCAGCTACTGAATCACCACCACTTGCTTCTTCCATGATTTTTCTGTTGCCGTCGATGAGGGTGATCACTATATTTTAGGGTTTCTTTGTATCCTCTGTCTACAGAGACGATACTACTACTTATAAGGAAATTTTAGGGTTTCCCATTAACTTACTACCGTTGATTTCGATTTTTTTCACCATTTGATCTAACAGCTGAAACGTATCCTCTTATTACTGGCGTCAGTGACCTTACTTTTTGACCAGCGTATGAATATTGTTTAGATGCGGCTTTGAAGTATTCTATGACTGACTTAAGTTAACACAAGTAGAGAATTTTAAAGGGAAATTTTTTTGCATCAAACGGCTGTGACTAGTGTTTGGATGCGTTATTACAAAGATATGATTCCAGCTTCTGTTTTGAGCTTTTGCATCAAACTGGATACAACATAACTATAGAAAGACGCTGCTTCGTTTACAGTTCAGGTTCCTACTCAATTCGACACTTTCTACGCAACTTGGGTAAGTCTAGAGGAAATATTGAGGCACTGTTTTTGAATTTACTGAGGCCAACTCCGTAACAGCATTATTCTCGCCCATTTCTTTATGTGTATCTATTTACCGCATCAAACTCATTCATTTACTGTAGGTAAAAGGTTGAAATTGCTCTTGGTATACTTTTAATTGTGTGTATTGTGTATATCCATAATCATGATCACATCATACATGGGGTATTATTATCATGCATTTAAGTGCATCATGTCCGCTAATAAGTGATTCTTTGAAATTTTTGGTGTCAATCCATGTTCAGAGCAGTAGAACTCAAATATTGAAGATCCTCAATATACAAACATAAAACAATCAAACGCATGGATATTCATATATAACAGATCTCCTACCTACGCTTTCATAATTCTATTTTCTTTTAGTGATTGTTTCACATAGGCGCATCAGGTTTGTGAGCTTAATTTGGACTGTTGCAGTAGGATGTGTCTTTACTGAGTAGAGACATATAAACTTAAACTAGACTACTAGGTGTTGAAGCTTTTACTACATTCTTGAGAAAGCAGGGTCATTTTCTAACTTTAACCAAATACCTGATTTACTACATTCTTGGGATATCCAGTACGGTTGTGATCATGTGTTTAGTACGCGTGGATTGTTTAAAAGGGCTGGATGAGCTTTGTTCGAGTGTTATTTAATTAGAAAAATAACATGAAGAACTTAAGTTTGTCTAGAGATGCCAGTTCCAGTGAACAATATAAGAATTTTGATGTAAATTTAATCAAATTATCCCTACGGTTCTAGTTAATGCGAAATGATTTACTTCACCCGCGTCACAGATGTCAATGGATAATGCTTATATTGATGCAATAATGGAACTATGTTTGAATCGCGAATGAGTATGGGTCGGCTTCCTAGTCAAGTGGACCATTTCTAAGCAACTGATGGTTTCAATAAGGAAAAACTGGAAAGTCCATGTTGAATTAATTTGGTTACAATGCCATTTGGTGATGCTTATAGTCATTTGACACACAGCAAGAAAGTAACTTTTCAAACAAAAAAAAAAATAATACTAAGAAAACCACATAAATCAGTCTATTTAATAAACACACAGCAAGAAAAAAATTAAGAAAACCCTTGTCAACAAAATTTATTTGATTTTATTTTGTGCTCTTACAAATTACAAGGGGCAGGATAAACACCAACGCATCTCTCTTCCCAATTCATTTCCCATCGCATTCCTTTTCTGGCTTGTCACGATTTCCTTTCAAATTCTGAAAACGGAGGCTGAGTACAGTGAGGATGATACAGTTTATCACCAGAAAAATTAAATTGAAAAATCGAATGATGATCAATCAAGTGACTCAAACCAGGCTTACAATTACAGAGATTTAGTAGTCTGAACGAGAAGAAATGTGTATTGGAAATGTTGTGATTCTGAATTCAAGAGGTAGGTTGAGAAATTTGATGATGTGAGGAATAATCAGATCTAGTTTATCTCTAGTCTCTAGAGAGATACGGTTGAGAACGAAAAGACCAGTAAGGAGGAACATCACTAACAGCTCCAGTTTATCTCTTTCAACCAGCATATGCAGTTGAAAAGGGAAGCAGGCAGAGATAAAACTCAAAAGTAGTTTTAGAAAAGAAATTGTGTGACAAAGATATCTGAAAATTACATATTGAGAGGAGATATCATACTGCTGGTTGTTGATGACGATACTACTGAATCACCACCACTTGCTTCTGCCATAATTTTTTCTGTTGCTGTCGATGAGGGAGATCTGTATATTTCTGTTTAGGGTTTCTTTGTATCCCATGACAACACAGACGATACTGCTACTTATAAGGAGGGTTTGAGATCTTCGCATCAATTTACTACCGTTCATTTCATTTTTCTTATCATTGGATCTAACAGCTGAAACGTGTCGTCCTATTACTAGTGTTACTGACTTTACTTTTTGACCGGTTTATGAATATGGTTAGGTGTTTGATGAAGAGTGGCAAAACACAATTCGACAACGCTTAGGACCTTGTGGTTAACTGGTTATGTGTTTGGTGTAGAGTGGTCAGTCGCCAATGCAATATTATCATCTGATCCAACGGCTTTGAAGTATTCTATGACTGACTGAAACTGCTAACCTACATATATAACATAAACAGATGTGATATGTGCTTTATACAAGTAGAGAACTTTAAAGGGAAGAAATTTTGTATCAAACGGCTGTGACTAGTGTTTAGATGCGTTATTACTGCATATGGTTCCAGCATTTGAGCTTTTGCATCAAAATGGATACAAGATAACAATTCAGGTTCCTACTCAGTTCGACACGTTCTAAGCAACTTGGGTATGTCTTGAGGAAATATTGATGCATTGATTTTGGATTTACTGAGGTCAAGTCCGTTTATCTGGTGCTTTATTTAAGTTGATCTGCATCTATTATTTACCGCATCAAACTCATTCAGTTACTGTAGGTAAAAGGTTGAAATTGCTCTTGGTATACTCTTTATTGTGTGTATTGTATATCCATAATCATGATCACATCATTCATGGGGTATTATTATCATGCATTTAAGTGCATCATATCCGCTAATAAGTGATTCTTTGAAATTTTTGGTGTCAATCCATGTTCCAGAGCAGTAGAACTCAAATATTTAAGATCCTCAATTTATAAACATAAAACAATCAAACGCATGGATATTTTCTTAATTGCATTAATATAAAGTAAAAAACCCAACTAATAACACCATAGTCATATTGATATATAACAGATCTCCTACCTACACTTTCATATATTTCTATTTTCTTTTTAGTGATTGTTTCACATAGGCGCATCAGGTTTGTGAGCTTAATTTGACTTGGCGCAAGCATCTACTTCTTTATCCCCGCAACCACTCATCAATTTCAGGCACTATGACTACAGCACATATCTATTTTCTAAATCTAACTGCAACTGTACCCATCCACCGACTCTGCATACTTCTATGGCCATTATCTCATATCTAA
>JAJJWW010001107.1:0-50126 GCA_023531295.1 Papaver armeniacum | reverse complement strand
ATTGCTTCGTTCAGTTGCTCCTCAAGCTGATGTTAATAGGAAGAGCGGGGATAAGAAGAACCGAAGTGTAAGGACAAGGAGAATAAGAAAAGTTACTGAGGCCAAGGAGAAAATATATCAAAGGGATGATAGTTTGGCTGCGAAGAAGCGGGGCGGTGGTTGTTTCTTATGCGAGGGTCCTCGCCTGCGCGTGATTGTCCGAAGAAAGAAAAGTTGTCCTCAATAGTCGCTTGAGAGCGGTGGCGACAAAGAAGAAGTTGATCCAAGTGGAGCATGTTAATCCTATTCAACTATGCAACATAGTAGCTTGACGACAGCAACCACGGCATGGGGCGAGTGGCGCTGGCCTGGTTTATGTGAAGGTTGCCATTCGCGATCATCGACTCGTAGTATGGCGAGATACAAGTGCTTCACACACTTTGTGCATGATCTTGTCGATGGCGAGTACTTGGGTTTGGAAGTATATCGGGCTGATCATTGCATGAAGATAGTGAATGATATAGCTAAGCCAATCAAGGGATGGTTGTGGTAAATGTTGAAGTGGGAGAATGGCGTGGCAAAGTCAGTGTAATGGTGATGCATCTCAAGTGACTTTGAGATGATCACTAGTAACAACTTTTTCAAGCAAGCAGAGGCAACGATGATGCCTCACCTTGGCGGGATTTTCATACAAAGTCCAAATGTACCTTGTTTCGTGAAAGGTGTAAGGAAAGTTAGTCAGGTTGACATGAAGTGTGACAAAGGAAAGGCCAGTGAGTTTGATCTGTCTACGCTCGTTCGAAGGAATCTTAGTTGAGATTCATGCGGAATTTGGATATCTATGGATCTTAGCAGCCCTTGTTAGTAGTGATTAGCATATGTATGAAGCATGGCCTTGCATTGTTGTTTGCAAGTGCTGAACATGCAAGGTTGCTTGAAGTATAGAGACTTTGGAATGTTTTTGTTTGTTGTTTCAGTTTGAAGTTTAAGTTGGGTGTTCGTTGATCTTATGGTCTTATAAGATGGCACAATAGTTGTTGGTGTATTTGCTTTGGTTAGTTGTTTGCTTTCGATGCAGGTCGAGTGTTGGCCGGTGGTGTAAATGGGAAGGATTCCTATGTTTCTTATGTAAGACTAGTGTAATGAATGAAGGTGGTGTTTAAGCAAAAACCTTATCTCTTTTTGCTTAATGTAAAGCTAGTTCTTTAGGAAGCACTACAAGTATACTTATCCAAAGTATACAACAAGAAACGTTGAAATCAAGGCCAAGCAGAGTTGAAGTTGGTGGCATAAGCGAGTTTCTTTGTTGGGAGAGTTACGTTAGAAGTGCGACGGTATTTGGCGGCGATAGCATGTAGTAGCGGCAAGAATGAAGATGTAAGTCCATCAAGCATATGAGTTAAGAGTAACTCATAGTTAAGAATAACATGATGTTGTTTATCCGTTAAATTAAAGCGTAGTGATTTGAATGAACAAGTGAGGCCTTGTTAGTTTCAAGGCGCGTGAAGAGGAGCTGGTCTAAAGAGGCGTGTGATGTCACGGGTATCCTAAGTCATGGCTAATATCATGCATTTCATTCGAATTTGCACAAGAGTGTTTCAAAGTGATTGAAGAATACTTAATCTACAGTAAGGCATGTTGAATTGCAAGAGTGCAATGTCAGTCGAATTGAAGGCAAAAAGCTAAGTTATACATATCAGGGTAATATGTTAGTTGTTTGGCGTGTACACTTAGGCACGGAATGGCTTGAAGGAAAATTTGTGCACTTGATGCAAGAGGCATGGTGACAAATTGCAATAGCATTTGGGTGTTAAGATGTGAATGAAGTGGAATTGAAGCATAGTCGACGATCTGACAGTGAAGGCTGGAATTCATAGGCTTAATGGCAAGGCGAACAAACTAAGTGGCGATGTAAAGTACTAGGCGGAGAAGTTTTGGCAAGGTTAAAGACAAGACAAAGTTGCTGATTTCGAGGAGTGGCTCGGATGCGTAAGAGGCCAAGGAAAGTTCGGTAGAGTCAGAGCAATGTTGCATTCAACGAGGACGTTCAATGGATTAGGTGGGAGGTCTATGAAATGGCCCAGCAGGCTTGCACCAATGATTGTGCATTCGAGAATGTAGCCGGCAGATGGAGATGCATATGCACGGCGATGTAACGCCTAACATGGCTGAGCAAGAAAGGCTACTTAGTAAATGCAATCTGACGCGATAGTATTGCATATCCTTACTCGTGAGTTAGCCCAGCTCAAGGAAAGAGTAATGGATGGAATTTAAAAGTCATGGGATGACTTGGCATCATTTCAGTATTGGCCGAGCTTAGATGATGCATGCAACAAGGGCTGCTGTTTTCAATGCCATTGGTACTATTGTCACGATAAGGTTGCAAGTGATGCATATGAAGTTCGAATACCAATATTCAGGAGCACGTGTCGAGGTATCTTGGTTGCACACAAGATAATTGTATAGCCCTCGCTTATACGTAGAAACTCTGAGTAGCTGAGATACCTTTCAAGTGATCTACTTTATCTTATCCCAAGAAGGGATACCTCGACGGTCAAGATGGGAAAAATAAATCCTAGTCTAGAGAGAGGCAGCTGGCGAAGGGACAGAGGTAGATGACATATCTAATCAGTATTAAATGCACAAATCTCTTATCTACATGCATAACCAAAGCACGTGGAGAGAGATGATGTGGCAGAACCTGAATGGAAAATGATAGCGATGAACGAAGGTACAATCTGTACTATACTCGGGAAGTTCCCAAGGAACGTGGGTCACTAGAGGTGGCGAGTCCAACCGTGAGAAAGCACGCGGTGAACGAAGGTACCATTTGTACTAAGGTATATCAGAGAATGATGGTTCCAAAGATAGCAAAGATATACCTGGAGCAGAAGGGGCTATAAATACCAAGCTTCACCAACAAATTAAGGGCATTCAAAACATAGGAGAGAAGATCTAGTCTTAAGCTTATACCTCTTTAATGTTTAGAACTTAAGTATTTACTTCAACTTGAGTTCTATCTATTACTTTGGGAAGCATTTAAGATCTTTGTAACCACTACAACTTAATACAAACAATCACTCATCACCCCGTGGACGTAGACGAAAGTCGAACCACATAATCTCTTGTGTCTCATGATAACTTAGAACCATTTACATTATATTTATGTTCTTTAGTTATTATTGTGATCTTGAGTATCTTTTATAACTAAGAATTATCACGTCAATCGAGGCATCAATACTACTTAGTATATGATTCTCCCGAAGCTGTATACATTACGTAGATTATGGGAAAATTAGTAGTCATGCTTGGCGCTAGAACGTTTTGCCTCACCAACTTAGTTTTCATATTTCTTTATTTTTAACTTACGTATCTTCTTTAACGAAGAGATCTCGTGCTTTACAACGATGAATCTCACTTTCTAGTGATTTGTTCATCCATTATTTACGTATGTTCTTTGCGTTCATAGCCTCTAAAGACTTACAACATCACAAAATACAAAGTTTTTCGCAAAAATGCACTCACAAAACATTAAAACTTTTTTTATACTAAAACAACATTTTTCGACAAGGCATCCTTTAGATCCGAGTACCTCACGACTACGAGAGGAATCTCGAGAGAATTTAAGGAAAAGATCTTCCAAAAGCATTTAATAACCTATCTTTTTGGGGAGATCCGACACCATTTTTAATTGGTTTTCAACATTTAAGGTTGTTCTTTCCAAGGGTGTCATAAGAAATTTAATACCTGTCTTTCAAAACGTCATTTCAATTTTTCCAAAAATTTGCTAGACGTCTTCCGTGTCGAGCATTAATTGTTGTTTTTAACGAAGGCATCCAAGTAGCAGATTTTTCCACTTTGTTCTGTATCACCAGGATAACCAGAGATCTAAGGCATGCCGAAACCAAGTGATGTACCAACAAGCTCACGACCATCAATTACGAGAGGAAGATCTCAAAAGCCATCTCAAGCGAATCAAAGAACCGAAGCAAAGGACGGGTAAAGTGAAATAGCAAGAAGAACGGTTGCTAACAAGCCACCTATTCATGTTGAAGGGATGGTGCAAATATCGGGAGCACAACCACTTTACGGCATGCCGTTACCGGAGCATCCCAATGTTACACAACACCTGCGGCCAACGTAGGTTACCTGGAGCCTTATTTCATACAGGACGAGGGTTGGGAAAACCTAACCCCGATCCAGATATATCTCGACGCTCCTCATAGAAGAAGGAGGGATGACTCGAGGATCAGCCGACATCACTCCTCGTGGTGGTGGAATCCACAATGAAGATCAAATGGCAGCACAAGTAGCGACTTTTGCTACTCCGTAACAAGGAGCATGAGGATGCAATGCACGTGATGGCCCAGGAGAACCCGATTTAAAGGATATGTTTGGATGTACATATCGAAGGTTCCCAAACTCACCCTCCGTTAAAGAGGCGTGAGAACGGAGCTATCTCGGAAGACGAAGGGTGGATCTTAACCCACCAAAGGCTAACCTACAAGGGGGAGCCAGAAAGACACGCCACGATCCAGAATAAATGGATCCAACATACAATCCCTCTCAGTCCTACTATGATGTGGAATTTTCCAGAGATGCTCACAATGTGAACATGGTTATGGAGCAAATGGAGAAGATGCAGAAAAAAATACAAGGACTAAAAACCGGCCACGCAGGCGCAAGGATGGAAGAAGTACTCCAAGAAGCGACAACATCTCCATTGTATTTTCGCATTTTGAGGGAACCCATCCCTGCGAAGTGCCTAGTACATACGTTTCAGGCATACAACGATAACTCTGATCCTGCAGCCCACCTACGATACTACACTCGTGTCCTTGCCCATTGGTAAAGAGATGAGGTAGTACTTTGTAGGTACTTTCCTACAAGCTTGACGGGATCAAGATTGGCATGGTATGACAATTTACCAAGAAACTCAATTGATTCTTTTGAGCAATTGTCTACGGTGTTCTTGGAGACATATATGTACAACAAGTAAACAAAGGCAGGGTTAGGAGACTATTCGCTTTAGCTATCTTACCGGGAAAAAATCGATGCAATACACAGACGGGAAGACATGTCAAGCAATCTGAAAGTCAATCCAGAAATTAGCATTAACTGCTATAAGTACGGACTTGATAGAACCTCGGTTATCTTCGTAGAGCTTTACAATCGAGCCCTGGATTCCGAATGAGAGCTTAGGGTTGTCCAAGATCGCTACATCAGACTCGAAGAAATCTATAAGGACAACCCCAGGGCGCAAACAAAGACAACAACAGCTCCGCAACGAACTAACTCTCTAGAACCGATTCCGGAGATACCTAAGAGGCAAAATGAAGCGGGGCGGAATCCAGCTCTCTCGAGAAAAAAGATCCAAATACCGAGATGGCAAGAGAGGAAAAGGAAGAGAAAAATTTGTAGATAAAATCTACACAAAGCTAAACACAACGTTCTCTCACATTCTAAGCAAGGAAGGAGCAAAGCCGGGCTTTCCTTACCCTAATACTAGAGGAAAGTAACCGGATAAAACAAAGGAGTCTAAGGAGTACCGTGAGTACCACCAGTACTACGGGCACACAAATGACACATGATATCACCTACGGAACACGATTCAGAGATTCATATACGAAGGAATGTTCATGGAGTATGTGCAAATCATACCATGACGATACCGAGGTAGCCCCCAAGAAAAGAGTAGAACTACCTCGTGACTAAAAAAATACATCAACATAATCACCTTCTCCACAGGAGTCCAGGAGGAGCTATTCGAAGACATCCTCGAGTTAGCTCGAAACAGAAGAAAACTAGAAGCCCATGAAGTGTTGAAGCTAAGTGGACCACCCACTAGCACTTGGGAAGAATGGATGGCAACGCCATTAACATTCTCAACAAGAGACGTCAACTGTGAAGTCGAGATGCACAACGATACACTTGTGATCACTCTACCAATATATGGATGGAATGTTACGAAGGTCCTCATTGATGGGGAAGCTCGTTAAATGTATTGTTCTACGAACCCTTCTTACGTATGGGTTTGACAATCGAGCAAATGGGACTCGTCCCACTTGCACAATATACTAAGCCAACGAGCAGTCTCTAGACCAAAATGAGAAATCGTCTTGCAGCCCTACGCACAGACCCTTAGTAACCAATACAAGGTTCTCGTGGTTTGAAGCACCTTCGCCTTACAATGTCATCATGGGACGACTATGGGTTCATCGGTTAAGAGGAACACCCTCGACCTATCACTCGCACCTTCGATTCCCTACACCCATGAGTGAAATGGAAATCAAAGGTGATCAACAATATGCAAGGCTATGCACCCATGCAGAGGTCGACTAACGAAGAAAGAGGTGTCGCACATCAACACGAAAGGTAAATGCCAACAAAGTAAAGGATGGAGGCTTCAGTACCCGAATCCCCCTCAGTTCAAGAAGCAAGCACAACCGCAACACCAGCAGAGGATGTCTCCACCAAATGATAATTACAGAAAAGCATTACTCAACGACCTCAGAAATAAACCTTCTCACCGGTGGAACCAACAAAGAAAATCAACATCGGAATGGAGGCGGAACCAAAGATGATCAACATCAGAAGAGGACGAGGAGATGCAACTACAATGGCTATTACGGGATTACCCATATATCTTTGCATGATCAATGGTAGACATGCCAGGAATTGACCCGAATTTGGTATCCCATGACCTTCGGCTCAAACCAGTAATGCCACCATTCAAACAATGTATCCGCAAGGTGGAAGATATCTACCAAGAGGCAGTAGAGAAGGAGTTTCAAAAGCTCCTAGCAGTAGGATTCATACGAGAAGTCAAGTATCCCATGTGGATATATAACATGGTCATCGTACCTAAGAAGAATGGAGGCATATGCATTTGCATCGACTTTAGAAATATCAACAAGGCGTGCCCCAAGGACAGCTACCCGCTTCCAAATATTAACCAGCTAGTCAATGCAACCGAAGGTCACCAGAGATTATCCTTCATGGATGGTTACTCCTGTTATAACCAAATCTCCTTGCTGTAAGAAGACCAGAGCATACAAGCGCCCTTACCGCACGAGGCTTGTATTATTATACAAGGATGCCTTTGGACTAAAGAACGCTGGGAAAACTTACCAATGATTGGTAGACAAAATATTTAAGCCATGGATAGGCAAGATACTAGAGGTCTACGTGACTACATGCTAGTCAAGAGAAAAGAGGCGAAAAACCACCCGTCAGACCTAAGGAGATATTTGAATCCATGAGAAACTTTCACATGAAAGTAAAACCTAGAATGCACGTTTGGAGTAACCTCAAGAAAATTCCTAGGGTACTTGGTAACTAAGCGAGGAATAGAAGTGGACCCAGAAAGGGTCGTAGCAATAATAGAGATGCCATCTCCAAAAATACTAAAGGAAGTACAAAAGCTAAATGGAATCTTAGCCTCCATGGGAAGATTCATAAAGCAAGGTCACCTGGACAAATGCAAGGCATTCTTCGACACACTAAGGAAAGGAAGCAGTTCGTGTGGACCACCGAATGCGAACAAGCTTTCCAAAAATCAAGGAGTATTTGACATCGCACCCATCTTACAAAAGCCTGAGCTGTGTGAGATACTCACTTTATACTTACCAACAACAATCTACGTTGAGAGCGTAGTATTGGTACGAGACGAAGGACGAGGAGAAAACCATTTTTACTACATCAAGAAACACTCACCCAAAGGAGTGTAACTACACCAAGGTGGAGAAACTTATATATGCCTTAGTAGTAGAAACACAAAAAACTAAGGATATATTTTGATGCACAAACCATCCGAGTCTTCAAGAAGGCTCAAATAGGGCAAATCCTCGAAGACTGAGAAAATTGGAAGGGTAGAAAAATGGAATGCCATGATCAAGCAGTTTTGTTAGATCATAGCTCGGTTGAACCCACCAAGCGTTGTTATGTCAAGTTTGGTTGTCATATTTTAGTTAATCAAAACTCATTTTAAGAGTCGATTGATTATGTACTAGAGTCAACTTCGTATAGGTTAGCTTGAAAGTATTAGGATATGAGACATTACAAGTATTGCGAAGACTTGAAGAATTGAATAAGTAAGAAGCTATAACGACAACATCATCCTTCCACTTGAGGTTAGTGATATTTGACTTGAACTGTTTAATTCCCTAACGTATCTTTCAAGTCGTGCATATTGAAAACAAAATCGCAAGCATGAACACTCTAGATAGACATAGTATTAAGGAATACAATATGAGGTTTATTTCTTAACCATTAAACTTTGTAGATAAGACATCGACATAATCTTTTAAATGCTATTGTGATTATGTATGAGTATGAGGTGAGGATTTCATCCTAGGAAACAATGTTTTACATGTGTGTTTATGTGTAGAAATCGTTTCTGCCGATTTCGGTAATTCGTTAGGTGAGTGAGAAACTGGTTCAAACCCTAAACAAATGTGTTGCACGTGAGCACTTTATAGATTCGAGAGATCAATCGTACAAGTCCGGCCTAAACCAAGAAATGGCCTTTCCGTGACTTGCTTTGGTCACAAAGTGGAGGAGAAGGGTTGATTTGGGGAGGGAAGCAAAGAAAGGTGTTGAGACCGTGAATACCTGGGGAGAGTAGTGTCTCGATTTGTATCGTAAAGTGAAAGCTTCAAAAGCTTGCAAGAGATGAAAGCTTTTGGAGAGCTTGCAAAGTTGCCTTTTTCCGAGAGTCTTGTATTTTTCTCCCGACCGGGACTTGTTGTCCGGGGTGGAAATAAGTAAGACCTATTTATACAAGTCGAGATTGAAACGTACTCGGCCTCATGAAGGAAGAGAGTAAAGGGTGAAATAATGGGAGAAGGTGGTAACTGCATGGTGTTAATGGGTGAAAACATTTTCACCATTATTTCCTCATTTAATTGACCGCTTTATTCCTATTCACGCTTTCTTAATATGAGCGTAGTGTACGTGTAAGTCATGGACCGCCAAACCAAGACCCCGGAAAGCATCCCCCAGTTTGTGTTGATGTCTCGAGTGTTGGTTGCATCTTGAGTGCAAGTAGTGCTGCTAGGGGCGCATGTGGCATGTGCCAATGGCATGTGCGGAATGCCTTTGTTGCGAGTTGCACCTCGAGCGCAAGTGGCAATGCCGAGGTCATTTACTGGCGTGTGTGGTATGTGCCAATGGCATGTGTGGAATGCCTTGGTGGTAGGTTGTACGTTGAGTGTAAGTGGCAATGCATAGAGCTGCTAGTGGCGTGTGTGGCATGTGCCAATGGCATGTGCGGAATGCCTTGGCGGTAGGTTGCAAGGTTTGCAAGTTAGGCTACCAACGTGGGTTTTGGCATGTGCCACGCCCGGAGCGTACGCCAAGTTGGCCTAGGCTTGCACGGCTGGGCCAAGTTGAAAGCTACCAAAGATGCGTGTTTTGCATGCGCCAACGGCATGCGTGGCCAAGTTGAAGCATGGCCCGTGTTTAGAAAAGCTACCAGCGAGCGTGTTGGCATGTGCCAATGGCATGCTCGGCCATTAGGGCCACGTCCCGGTAAGAAAAGCTACTAACGAGCGTGTTACATGTGCCAATGGCATGCGTGGCCACTTTTTGTCGCGCCTTGGTAGAAAAGGCTACCAATGAAAGTGTGTTGGCATGTGCCAATGGCATGCGTGGCTAATTTGGGTCGCGCCCGCAGGAAAAGCTACCAGCGAGCGTGTTGGCATGTGCCAATGGCACTGCGGTCAATTTGCGTTGATTACACTTGGGTCGCGCCTGGCCAGAAAAAGCTACCAACAAGCGTGTTGGCATGTGCCAATGGCATGCGTGGCCAATTTGGGTCGCGCCTTGGTAGAAAAAGCTACCAATGAGCGTGTTGGCATGTGCCAATGGCATGCGTGGCTAATTTGGGTCGCGCCTTGGTAGAAAAAGCTACCAAATGAGCGTGTTGGCATGTGCCAATGGCATGCGTGGCCAATTTGGGTCGCGCTTGGTAGAAAAAGCTACCAAATGAGCGTGTTGGCATGTGCCAATGGCATGCGTGGCCAATTTGGGTCGCGCCTGGTAGGAAAAGCTACCAATGAGCGTGTTGGCATGTGCCAATGGCATGCGAAAAAGCTACAATTTGGATCGCTCCTGGTAGAAAAAGCTACCAAAGAAGCGTGTTGGCATGTGCCAATGGCATGCATGGCCAATTTGGCCTAGGTTGCATGGTTTACAAGCCTAGGTGCGGGCGCTACTTTGGCATGGCGCGGCTTGGGCCAAGGTAAGGGTGTTTGGCTTGGCGTGGCGTGACCAGCGTAGCTAGGGCCAAGGCATGGTGCGGCTAGCTCGGGCTAAGTGTGGGTGGCATGATTTGCTATTGCCACGGAGGTGCGTCTAGCATGGTTGGCATGCTTTGGCGCTGTTTGGTGTAATGGGCATGATTTGCCATTGACATTGCAGGTGTAGCTAGCTTGGGCTAGGTGTATCGGGCATGATTTGCCATTGGCACTGAGGTGCGCTTAGCATGGTTGGCATGCTTTCCGTTTGGTATGGTCGGGCATGATTTGCCATTGGCATAGAGGTGCGGTTAGCATGGTTGGCATGCTTTTGCATGTCGGGCGTTTGTTATGGCTGGCATGGTAATGGCATGCTTTGCCATTAGCATGCAGGTGTGGTCGGCATGATTTGCCATTGGCATGGAGGTGCGGCTAGCATGGTTGGCATGCTTTGGCGCGTTTGGTGGCGACATGATTTGCCATTGGCACAGAGGTGCGGCTAGCTTGGGCTAGGTGTGGTCGGGCATGATTTGCCATTGGACGAGGGGAATTAGGGTTTTGTTCGTTGTAACCCTAATTTGAAAAAATACCCCTATTAATTACCGACTACATGCATTAAATGTCCTAATAAATGTGTCACCGTGACATTAGGTTATTCGGGTTTTACGATTTTACCCTTTGTTTAAAAACCACCATCAACATTAAGTCCCCCGCTTTAGCTCTAACAGAGCTTTGTTGAGGTAAGCATAAGATGGTGACAAATTATCAACAAAGAAATCGTAAAGAGAATTGAGGAGGCTTGTCCGACCTTTTATAAATAGGATTTGGAATCCTTGCCTCCGGCGATTTTGCGAAATCGGGAGGTCGGCACAATTTGGAAGTTAAGGTCGTGAGAGACAAGAAGTCACGGATTGAGAAGTTGTTGCGAGTTGGGAAACCGAGCGTGCTAGTCAGGGTGGGACCGCGCAAGGTAGGGAAGTCGAGCGTGTTGTCACAAATGAGCTGCAAGATGAGAAGCCGAGCGTGCTAAGCTGGCGTGACTTGCGCAAGATGGGGAAGTCAAGCGTGTAGCACGGTGGGACCCAAGAAGAAGATGGAGCCGAGCGTGCTAGCGTGTGACTTGGGCGGTTGTAGGGAAGTTTGGCGTAATTGGTGGGACCGGTGCAACTTGGGCGGTATTTGGAAGTTGTTGCGAGTTGGGAAACTGAGCGTGTTAGCTGGTGGGACCGGCGCAAGGTAGGGAAGTCGAAAGCGTGCTTGTCAAGTGGACCTGCGCAAGACGGAGAAGCCGAGCGTGCTAGCGGGTGACTTGGCGCAAGATGGGGAAGTCGAGCGTGCTAAAGTGACCTGGCGCAAGATAGAGGGAGCCGAGCGTGCTAGGACCGGTGTGACTTGGGCGGCATAGGAAGTTTGGCGCAATTGGGAACTTGGGCGGATTGGGAAGTTGGGCGTCCTTGAGCCCGCACGATTTTTTGGTAAAGGGAAATCCTTCCTATTTCAGAATCTTCACGCCCATATATAAAAAAATCCCTTTCTCTCATCTTGCACCTTATTCCTTTCATCCTTTCCTACTAGCTACAGAGTCACAAAGAAAAACCTTCCTGTGTATGTCTTCCAAGATTTCTCTTGTTTCCCTTTTTCATGTAGGTGCAAACCCTAAGAGTAGGCGTTTTCTTTATAATCCTTGCAATGATATTGCACATATAATTTCTTGGCGTGCCTCTTGTAGAAAATATTGTATGTATGCACCCAAGGGAAATACCGTATATATTATTCGAACCCGTAGGAAAGTGCTCCATATATAATTTTGAACCCGAAGAAGGATACTCGCATACGCACTTGAGCCCGTATAAAATACCGCGATATAATTTGAACCCTCAAGAAAATATCGCGTGTGCGCTTTCGAACCCGTAGAGAATACCAGTATATGAATCCCGAAGAAGAATACCGTATATGTGCTTCATATGACTTCGAACCCGTAGGAAATATTGCATATATGAATTACGGTCCCGAAAAACATCACAAGGCAGTTTTGAACCCGTAGAAAAATGCTATAATTTTGAACCCGAAGAAGGATACCGCAGACGCACTTGAGCCCGTATAAAATACTCGTATATAATTTTGAACCCTCAAGAAAATATCAAGCGTGTGCGCTTTGAGCCAAAGAAAGAATACGCCTCTTTTTTTTGTATGATCGTGTTTTCCTTTGTTGGGCGCAGTTATGTGTCGTGATATAATTTTGTTTTTCTCCGTGTGCGTATATCTTGTTACTAAGTTGTTATGAAGAAATCCGACAAGATGTTACCCGAACAAAATTTCGCCTCATCGAAGGATGTCCATAGTTCCAAACCAAACACGGATGATGAATTCTTCGCCAAAAACTTGCCTCTCGCTCGAAAAATCACCCAGTGTTTCGTGCCAATTTTGTTAACCGGTGGTGAAGATGAAAAGAAGACACGTTCGGTTCGCCTGCAGAACACCATACGTGTTCTGTCTTCATAAAGGGGTATATTCCTCTTCCAACATTGATTTCAGGATGTGTCAAAGCCCATTACGTTCTTTTGATAGATGGGTTGAGTTCATGGTGAGTAAGGAGCACATAAATACCAACTTGACTCGAGCGCAGATTATTGATGCTGTCAGTAGCTTCAAGAAATCTCCGTATTAGGAAGGATATCCCGGCTTGGTTGCTTTCATCTCCAGATGGTGTTCTGACACCCATACGATCATATGTAGATGGGGTGAGATAACTTTCTCCTTGAGAGTGTGGCTCTCTTGCTCAATCTTCCTAGAATCGGGAATCTTAACATCCAATTATCTCAAAGTGAGGGGAAGATGCGGGATGACCTTGCCGCTAAGTTGGGAGATTTCGCTTCGAAAAGACTCCACCGCGAAGTCGAAGGATTCTCTGGGAAAGAGGATGAAAGGTGCCTTTACAAACCGGTGGATATCTCAATGGTTTCCTGACGAGCCGGAACCTAAACAGTAAAGCAAAGTGATCTTCACGCCGCAGCATTTTTGGCTCTCCGGTTGTCTAGAGACATTTTTGACGACGCTCCTGTAAGAAGGAGATAAGACCGGAGTTGCTAGTGATTGCCGTGGAAGTTGGAAAAGGCGAAGTTCTTCCCATTGGCAAGCTATTTCTTGGTTCCCCGTATGTGCATCCGGATCACCTAGTTGCGAACATGCGAGTTTCGAATGGTTTTATGAAAGTGGATTCATATGTGCACGTTGCTTTCCGCAAGCTTGGTTATGGGAACACTTTGAGAAGTACGCCCAGAAACCGTTGTCTTCGATTCCCGCGAGTTGGGGGGGTTCCCGAATTCTTCCATTGGTGAACAGGCGTCCAAGGGTTGGCATGAGCTTGGTTAGTTTTCTCGATAAGTCGTATGAAATCAGTTTTCGCCCATGGGAGCTGGTCCCATAGGTCGGTGACTCAAATTGACACCTTTGCTTCCGTCTCCTGGTCATGTCTTTGTCTTCCTCATGGCAATTTGAGCGTTGGTGAAAACTTGTTCATTCAAAGCCGCATGTCCTATTATATGCCGTCTTTCTTCATGGGGTCTTTTCCAGATAGCCGCTACAATATTGACCGTGCGGCTCACATGGGTTTCGATCAAGGGTGCCTATTGCTTACCAAACGGTGATTCCTAAGGATTCATTGCGTGCCGCCCTCAATGCCAGTGCCCTCGAGCCGCGTATCCGCTTTCCCTTCTTTCAAACGGGAAGAGTAACTTCGATGACCTTTGGCTATAATGAGTTCTGGTGCGATGAGTTTATTATGATCCAAGATTTTGTAAACATCGTGGTGATGAGTCAGAGAAAGAATAAAGTTCGACAAGTGAGAGTGATTCCTCTGGAAGCACTGGTTCTTTTTCGGGAAGTGGTTCGGGTGAGTTCCGCGCTTCTTTTCTTTCTTCTTCCGTTTTCTTCTTTTTAAAAATGTCTAACTCAAGTTCGCAGGAGGAATCAGTTCGCAGGACGATTGCGGGGTGGAGCCACACGAAAACTTGCCTTTGGTGACCACCGTCACACTTGGAGATGGGAGTTAGCCAATTGCCGGCACAGAGATATGGTTCAAACGGTGGATGATTCTCTCGATGGTTGCCGCCAGAGACATGGAAGAAGACCCTTTGCGAGTCATGAGGCCAGTTGCAGCGCCATTTTTGATCCCCGTACTTAGTTCCTTATCCAGGTCATGTGTTGGTTATGGCTTCACTGGCCGGATAAGTATGAGGCGTTGTACACCGTGGTCGGGAGAAGTACGGACATATGGCCACAACCAAGAAGGTCACTAGTCGATTTGCGTTGGTTAAGCGTGTGGAAGAGGCTTTATCTTCCATCGAGGATATGCGTGGGACCGGTCACACCGCTTCAAGACGTTATTGCCGACTGGGAGCACCATCGCGACGTGTGCGTAGAAAAGTAGTTCAACACTTCGTGGTTTGTCGAAGGCCTTGCTGAGATCCAAAAGTTGAAATATGCAGCAATCGAAAGCCTTTCCGCCGAGGAGATTGCACGACAGGAGGTAGAACTCGAAAAGCTATCTAAGATGTTAACTATGAAGAGAGCGGCTCTTGAAGACGCAAAGTTTACATTCTCCAAGAAAAGCAGACATCTGTTAGATGATTTTCCTTGAATGTTTCTCTCGTTAAACTTTCATTTAGGTTCTTCTTTTTTTTTTTTTTGAAAAACATAATGATGTCCGGGTTCAAAGTTCGACCGGTTCGATAGACAAATTTAGTAGATTTTGAGGATATTGGATTATTTCTCTTGATGAATGGTTTTGATAATATAACTCGATTATGTTTTGGGAAAGGAATATTGCTTTTTATGAAAGTGTGTGCTAGCAATGGGCACAAGACGCAGTAGTATGACAGTTTTATTAAGAACCCAAAAACAGATCGTATATCTTGCCCAATATAAATTTACTCACTGCATAGGTTTTTGCAAACACACCTCTCTCCAAGTAAAAGGCGGCTTGTCCCCAATCGCTGGTAGCATCTTCAACGAGTCCCCAGCTTTCGGGTGTAGTTTTAACAACCGGTAACCGGGTTGTCTGGCAGTTGAGTCTGCCTTTTCTGAGAGTGTTGTATTTTTCTCCTGACCGGGACTTGTTGTCTGGTGGAAATAGGTAAGACCTATTTATACAAATCGAGATTGACACGTACTCGCCTCATGAAGGAAGAGAGTAAAGGGTGAAATAATGGGAGGAGGTGGTAACCGCATGGTGTTAATGGGTGAAAACTTTTTCACAATTATTTGCTCATTTATTTGACCGCTTTATTCCTATTCACGTTTTCTTAATGTGAGCGTAGTGTACGCCGTAAGTCAGTGACCGCCAAACCAAGACCCCGGAAAGCATCCCCGGTTGTGTTGATGTCTCGAGTGTTGGTTGCATCTTGAGTGCAAGTGGTGCTGCTAGGGGCGCATGTGGCATGTGCCAATGGCATGTGCGGAATGTATTTGTTGCGAGTTGCACTCGAGCGCAAGTGGCAATGCCGTAGCTGCTAGTGGCGTGTGTGGCATGTGCCAATGGCATGTGTGGAATGCCTTGGTGGTAGGTTGTTCGTTGAGTGTCGGTGGCAATGCATAGAGCTCGCTAGTGGCGTGTGTGGCATGTGCCAATGGCATGTGCGGAATGCCTTGGCGGTAGGTTGCACGGTTTGCAAGTTAGGCTACTGGTGGGGTTTTGGCATGTGCCATCGGGAGCGTACGGCCAAGTTGGCCCAGCTCAGGTTGCACGGCTTGCAAGTTGGGCTACCAGCATGCGTGTTTTGCATGCGCCAATGGCATGCGTGGCCAAGTCAAGCATGGCCCGTGTTTAGAAAAAGCTACCAAGGAGCGTGTTGGCACGTGCCAATGGCATGCTCGGCCATTAGGGCCACGTCCTGGTAAGAAAAGCTGCCAGCGAGCGTGTTGGCATGTGCCAATGGCATGCGTGGCCAATTTTTGTCGCGCCTTGGTAGAAAAGGCTACCAGCGAGTGTGTTGGCATGTGCCAATTACATTCGTGGCCAATTTGGGTCGCGCCCTGGTAGGAAAAGCTACTAGCGAGCGTGTTGGCATGTGCCAATGGCATGCGTGGCCAATTTGGGTCGCGCCTTGGTAGAAAAAGCTACCAACGAGCGTGTTGGCATGTGCCAATGGCATGCGTGGCCAATTTGGGTCGCGCCTTGGTAGAAAAAGCTACCAGCGAGCGTGTTGGCATGTGCCAATGTCATGCGTGGCCAATTTGGGTCGCGCCTTGGTAGAAAAAGCTACCAGCGAGCGTGTTGGCATGTGCCAATGGCGCGTACGGCCAAGTTGGCCTAGGTTGCACGGCTTGCAAGTTGGGCTGCCAGCATGCGTGTTTTGCATGCGCCAATGGCATGCATGGTCAAGTTGAATCATGGCCCGTGTTTAGAAAAGCTACCCGCGAGCGTGTTGGCATGTGCCAATGGCATGCTCGGCCATTAGGGCCACGTCCTGGTAAGAAAAGCTACCTGCGAGCGTGTTGGCATGTGCCAATGGCATGCGTGGCCAATTTTGGTCGCTCCTTGGTAGAAAGGATACCAAATGAGCGTGTTGGCATGTGCCAATGGCATGCGTGGCCAATTTGGGTCGCACCGGGTAGAAAGGCTACCACGAGCGTGGACAATTTGGGTCGCGCCTTGGTAGAAAAAGCTACCAGCGAGCGTGTTGGCATGTGCCAATGGCATGCGTGGCCAATTTGGGTCGCGCCTTGGTAGAAAAAAGCTACCAATGAGCGTGTTGGCATGTGCCAATGACATGCGTATTAATTTAGGTCGCGCTTTGGTAGAGAAAGCTACCAATGAGCGTGTTGGCATGTGCCAATGGCATGCGTAATAATTTGGGTCGCGCCTTGGTAGAAAAAGCTACCCGAATGAGCGTGTTGGCATGTGCCAATGGCATGCGTGGCCAATTTAGTCGCTACCGGTAGAAAAAGCTACAACGAGCGTGTTGGCATGTGCCAATGGCATGCGTGGCAATTTGGGCCGCGCCTTGGTAGGAAAAGCTACCAAATGAAGCGTGTTGGCATGTGCCAATGGCATGCGTGGCCAATTTGGATCGCGCCTTGGTAGAAAAAGCTACCAAAGTGAGCGTGTTGGCATGTGCCAATGGCATGCATGGCCAATTTGGGTCGCGCCTTGGTAAAAGCTACCAACGAGGCGTGTTGGCATGTGCCAATGGCATGCGTGGCTAATTTGGCCTAGGTTGCATGGTTTGCAAGCCTAGGTGCGGGCGCTACTTTGGCATGGCGCGGCTAGGGCCAAGGTAAGGGTGTTTGGCTTGGCGTGGCGTGACCAACGTAGCTAGGGCCAAGGCATGGCGCGGCTAGCTCGGCTAAGTGTGGCTGGCATGATTTGCCATTGGCACGGAGGTGCGGCTAGCATGGTTGGCATGCTTTGGCGTTTGGTGGGCGGGCATGATTTTCCATTGACACAGAGGTGCGGCTAGCTTGGGCTAGGTGTGGCTGGCATGATTTTCCATTGGCACGGAGGTGCGGCTAGCATGGTTTGCATGCTTCGGCGCGTTTTGGTATGGCTGGCATGATTTTCCATTGGCACGGAGGTGCGGCTAGCATGGTTGGCATGCTTTCGCGCGTTTGGTATGGCTGGCATGATTTTCTATTGGCATAGAGGTGCTGTTAGCATGGTTGGCATGCTTCTACGTTTGGTATGGTGGCATGCTTTGTCATTGGCATAAAGGTGCGGCTAGCTTGGGCTAGGTGTGGTCGGGGTATGATTTGCCATTGGCACGAGGTGCGGCTAGCATGGTTGGCATGCTTTTGGCGCGTTTGGTGTGGCCGACATGATTTGCCATTGGCACAGAGGTGCGGCTAGCTTGGGCTAGGTGTGGGTCGGGCATGATTTTCCATTGGCACGTAGGGGAATTAGGGTTTTGTTCGTTGTAACCCTAATTTGAAAAAATACCCCCTATTAATTACTGACTACATGCATTAAATGTCCTAATAAATGTGTCACTGGTGACATTAGGTTATTCGGGGTTTTACGATTTTACCCTTTGTTTAAAAAACCACCATCAACAATGTGTTTTAAGGAAGTAAGTTCATAAATTATTGGTATTTTTATTCATTGTATATCTTGTGAACAACCAATATGTGTGATTTAGTATAACCGCTCATGACTTGTTTGTGTTCTTGGTAAAACTATTCACAAAGGCCTGACTTATGTAATGGTATGACTTTTATTAGTGAAACCGATCTTAAGTAATCACCTGAGATGGTATGATCGAGTTTGTGATTTTTGTATGACCGAATCTGGGAAAAGGGGGACCGATCCTAGTAAGAGGTGCAGCACATCACAAAGGGGAATCGATCCTTGTATGAGGTGCATCAAGCTTTTAGCAGAAAGGGGAACCGATCCTATGGACATGTGCAACACATATAAGTTAGATACCATATATATGTGGGGAACCGATCCTAGTACCTAGTCAACCTAATTTTGGAAAGCTAGTGTGACTATGCACAGTACTCACATGGAGGTAGAACCGAAACTTGTTTCGGTAGAACCGTTAAACCCATGATTTGTGACTGAGTGTTCTTGATCAATCACATAGTTCTTGAAAGTCAGATGAACCAATTCTAAACTTAAGGATGTCGACACACTTTGAACACAGGCAGTAATGTTTATCTTTAATTGTTCAAAGTTATTCCTTAATAGCTAAAAGAAAAAATCCTGCAGATCGAAACATAAATAAGTTAAGAATCTTTTAATTAAGGCCTTAATTTTATTCTAGGAAAATGAGAATTAGTAATGTGCATTTACTAGTTAAAGATTTTCCAAAGAGATTTTCGGTCATTATTTTGGACAGAGCATTTCTAGGAATTATGGAAACCGAATCAGGAATTATATTGCATATCTTGAGAATATTTTTGATTTTGGGCTCACCAAAGAAGTATCACCACCAACTGGGAGTTTATCACCTTCCATGGAAACAATTACAGAGGACTAGGGATATCTTTGGAAAAATATTCCTCTGCGTCATCTAAGTGAGGGCTAAACGCAGATCCTCGATGTTCTCCATATCCCTCGTCATCTTGTCCTTCCGAAGAGCCTTAGGATCCTCATCGGATTCCTCAAGATCAATCACAAATTTTCAACTTGACCTTTCTCTTGGAAGACTATAGAAAAACACATGCGCAAACCAAGGATTAGGGGCAAAATACTAGGAAACATCCAAGCACAAAGGCATTGCTATAATCCTTATCCCCGCAGGTGTTGGCGTAGCTGCTTCAGGCGAAGCCTTTTTTTTCCTGGTCCTAGTGGATACGGAGTTACCAAATAGAGTCCTGAGCAGTCCCAGCAGCAGAACTGTAAGGCAGTTCCAAAGAAGAGAAGGCATGGCATACCGCGAAAAGCCACCGAATGCCGAACAAAGACTACAAAGCAAAAATAAAATGAAAACCTACGAAGAAAGCGAAGGTTACCTCACGAGAAGCAACAGGGTTGAAAACCCAAGGCTAATATCCATCATACTTTTGGGCAAAGAAAGAGCGGTACGACGGACGTTAGGATCTGCAGGTAGTAAAACCGCAGGCCTGTGGACCCACCACACGAAGAGGAGTACGACCCCAGCGATCATCAAGATCAAGATGGAGGCGGCCAGGCTTCAGAAATGAAAGCTTAGAAGAATAAGGGATGACAGTTAGACCAGTTTGTCAATCTCCTCCAATAAGCGAAGGCTATTGCCCTCCCTAATCTGCTTAGCGGTAACATGGATACGGCGGGGACCGACACTCCAAGAAAGAAGGTTACTTTTCTGGATGGCATCCGCATAGGTAGCATTGAAGTTGGAAGGAGTATAATCCTCTTGCTTCGACCTCCAATGAGCAAAAGGGTCATAAGATTTCAAAGTAGACTTACCCTTGCTACGGTACCAGCACTCACGAAGGACACGCCAAAAATTACCGTTGTACTGCATGATTCCTCGGACCTGAGTTTTGTTTACCGAATCATCCCTAGTAGACAAAACGTCAAAATAGAAAGGATCCTTCCTACTAAAAAAAAGGCAGGAGCATACCCGCGGCCAACTGACCAACACTGATCAAGAGGTCGTTCTCATCATATGGAAAGCTATGAATCATGGATTCGATGAGAACATCAGGGCCATTGACAAAAGAGATCTCAAACTTATGGAGGAAAAAAGACTTGGTGATCTCAGCTAAACACAAGTGAGCGTAGCTATCGTTGTCACGCAACTGCAGCCTCTGGAGCTCATAATGAGGAGGAGGAGGAGGAAGATCTTCAACAACAACTTCTTCTGCCTCAACATCCACAGATATCTCGGGTTCCACAGCCATCTCAGATCCCTCGGGTATCTCAGTATCCCTGGGAGGTGGAGAAGGCGTAGCATCAGGATGATCCATACGCGGAGGCGGCTCAGTGGACGATCCAGACTTCGGATCCCTGCGCACAGGTTTCTTCGGAAGTCTCATGATACCTGACATCAACAGAAAACGCATTCCTTCAACAATGGCAGACAAGATTCATGGTTTTCTCAAAATCAAACTTGGGTAAAAAAACAAACATACTTTGGGAATAGTTTATCTAAACCAACCAAAGGAAACAACTTAATTCGTCTGTGGGACGAAATGGAGGATCATAAACCGCAGCCATCAAAGTTGCAGATAAAAAAGAATCATGGCATGTTCGTGAAGAAATAAAAAATGGGAAGTAACCCATACCATCAAACAGCACAGAGAACACATCAAAATTTACAAATAGCGCATGCAGACATTCAAGAGTATCGATGGTATTCAAAAGCGTAATTGAAGCAGGGAAAATCCGAGATAAACAATTCGAAAGAACAAAGAAGAGGATCACATACATGTGTGTGATGATCGAGTGCTGAAGAACAAAAGCTTTGGGAGTCGCTGAAAGGCCGACAGTTGAAAGCAAAAGAATAATAAAAATATCTGAGAAAAGGATAGGAGAGCGACAGTTCGAGAACAGAAAAGGAAGTTAATGAAATTCCTTTTTATAGGCGGCTGGAGAATCCAAAAATTTGGGTGTCCCGAAATTCAAGGGGAAGTTATAATTGCATGAAGAGACATGTGGGACCACCCAACCTAGACGTGCAAAAATGGCGGCGTTATGGGAATTTTTTATTCCAATCCTACCAAACGGTAGAATATGAAAGAAAAGGGGCAAACTGTGAATACCAATATTCTGTGGAGCACGTGTCGCGGTTTCAGTGGTCGCACACAAGACAACTATATATCCCTCGCTATACAGATAAACCTGAGTAACATATGATACCTTCGCAGATCTACTTTATCTTATCCCAAGAAGGGATACCTCGATGGTCAAGATGGGAAAAATAAATCCTAGTCTAGAGATAGGCATCTGGCAAAGGGACAGAGGTAGATGACATATCTAAACAGCATTAAATGCACAAATCTCTTATCTACACGCATAACCAAAGCACGTGGAGAAAGCACGCGATGAACGAAGGTACCATTTGTATGGAAGGTATATCAGAGAACGATGGGTCCAAAGACATCAAAGATATACCTGGAGCAGAAAGGGCTATAAATACCAAGCTTCACCAACAAATTAAGGGCATTCAATATCTAAGAGAGAAGGTCTAGTCTTAAGCTTATACCTCTTTAATGTTTAGAACTTAAGTATTTACTTCAACTTGAGTTCTCTCTATTACTTTGGGAAGAATTTAAGATCTTTGTAACCACTACAACTTAATACAAACAATCACTCATTACCCCGTGGACATAGACGAAATTCGAACCACGTAATCTCTTGTTTCTCATGATAACTTAGCACCATTTACTTTATATTTATGTTCTTCGTTATTATTGTGATCTAGAGTATAACTAAGCATTATCAGTTCAACATAGGTATCAATACTACTTAGTATCCGATTCTCCGAGTCAGATACATTACCTAAACTATGGGAAAATTAGTAGTCACAAGTTTCATTTGAGTCATCCGAACTAGCTAGTTGTGATTAAGATGAATAAGGTTGATATGAAAGTGTTCATATGGCTGACTTCGGTTAAAAATTGTTGAGCCAACTAAGTGTGAAAATACTGGGGTCTAACAACCACACCCAACAATTGCTTGGCAACTGGAGAGGACGTACTCCAATACACTTTCTAGAGAATCAACTAGACCGTAAGACTCAATCTAGAGTAAAGTATATCAAAGTGTTTAATATCTCTAACTCTTAATTCAATCCGCAATCAACAAATAGAAATCTGTGAGCCCGATTGAATATATAAGAGGAGTAACTTGAACGGTACCAAAAACCAATGTTCAAGTGTCGATCAATGTAAATCAAAAACTAAAGGTTGGATATTCTAATTGATTGATCTTAACGCACAACCTGTGATATTTCAATTATATAATAAAAAATAATGCGGAAAATAAATAACACAGACACCAAAATTTTGTTAACGAGGAAACCGCAAATGCATAAAAACCCCAGGACTTGGTCCAGATTGAACACGACATTGTATTAAGCCGATACAGACTCTAGCCTACTACCAATGAACTTAAGACTGGACTATAGTTGAACCCTAATCAATCTCACACTGATTCAAGGTACAGTTGCGCTCCTTACGTCTCTGATCCCAGCAGGATACTACACACTTGATTCCCTTAGTTGATCTCACCCACAACCAAGAGTTGCTACGACCCAAAGTCGAAGACTTGATAGACAAATCTGTCTCACACGTAAAAGTCTATAGGATTGAATAAATCTGTCTCCCACAGAAATACCCAAGAATTTTTGTTCCGTCTTTTGATAAATCAAGGTGAACAGGAACCAATTGATAACCCAGACTTTTATATTCCCAACGAACAACCTAGAATTATCAATCACCTCACAATAATCTTAATCGACTAGCGAAAGAAGATATTCTGGAATAACAAACGATGAGACGAATGTGTTTGTGATTACTTTTCTATCTTGCCTATTGGAGATATAAAATCTCGAGTCAATTATTTCAATTGTACTCAACACGATAGAAAAAGAAAGATCAGATCACGCAATTACAAAGATAATAGTTGGGTCTGGCTTCACAATCCCAATGAAGTCTTCAAGTCATTAACCTACAGGGTCTCGAGAAGAAACCTAAGGTTAAAGGATAATCGACTCTAGTTATGCAACTAGTAACACATAGGAGGTGTGGGGATGAGGTTTCCCAGTTGCTAGAGTTCTCCTTTATATATTTTTCAAATCAGGGTTTGCAATCTAAGTTACCCTGGTAATAGAGCATTCAATATTCACCTTTAGATGATGATGAGTGCCAAATATTTCATATTTCTACACCTTTTTATTGGCATTTAACTCATCTTTTGCGCTTTAAAATCATATATTATCCCAAATTCTGTATTTTCATTGTTTTCCAGAATAAATACTTGTACTAATTTCACTTATATTAACTCACATTTATGAGAAGTTACATTGAAGTAGCAGGCTAGCAAAGAAGTCACGCCGCTAACCCTTTTTGAGTTTCAAATCCTATCCTCTTAAAAACAAACTCTCTCGAACTGGGAGTCATGACATTACTGTGCATGACTTTTTGTACTCTTTTGAGGAGTCCAACCGCCTCTAGATCCCAGAAACCAAATGTATCAAAAGCGAAGGGGATAAAGACATGTCCATTATCAAGACACGCTTTCTCATGTTTCGCTATCTTACCTGAGGCAGCTCTCAGCGCTGCTTGTCCTACTGAAAACGTACCATGTCCTATGCCTACTAAAGGAGAAACCCTAGTGAGGTCAACACATCCGTGTTTACCGTTTTTCCACCCAAAAATAAGTACATCCACTGGCCGGAGTGTTGATCTCCCCTCAAGTGGATCTGTCTAAAAGTTGACAACCGCTCCTTTCTTTGTACTAATTAAATTTGTATTTTTAGGTATTAAATAAAGCTTGGATAAATTGAGAATCCAAAAGAAGTGGATAATGGTGACAACGAAAGAGAGACAACAAAGACTCAGTGGGAGGCAAAGAAAATATCTTTTGCCCCTCATCCGCAAGTGAAGAATATTGTTTGCAAGACCCAAAACTAGAAGTGGTCTTGTGATATTAGCTTTGAAGAAGGTTTGGGCATAGAAGAAGATGTTCCAAGAGATAAAACCCAAGGTCTAATACCCAAACTTGTCCTCATCTAGAGCCGTCGGATCCGATATAGATGCTAAGCATCCAACGACATCTTCACTATGGGCATCAGATTTCTCTACACCTGCCTAACACCTTAGCTCCTACAATCCTTCACCAAATCGAACAGAAAGCCAAACACTCCATTGTACGGCTTTCTCATCTTCTCCCTCTCCTGCTAAACATCAGTTCACCATCTTATCACCTTCACTTCCATTCCCGACCACCTATGAAGAACAACCACCCTATCACCCACCCTGCAATCAATCAACTTCCTAGACTCTATTTATCTTCATCATAGCTTCTTCCCCTCATCAGTAATCCTAGAATCTAGGGTTGAGAAAGATAAGGCTAGGGTTATCTTCCATGGCAAAAAGCAAACATAAAATCAAGCACTTGCAGAGATGAATCAGAGTAGGGGTTTGTCGAGAAAACGCGTTTTAAGTGAGTGATTGTTCTCTAATTTATCAATTCTAGTATTTGAGAAGAAATTGATGTATAAATAGGGTAACTGTTGTGTGAAAAATCATGTAGTTTTAGATGAATCAATTCTTTAGTTAAATAATTGTTGAACCATTCTCATAATGTTCTAAATTCATCTGCTAGGGTTGAGATGAATCCCTAGCTTACTGATTGTTATTCATTCTTTTGGCAGTAACCTTGTTGTGCTTAATTGTCTTAGAATAAAATTCAATCTCAGATTTCAATACTTTACTTTTACAAAGTAATATGCCATGTATCCATTGTAGTTAGAACAATCTCGTGTTGAAGAACTACAACTCATGCTTAATCCCAAATATTGATCTTTTTGATTAGCTATGCTCCCAAAAGATAGTTAATGCTTAGGAGAAATACCTTAGTTGTGATTGAATAGTTCATATGATAGTCACCTTAGATATACAGAAGATTTATATCTCCCCTGTTATCAACCATAAGGACAAGGTTAATACCATTAGTGGGATAACTAGAGTAAGTTAATGGTCGATTCGACTGCCCTAGTACTCTTATCATTGTTCAAGTTTACATCTTGTTTCACATTCTATTTTATTGCTTTGTTCTATATCAATCATCCTTGTCGTATCGACGCAAAAACCCCCTTTTGTTACTCCTCTTTTGAATCAGTTTTAGTAAGACTTGGATTTCGACTTACACCCACCTTGTCCCTGAGGATCGACTCGTGCTTACCCTGTTTACAAAATCGACACTGTATACTTGCAGTTAGTATAATTGTAGGCTTGTTTAGAGACCTACCAGATGAAAAACCTGATTCAACCAAGCTAATATCTTTCAACCGTTAGATCGAACTTAGCTTGTTACACACAAATAAAATGTACCCTCATTTAAGTTTATGTAGTCGTACCTAAACGTGTACATCATGTTGGTTCACAAATATTTAACTGAGGTGAGCCATATGATTAATCTCATATCAACCTTATTCATCTCAACCATAACTAGTTCAAATGACTCAAATGAAACTAGTTAAAGAGTTGTCCAATTGCTATATTCTCATGGATTATACAAGAACACAATTGAAGAAAAATCGGTTTGATTCACTTGAATCAATACATGAACATTATAGCCACGGTTTTCAAAGATTGCATTCATTGTTGTTTAATGTTTAGGTTCACGTATAACCGATTTTAGAAAAGTAACACACTTAAGTATGTGTACAGTATGCGTACCTAAGTAACCGAATTTGAGTTTGTTTTATTTTTCAAACTCAGCAGAAATTCACGTACGTGAACTTTCCGCCAGTACGCGTACGGGTACACGCACTATAGGTAACCGGATGAGTTTGGTTTTGGTTTTCAAACTCAGCAGAAATTCACGGACGTGAACTTCCGCCAGTATGCGTACGTCTACGCATACTTACCCAGTCTCCTACAACCTTTTTGTATACACACAAGTATTCATACTTTAGGTTCCCGGTTTTGAACTTATACACTAATGTGCCAACACACTATGCTTATATCCAAAGATGGTTACAAAATTCTAAACTCTTTGTTTCAATCATTGAAACATTCTTCTATAATGACAATAGCCGTTTTCACACACTATTAACATCAAAGCAATTTTCAAGATATTGAAATAATCATTATCGAAACATTGCAAGCCTACATCAAATGATTATATCACACAAACCATGTAAGTTGTTACTCGGCAATTTTCTCATGATATAAGATGAACTTGGTCGGTTAAAGCTTACCAACACATATTTCGAAAAATATGTAAGCGAGATATACTCATCTCGAAATATCAAATGTGTATAGAGAAAACTATATCGTAACACGACTTATGTCTCAATATAGGAGATAGTAGAAATAGACTTTCCAAGTCATAGATGAGTTCTGGTCTCCACATACCTTTGTCGAAGAATTTCCACAAGCTCCCCTTAGTAGTTCTTCGTCTTCAAATGATGAACTATGTGAAATATAAGCTCAACTACACTATTTATATCCTAGTCCGAGACATCTATAGATAGGATAAAAATCAAGACTTATAGTTTTGATCACTAACATTGACAAACATGCTTGAGATAGCAATGCATGCGAGTTCGACTGAGCAAAGGCTCTAACAATCTCCCCTTTGTCAATTTTAGTGACAAAACTATCAATACATATGGATTACAAAATAGATAAAAATTGTAGCTTCTCATCTGAATGCTTGATCTCCTTGGCATCTTCAACGCGACTCGAAATATTTGTCACTTCCAAGTACTCCATGATCCTAAAGGTTGTAAGTTCAGCATCACAGTTGTTGAAGATCCGAAGCGATAACAATGAGAAAACAAAATGCTCTCAATCATTGTTATACAGTTGTTTATGGGTAAAAAAAAATTCTACTGGTTTTGGTAAATTTGGGTATGTGTGGATGAGAAACGAATCTAAACCCTAAACAAATGCACCGCACGGAGTGCTTTTTTGATTCGAGAGATCAATGCACACCGCCTAAACCAAGAAATGGTCGTTCCAGACTTGCTTCGGTCACAAAGTGAAGGAGATGGGATTGATCTTAGGGAGGGAAGCGAAGAAGGTGTTGAGATTATGAAGGTGTTAGTTGTTTATGACTTGTATCAGAATATCGAACTGGCTTGCAATAATATAATCAATCAACTCTGGGTGTTTTCTGGATACGTTGTATCAACATTTGATTTCTGTCTTGGAAATAGGGAGGAGAACCTATTTATACAAGTCATTGAGCACAACCCTTGTCTCTCGTAGGAAGTGGAGGAAGTGGAGTGATGGAATAGTGGGGTCGTGTTAGTGTCACACGATCAATCTTTGCCCACTTCTCCCATCATCGCTAACCTTCCATTCCTCCTGACACGTTCTTGTGATGGCGCGTTGCACGCTGTAAACCTCCAGACCAATACCCCAGTAAGTATCCCCTATTTTGTGACATGCTTGATGTCTCGAATGAGTGGATCGTGGGACCCACTGGAAGTAGCATACGGTGCTAAGTTAAATAACTAAGTTATTTAAGAAATCGATATTTATAAAATATCGTGTATATTCTATGCATATAATGCATCGAATATGATCAATATGTGTGAAGCATCTCTGTTTTAAGGCTTAACCGAATAAGTCGTGGATTAAGTGTCTTAAAACAATATCACGTCCAACCATCTTCGAGTGATCGTTTGGAGGTCGTATGGGAGAGCCATCTCATGGTCGATCACTCCATGTGTAAGAGTTGCGTACGGTGATCATCGAGGTATTTCATTGGTCGTCTAGCTTTCAACCTAGGCTGTCCGACCAAGCTAGAAAAGTCGGACGGACGAGATGGTTTACGACATAAATCTGCGACCGTTGATGGAATTTTAGGGTTTTAAGAGGTGCGCAAGCATCCTTCTTTGGCTTGATCGAACTCAAGCATGGGCGCCAATTTTGGTGGGACCGATCGGTCCTGCATGGAGGAATCTTGTTGTTGTGCACGCCTGTACCTCTCTGTCCCATGAAGGCTCGATCTAGGCCACTTAATTTTACTAGCAAAGATGAGTGTCCGTGATCGATTTGCGACAAGAATCATATGCCGCAAAGGACTTTATGGGGCCACGGCATGCCACCTTTGGGGAGCGTTGAGGCGTCCCTGCCTCGCTTCACTTCGGCGATCGGTCCACACAATCGATGGGATGGGCCCGCACCGATCACGTTGATGCTCCTTGACCTCCTAAGCCCGTATCTACACCCTCCATCCGAGCCGGTCGTGATCAATCTACGACACATATACCGTGCCGCAAACCCTAATTAGGGTTTTAGACCAGGGTGCACGCGCGTGCAACTTTATCCGATCGGTTTGGCGAGGCTATGCTCCTCCTTTGGGAGGCCGACCATGTGGGGCCCACGTTGGGCCGATGGTGAACGTATCCATACCTGTCTCATGGTCTTATGTGTGATCTAAGACATCCAATCATGCTTGCAAAGTTGGATGGTCGTGGATCGATTTAAGACACTAGTGGAATTTCCGCGGCCTTTAAAGCATCACGCTACCATGTTTCCAAAGAAACGTTCATTTCTCCATGGCTTGGTCGTAGAAACCGACGGGCAGGGATAGAGTGGGCCCGCCAATGTGCATGTTGGTGCCTCCTCCATATTTCATGGCGCGATCTAATTCGTCCAATCAGGCCAGTGAAGTTGGACGATCATGATTGTTTTGAGACTGTTTTAAGCAGTCTTGCTCGTTCGAGCTTCTTCCAAAGCGGCCACCCTACTTTAGGGTTGGCGTTTTGACATCACTGGGAAGTGAAGTGTAATGTTCGACCGGCTAGGGAATAAATAGGCCATTGGTGATCATTAAGGTGATAGCCGCTCCGCTAGGTTCGTCTAGGCCGGTTAAATCATGCGGTCAACTCAACGTGGGTCGGATCATTTCGAGACCCCGATACGGTCCGCATTAAAAATGCTCAATCGGGGTAATATAAGCACACCGAGATATGTTTCCTTGTACGGGTATTTCGTGCATGCCTCATTATTGATACTTGGATATTCATGTTACTCTATTAAGAGCAACACTCACCATCATGCCGCACTAATAGTGAGAGTTCTCGGGAAAAGCACAGAAATACTAGGCGAACCATGCATTAATCAATAATGCTAAAAATTCACGGAGCATATTCGGGATTGTTGCTACATGCTCCGTTCTAGGTGAATTTTTTATATTTAATTCATAGAATATTTGGGATTGTTGTCACATGCTCAATTCTAGGTGAATTAATAAAGCGAAGAAGTATTCATCACTTATCAAATAGCCTTATCCTCTGCAGATGTCAGCGTATTAAATTTGGCTTTTACAATTTTATCCCTGAACTAAAATCCACCATCAACAACAGTGTCATAGTATTATTACACAACATCAAAGTTCAATTGTATCACAACTTTGACAACAATACTATGGTGATATGTATCACTCCCCTTAGTCAATACTTCATCAAAACATAAAAACCACCCCCTTACATAATGATCTCAGAAACCATATGTATTTGTAGTATCACACTACAAATTAATTCTCCCCTTTTTGTCAATATAAATTGGCAAAAGTACGAAAAACTAGTGGGATCCTCATGAAATTTTCACAGAGATACTTGCGACCAAAAGAGAATACCATATCAACTTATTTAGATATCATCATAAAGCCGAAGCTAAATGCGTTCATCAAGGAGTTTATAAAGATACAAGATAACCCTAATATTCCACATCCGCACTCCCCCAAAGATTTGGCAATTAAGCACAAGTTCAAAATGAATTATCCCCCATAAAATGCCATTCCCGAAAGAACAACAAAGGCGACCTTGCTTTTACATGACAAGAAGGATTTCTTTTGGATAACTCAAATCACATGAAAACATGAATTTGTATCCAAAAATATTCAATTGAATTAACCACAAGAGAACCCCTGGTTAAAGCAATCGAAAAATTCAACCAAATTAATCACAACGTGATCAATTCAATTGGTCATGCTCGACATAAGAGAACTTACGGAGAAACATCTAAATTAACCACAAGAGAATGAACAATTCAGTAGGTTATGCTCAATCATAAGGAACTTATGGAGCAATAACTAAATTAACCAAAAGAGAATGATCAATTTAGTTGGTCATGCTCAAACATAAGAAACCTTATGGAGCAACACAATATATGCACAAATATGTGGATCAGAGATCGACCAATACTGCGGAATAAACAAGGATTCATTCTATTTTCCATTACTATTTGCACAATGACATATAATAGATATAATCCTTGTAAACAAAAGCTTTATCATTTCTTCCATCAAAACAATGACATAAAAGGCTTTAACTTTTGTAATGTCAATAGTTCATTTTATCTTCTATCAATACATTCATACCGACATAATAGAGATAACTTTTGAACAAGTATGGGACAGTCACAGGTTCACGGACATAAACAACATGTCCCATAACAGTTTGCAATATATAAAATCATAAAGATTAAAATTGCAAAAATCATCTTCAAAAAAAAAAAAAAAAACTTAGAATTTAAATAAACAAATCTATAAAGGAGGAATGTACATTATCCTTATAGGCTTGGTACCTTGACGATGGAACTATTATTGGTGACACGACAGAAGTAGCGAAAGCTCTTACGATTGTTCAGACAGAAGGGCCAACTTTAGGGCTTATTTTGAACATTAAGAAAACATAAATTTTCTGGCCTTCTTGTGATGGACGAAAGTTAAGAGATGGGATGTTTCTATGAAATTTCAAGACCAAATAATGGTGTTAAATTATTGGGAGGAGCAAACATCTTAGATGATGGGTTTGTGAAGGGCCTTGCCATCAAGAGAGCAGAGAAAGCATTTGAACTAATGCAGGTTTTATCAAAGATTCGTGATCCTCAAAGTGAATTATTAATTTTACGTGCATGCATGGGTATTTCCAAGTTGTTATTTGGACTTCGTATTTTCCAGCCACAATACATTGTGGAGGCAGTGGACATTTTGATAAAGACCTGAGAGAGGTGGTTGAGGGAATAATGGTTTGTGGGGTCCGTTCTTTGGAGAGCTACAATGAAGGTTATCTACACTCGCCAATTAGATACGGAGGGCTGGGCATATATACTGCTAGAGAGGCTTCTCAATATGCCTTCCTAGCATCACGTGTCCAAACTTGGGGATTGCAGGATCATATATTAAGAAGTGGGTAGGTAGAAGGCATGTATGACAACTTCAACAAGGCTTTGATGATGTTACAGGTAACTCTCCCTGATTTTGACTTTAGCAGTTTTACCTGTAAAGACACCGCCCCTACTAAAACCCAAAGCACTTTGGCGTTTGCTCTTTTTGGTAAAGTAGTTAAAGACATGGACAGAGTTTACGAGTTGTCCGGTAGACAAAAAGAAGTTTTAGGTTGTCGGCAAGCAGGGCATGCTCAGGACTTCCTCCTCGCTATTCCAATTGAAGGCCTTGGGAAGAAGATGTCACCTGTGGAGTACCGCATCATCATTAAATACAGATTGATGATCCCCTTATACCCATCAGACACCCATTGTCCTGCTTGTATCACTGGGTGTTTGGACGCTTATGGGGAACATGCAGTTCATTGCAAGGTAGACCCTGGTTTTAAACATATACATGATCATGTGAGGGACACTTTGTATGATATATTGTGGAGAGACGGTATTTCTGCGAAGAAAGAAGCGGATGTCAACTTTTTGACTGATCCACTCGAGGGGAGATCGACGCTCAGGATGGCGGATGTTTTAATTTTTGGGTGGGCTAACGGTAAACATGCATGTGTTGACCTTATCGGGGTTTCTCCCGTTAGTAGGAATCGAGACATGGCACTTTCACAGTCGGGCAAGCAGCGTTAAGCGCTACCTTAGGTAAGATAGCGAAACATGAGAAAGAATGTCATGACAATGGGCATGCCTTTATTCCTTTCGCTTTTGATACATTTGGGTTTTTGGCTCTAGAGGCGGTTGGACTCCTCAAAAGAGTCCAGAAAATCATGCACAGTAATGTCATGACTCCTGGTTCGAGAGAGTTTGTTTTTCATAGCTTAGGATTTGCAATTCAAAAAGGGCTTAAGCGTAGCTTGTTGTCAAGTGTTTGCCTATTTTGTCGATGTAATTGAGATATTTTTAAAATATTTATAATCATAAAACTTTCATTTTTTATTATTAAAAACATCAAGATGAAAATCGTTGGACATATCTATGTGTACTCACAATAATGGTTATTCCAAACCCTAGTTATTCTTTTAAGAACAAGAAATAAATTCTCTAAAGAAGATTTACTAGACAAAATCAAAGTTCTTTGAGAAACTCATACCTTTCAATGAATCCATCATATAAGGTATCACTGATTTCCTTTACTCTCTTGACCGTACACACTCCATGTTCGTGAGTTAGAACACAAACTTTTCGATCAACAACCCGAGCAAGTTGTCTAGGTTTGACACGGTACATGATGAGCTTTTTCTAATTTCGTATCAGAATATTTTGATTTTCAAGGATTTTGGCCCGACCATCTAAGAGTTGGTTTATTTGCAGCTGAAGATTTGCAAACTCGAACTTTGAATCATTTTGAAAACGAATTAAATCCTTGACAGATTCACCCATCCAGGAGTTTTGTTCCTTTGTTGCAAGCATCTTCTTCAGAACCAGCTCTTGAATCGAATCACATCCTTGAGTGCCTTCCTCCATATCAAGATGCACAATCTCTTGAGATTTTACAGAGTTCTCTATATACTTTTTTTGTTAGGGATGGATTGATACAATATAAGATGTATATTTATTAATAGAAGACACTTCACATTAAGGAAACCCTATGAACTCACAGGAGTAGGACACGGACGTTCACTGACCGTTCACAAGAGAAGAATGGATTTAAACTAAATCCAGTAAGAGAAAAACACAAAGTTTGTCAATATTTCTCAATAATCCTTAAAATTAGAGCCCGAGTCATGAAACTGACTTGCATAACTTTGATTGATTGACAAAAGAAAACAAGACACAAAAGGTGTGCAACAAATCTTGAGACTCCCATAGTCATCATCCTTGTACCTCTCAAGATATATTCAAGGATGAGGTTACCAAAGGTTAGGTAAAGGAGTGAGAAGTGATCTCACTACCAAACATGGGAGAAGGGTTGTACAAGTTGTTTGACTATTTTACTTGCATGTTTCCTTCTTTCCATCGAATATAATGTATTCCAGAGGAATTAGTCATAAACCTTTTCAAAAGTCCATCTGAAGGATTTTTCTGAGGACTGAGTTTATGACCTCTAGAAATAAGTTCCAGAAAAGGGAATTTGGAGGATTCCCATTTTCTTGATCTAGACTTACCAGACTTGTTCTTATAAACACAGGAAAGTCTTCATTAGTGGCACAAGAGTTTATACCGTAATGAGGAACATGCAACCTGTGATGATTTCTTGAAGAGAGATCATTTTTACAAGATTTCTGGTTTTCTTTTGGCAAGAGATTCACTGTAGATGTCGTCAGAAAATTTACTCCATTGACAGTAGAAAGAAGCAAATTATGAAGATTAGAAATTTGTATCCTCCTGGCAAAACAATGAAGAGCATATTGATTCTTTTTCCCACAGAAGGAACAATATCGTGGATTTGAGACATGATTTTCTTGACCCAACACTTCTGCCCGCACATGCAAATTTTGCAAGTGCTTCACCGTAGGTAATTCCATGAAGAAATTTTTCTTTACGCTAGGTAAAACCTTGTGAGTATCAGGAGAAGGTGTAGAAGATGACTTGATAATCAAGACATAGTTTTCCTTTTTCAAGGTGTTACACTGTTCTCGGGAGAGTTGAAGAGATGCAACAAGTTTCTATCAACACAATGGTTGTTTATTTCGATGAATGAGCCTTGACTAAACGCTTTTCTCTCGATTGAGTTCTCTAACAAGATCTTCAAGAGAATTAATTTTTCACGCTGTAGAGTAGTTTCTTGAACCAATTGTTCGATGTTGTTAGAGAGAGATTCAATGAAGATGTAGAGTTCGCGTTCCCTTTCAAGTGATTTCTCAAATTCATCAATAAGCTGATCATTGTTTTCTTCAAGAATCATAATTTTAGAAGCTTGAAGGTCAGCATGATTTGGTAACGATCTGGTGGGTTCCATTTCAGATTCTGATACGAGCTCACAAAACTTGTTTTTCCCTTGGGATTCGGAAGAATCTACCAAGGAGCTATCCTTTGAGGCAAATCCAAGTCTTTTGTTGTAATCAGAATCTATGGAAGACATACAAATATGCGTTATCTTACGATATACTTCATAGGTCCTCGTAACACATATTACTACAAACACACTTATAAGGTCTTTAGTGTGTTTGCCTGCTACGATACCAATTGAAAATGCGGGGTCTAACAACCACACCCAACAATTCGTTTGGCAACTGAGAGGGACTTACTCCAATACACTTTCTAGAGAATTAACTAGACAAGTCGGACTCAATCTATAGTAAAGTATATCAAAGAGTTTAATAACTCTAACTCTTAATTCAATCCATAATCAAAGAAATAGAAATCTACGAGTCGATTGAATAAGAGGAGTAACTTGAACAATACCAAAGACCAATGTTCAAGTGTCAATCAAGATAAATCAACAACCAAAGGTTGGATATTCTAATTGATTGATCTTAATACACAACTTTGTGATATTTCAATTATATAACAAAATATAATGCGGAAAAGAAATAACACAGACACGGAATTTTATTAACGAGGAAACCGCAAATGCGTAAAAACCCGGGACCTAGTCCAGATTGAACACCACACTGTATTAAGCCGCTTTCATCACTCTAGCCTACTACCAATTAACTTGACCGGACTGTAGTTGAACCCCAATCAATCTCACACTTATTCAAGGTACAAATGCGCTCCTTCGTCTCGCGATCCCAAGAGATATCGATAGACATTTTTTTGTGTTAATTGTCCCTCATTGTCTCTATTGTTGGAACTCGATTTTTGTACTAATATTGTGTTTTTATGTATTTTTAGGTATTTTGGAAATAAATATTTTTGGAAAATTCGGCTCGAAAAGTTACACTCTAACACCCCTAAGTGGACAACAAATTGGGGTGCGAATATCAATCGGGTGCCCCTTAGTAATTGGGTTACCCTTATCCAAAGTGAGAGTCCGAATATCAAATGTCCTCCGGGGTGTTCCAGCAACTTTTCGAGTAGAATTTTCCAAAAATACATAAAACACAATATTAGTACAAAATCGAGTTCCAACAATAGACACAATGAGGACAATTCAGACACAAAAATGTGTCTATCAAATACCCCCAAACTTATTATTTGCTAGTCCTCGAGCAAATTTATTCTAGAAAATAAATCATTTGAACCCCTAGGTGGCCCTAGTGGCGGAGTGTTGTCTCCTGAGGGTTTACCGTGAGGTGTACCCACAAAACCTTTACTCCGCACCCTAGCTATCTGCTTAACCTTGGAAGGCACTAAAGAATCTCCTTGGTTGGCATACTTATTGACTACAGGAGGAAGTACCCCTGATGCGAAATTCCAATTGTTTTGTACACGAGTTTGCACTCAAGCATACTAAAATTCATATATAAGTCACGAGCTCTACTCGATAGTCGCACTATGGACATCAATACCGAGTCAAAACTAATCACATGGATAAATCAAGAAGATGAATATAGAGAAAAACATAGATGGTTTTGATGTTTACTAAGCCTGGCGTCTTTAGGGGCGACCCCGAAAGAATTAGGGGCGACACAAAAGACAAAATAGTTTGAAAATACTTGTATAACCCTTCATAATCGGTAGTTTAGGTTTTTTTTTAGCTACCGTGCAAAATTTCATTTTGGGACAACTCTATATTCGGTAGTTATATGAACTATTTTGACTACCGATTATAGGCTCAACCAAATTAGAAAAATAGAGGATTTTTGCAAAATCTCATTTTGGGGCAACTCTATATTCGGGAGTTAAATAACCTAAATTCCCTACCGATTATGGTAGGATATTTGCCAAAGGTCTACTTTAATCGGGAGTCAAGATAACTATTTTGACTACCGATTATAGGATAGTCAAAATTCAAAAGATAAAGGATTTTACTTTATATTCTAAGTTATACAAACCAAATTTACTCCCGATTGTTGATTAACTACCGATTGTATAGTTATCTACCGATTGTAAAAGGTAGTTTGGGATTAAAAAAAAATGCCCCGAAAATAACCTACCGATTGTGAAATAACCTACCGATTATGACAATTTTTGTCGTTTTGTGTCGCCCCTAATTCTTTTGGGGTCGCCCCTAAAGACGCCAGGTTACTAAGTGAACGGTGTTTCCCATATCTGTCTGAAGGCCTCCGCCAAAATGAACCTATCCTAATGGACTGAGATACTAGTCTGACTAATATCAACACACCGGGCATATACAAGGGAACCAAAGTGGTCGATAAACCTAACTTCTAGGTCAACACAAATGGCATATACAAAGGGTTCCAGTGGTCGACTTTATTGAATTTATTCCTATTGGTCAGATGGTGTCTCACTTTTTTTTTTTTTTTTCACACTTTTTTTCACACTTTTTTTTTTTTTTTTTTTGTATCTCAATCATTCTTATCACCCTAGCATTGGTAACAACTTGATTCGTGGGCCCCACCTAATCACTTAGAAAAACATAGTTTAAAAACAAAATAAAAACAGAAGTGAAAAGGACTCAACGAGATTGGTGAAACTATCATGTTATTTCTAACACCTGAGCTATGTGCTTTTATGAATAGACTCTTTAGATGTTGCCATCTAATCAGATTGGTTCCTCAACTCCTACAACCAAAATGCTTCCATCCACTTAGATTGGTTAGTGCCATCCTCAATAAACATAAATTTCTAGGCTCTGGAGTTTAACAATGCAACTAAAAGTTTTCCCCATACCCCCATACTTAAATCTAACATTGTCCTCAATGTTCTAAAGATAAAATTAAAAGCATGAACAAGGAGAAAGCGTACCATTTGAAGTAAAAGAGTTAAGGAAAGATATTACAGTGTCGCATGAATATTGGGTTACCTCCCAACAAGTGCTAAGTTTAAAGTCTTGACCCGGATCGAGAAGGGATTAGTCACCTCATAAAATCATAAAGTAATAGCCAAATATCTGTGGGTCATCAAAACCAAATAGAGCTATCACAAGTAAAAGGAATCACAACATGCCAAGAAAATTAACAAATAATGCACACCTTGTCTAGTTTCTGTTTAAGACAACTACATCTAGGCGTGGTTCGGCAGTTCGGGTTCTATAATCGGGTCCAAATAAAATATTTTCATGGGCTGGAATTCCTCAAAGCTAAGATCCGGTTTCAAAGTTGTAAAGTCCAAAAACTCAAATAAGAACTTAGAAGCACATAATAATAACTCGAATAATTGTGGATCCTTAAAGTCAATCAGTTTTGACTCACACAATTGACCACGATGAAACTGGCGGTCAATCATAAGAAAATGTGTCGATACTAATTTCCTAAAGTACTTAGGTTTAGTCTCAAAACTGATTAATTGACACATCTGAAACTTATACGTTCCCACATTTGGTTGAAAAATATTTGGTGGAAAAACAAAGTCAACTGGGTATCATAGCTTTGGGCTAACCACATCAACCCGGAGGATGGGTTTCTAATAACCAACTTCCTTATGGACATCACTAGGTTCGGGAAAACGTGTATGAAGATAATCTTGTAAAATGGTTGAGGCACATATGTCAAGTCCCAAGTGAGGGACCTTTCTAAGAGTTAAAGCACATGGAGAATGATAATCACCCCCAAACTTAGAGTTTTCAATGTCTCTAGAAAGACTAGTCACAACTTCCATAATTTCAAGGTCATCAGATTCCTGAAAATGGTTAATTGATTCTTCTAAGTCAGGTTCATCCTCACTCATCTCTACGAGTTCGTCTTCTAAGACTAATGTTTCTAAACCGTTAGACTCTAAAACAATGTTCTCAGAATAAACTCGTTCCTCAAAACTATTATCGGCCTCGTAATCAAAAGGAAATACTACATCGTCTAAAACGGGGGTATCTCTAGTCAAATCCTCGTCCTTTTGAATAGGTGAATAATTGTTAAAATTATTTGGAATTGAACTAGAAATAATATTATCATTGTAAAGCTCAATTGGAGTAACAAATTCCTGATCACTATGCCTACTTATTTCAAATTCTTCATCAACACTATCCTCATCATAATCATCATTGTAATAACATGAAAATGGTTGAACCTCATCTAAAGTAGTGTTACCAAGTCTAACCTCGTCATCTTGATTATATAAATAACTATCATCATTTTCAAAGGTACTATTGGAAACACTATATTGGAAATTAAGTCTATCTTGAGCAGTTCTTTCCTGGGCCTCTAACAACATTTTCTGAGTCGACTCACATGACTTCTGATTTTATCTAGGAAAGAAGGTTCATACGTTTCATTGCTTTCTGGCCCATAACTAAGTTATTCATTTCGCTAACTTACGTGTCGCTTCCTAACTTTACGTGTTGACTCTAGTAGAGAGGAATTTTGCTCGTACGACCAGTTGGCATGTGGATAGCAATTGGGCTCATCATGGTATGAGCCATAACCTTGAAAAGGCCGATGTTCCCAACCACTATTCACACTATGGTCAAAGTAGTAACCTCCAAATTGAAACTCGCCTCGGATATTCGTTGTATTGGCTATTATTATGCCGCCCGACATTCTATTCGCGAGGATGTGAGTTGCCACACAAAATAAAACCCACTAACAGGGATTCGTGGGTGGATAGAGTCTTACCTCCGTACTGGACGGGCGATGAACCGCTGAAGTCGACTCGGGCCACCGACTCCGGCTGTCGGGGCAGTGCACGAACTCCAAGGGGCCGAGACAAGATCGTAAATGACTGTCGTCCTTCCCTGCAAACAATTTATATTTAATCTTAACCCTTCCTTAGGGTTTAAAATAATGTCCAAGTCCAAAAATAAAGTCCAAAAAGTGTCCAAAAAGGAAAAGAAAAATTACAAAAATACAACCCTATTTACAATTTCTAAAAATAAAAAGAAATAAAGTCTAACTAAAATAAATATATACAAAATATTCTTCACTCCTTGACTCCTCTTTTCTTTCCTTCTTTGGCGATGCTTTCCTTTTATAGCACTTTTCTTTCCCTCGTAGCTTCGCTCCAAATCCAAAAGAATCAAAAGAATACCAAAGGCGTAAAAAAGAACAAAAAAATAAAAATAAACCTAAAACAAATCTAAATACAAGTCCGCGTCGGCGGCGCCAGATACTACGCACTTGATTCCCTTAGTTGATCTCACCCACAACCAAGAGTTGCTACGGCCCAAAGTCGAAGACTTGATAGACAAATCTGTCTCACACGAAAAGTCTCCAGAGATTGAATAAATCTATCTCCTGACGAAATACCCAAGAGTTTTTGTTCCGTCTTTTGATAAATCAAGGTGAACAGGAACCAATTGATAACCGTGAATTATATTCTCGAAGAACAGACTTAGACTTATCTATCACCTCACAATAATCTTAATCGAATAGCGAAAGAAGATATTGTGGAATCACAAACGATGAGACGAAGGTGTTTGTGATTACTTTTCTATCTTGCCTATGAGAGATATAAAATATCGAGTCAATTATTCCAACTGTACTCAACACGATAGAAACAACAAGATCAGATCATGCAACTATAAAGATAATAGTTGGTCCAGCTTCACAATCCCAATGAAGTCTTCAAGTCGTTAACCTATTGGTCTCGAGAAGAAACCTAAGGTTAAAGGAGAATCGACTCTAGTTATGCAACTAGTAACACACGGGGAGGTGTGGGGATTAGGTTTCCTTTGCTTGCTAGAGTTCTCCTTTATATAGTTTTCAAATCATGGTTTGCACAAGTTACCTTGGTAACAAAGCATTTAATAATCACCGTTAGATGAAAAACCTAATTCAACCAAGCTAATATCTTTCAACCGTTAGATCGAACTTATAGCTTGTTACACAAAAATGAAATGTACCCTCATTTAGGTTTATGTAGCCATACCTAAACGTGTACACCATGTTGGTTAACAGATAATTAACCGAGGTTAGCCATATGATTACTCTCATATCAACCTTATTCATCTCAACGATAACTTATTCAAATGACTCAAATGAAACTAGTTAAAGAGTTGTTCAATTGTTATATTCTCATTGATTATACAAGAACATAATTGAAGAAAAATCGGTTTAATTCACTCGAATCAATACATGAACATTATAGCCATGTTTGCAAAGATTGCATTCCTTATTGTTTAATGTTTAGGTTCACGTATGACCAATTTTAGAAAAGTAACACACTTAAGTATGCGTACGGTATGCGTACTTAAGTAACCGGATTTGAGTTGTTTTATTTTTCAAACTCAGCAGAAATTCACGGACGTGAACTTTCCGCCAGTACGCGTATGGGTACGCGCACTTTAGGTAATCAGATGAGTTTGGTTTTGGTTTTCGAACTCAGCAGAAATTCACGGATGTGAACTCCCGCTAGTATGCGTACAGTACGCATACTTACCCAGTCTCCACACAAGTATGCATACTTTAGGTTCCTGGTTTTGGACTTATACACTAATGTGCGAACACACTATGCTTATATCCAAAGATGGTTACAAGATTCTAAACTCTTTATTTCAATCATTGAAACATTCTTCTATAATGACAATAGCCGTTTTCACACACTATTAGCATCAAAGCTATTTTCAAGATATTGAAATAATCATTATCGAAGTATTCCAAGCCTACATCAAATGATTGTATCACACAAACCATGTAAGATGTTACTCGGCAATTTTCTCATGATATAAGATGAACTTGGTCGAAGCGAAATCTTACCAACACATATTTCGAGAAGCATGTAAGCGAGATATACTCATCTCGAAATATCAAATGTGTATAGAGAAAACTATATCGTAACACGACTTATGTCTCAATATAGGAGATAGTATAAATAGACTTTCCAAGTGATATCTGAGTTCAAGTCTCCACATACCTTTTGTCGAAGAAGTTCCACAAGCTCCCCTTAGTAGTTCTTCGTCTTCAAATGATGAACTCTGTGAAATCTAAGCTCAACTACACTATCTATGTCCTAGTCCGAGACATCTATAGATAGGATAGAAATCAAGACTTATAGTTTTGATCACTAACATTGACAAACATGCTTGAGATAGCAACACATGCGAGTTCGACCCAGCAGTGCTCTAACAATCCCCCCCTTTGTCAATTTCAGTGACAAAACTATCAATACATATGGATTACAAAATAGATAAAAATTGTAGCTTCTCATCCGAATGCTTGATCTCCTTGGCATCTTCAACGCGACTCGAAATATTTGTCACTTCCAAGTACTCCATGATCCTAAAGGTTGTAAGTTCAAGCATCACAGCTTGTTTAAGATCCGTAAACGATAACAATGAAAACAAAATATTCTCAATCATTGTTATACGATTGTTTATGGGTAAAAAAAAATTCTGCTGGTTTTGGTAAGTTTGGGTGTGTGTGGATGAGAAACGAATCTAAACCCTAAACAAATGCACCTTTGCACGGAGTGCTTTTTTGATCGAGAGATCAATCTGACACTGGCCTAAACCAAGAAATGGTTGTTCCAGACTTGCTTCGGTCACAAAGTGAAGGAGATGGGGTTGATCTTATGGAGGGAAGCGAAGAAGGTGTTGAGATTATGAAGGTGTTAGTTGTTTATGACTTGTATCAGAATATCGAATTGGCTTGCAATAATATAAGCAATCAGCTCTAGGTGTTTTCTGGATACGTTGTATCAACACTTGATTTCTGTCTTGGAAATAGGGAGGAGAACCTATTTATACAAGTCATTGAGCACAACCCTTGTCTCTCGTAGGAAGTGGAGGAAGTGGAGTGATGGAATAGTGGGGTCGTGTTAGTGTCACACGATCAATCTTTGCCCACTTCTCCCATCATCGCTAACCTTCCATGCCTCCTGACACGTTCTTGTGATGGCGCGTTGCACGCTGCACGCTGTAAACCACAAGACCAATACCCCAGTAAGTATCCCCCATTTTGTGACATGCTTGATGTCTCGAATGAGTGGATCGTGGGACCCACCGGAAGTAGCATACAGTCTTAAGTTAAATAACTAAGTTATTTAAGAAATCGATATTTATAAATATCGTGTATATTCTATGCATGTAATGCATTGAATATGATCAATATGTGTGAAGCATCGCTGTTTTAAGGCTTAACCGAATAAGTCGCGGATTAAGCGTCTTAAAGCAATATCACGTCCAACCATCTTCGAGTGATCGTTTGGAGGCCGTATGGGCGAGCCATTTCATGGTCGATCACCCATGTGGAAAGAGTGGCGTGACGGTGATCATCGAGGTATTTCATTGGTCGCCTAGCTTTCAACCTAGGTTGTTCGACCAAGCTAGAAAAGTTGACGGATTTAGATGGTTTGGCTTACAAAATCACATCGCTGATGGAATTTTAGGGTTTTAAGAGGTGTGCAAGCATCCTTCTTTGGCTTGATCGAACTCAAGCATGGGCGCTAATTTTGGTGGGACCGATCGGTCCCGCATGGAGGAATCTTGTTGTTGTGCACGCTGTACCTCTGTCCCATGAAGGCTCGATCTAGGCCACTTAATTTTACTAGCAGATGAGTGTCAGTGATCGATTTGCGACAGGAAATCATATGCCGCAAAGGACTTTAGGGGGCCACGGCATGCCACCGTTGGGGGCGCATTTCGAGGCGTCCCGCCTCGCTTCACTTCGCCGACGGCCACACAATCGATGGGGCCCCACCGATCACGCTGATGCTCCCACGACCTCCTAAGCCTATATCTACACCCTCCATCCGAAATGGGTCGTGATCAATCTCGACACATATTCATGACGCAAACCCTAATTAGGGTTTTGGGCGATATGTGCGTGCAAATTTAGCCGATCGGTTTGGCCGAGCTATGCTCCTCCTTTGGGGGAGGCCGATCATGGGGGCCCACGTTGGGCCGATGGTGGTAACGTATCCATACCTGTCTCATGGTCCTATGTGGATCTAAGCCATCCAATCATGCTTGCGGTTGGATGGTCGTGATCGATTTAAGACACTAGTGGAATTTCCGCGCGGCTAAAGCATCACGCCAACCATGTTTCGAGTAAATGTTCATTGCTCCATGGCTTGGTCGTGAGAAAACCGATCGGGCAGGGATAGAGGGCCCGCTAATGTGCATGTTGGTGCCTCCTCCATCTTTCATGGCACGATCTAATTCGTCCAATCAGGCCAGTGAAGTTGGACGGTCATGATCGTTTTGAGACTGTTTTAAGTAGTCTTGCTCGTTCGAGATTCTTCCAAAAGCAGCGCGGCCACCCTACTTTAGGGCTGGCGTTTTTGCACGCTGGGAAGTGAAGTGTAATGTTCGACCGGCTAGGGAATAACAGGCCCGTAGGTGATCATTAAGGTGATAGCCGCTCATGTTAGGGGTTCGTCTAGGTCGGTTAAATCATGTCACAACTCAGGCCGTGATCATTTCGAGATCGAGACGTTCACCAGTTAAATATGCTCAATCTAGGTAATATAAGCACACCGAGATGTTTCTCAGACGGCATTTCGTGCATGCCTCATTATTGATACTTGGATATTCATGTTACTCTATTAAGAGCAACACTCGGTCATCATGCATGATAATAGTGAGAGTTATCTGAAAAGCATAGAAATACTAGGCGAACCATGTATTAATCAATAATGCTAAAAATTCATTAATATTCTGGGATTGTTGCTACATGCTCCGTTCTAGGTGAATTTTATTTAATTCACAAAATATTTGGGATTGTTGTCACATGCTCAATTCTAGGTGAATTAATAAGCGAAGAAGTATTCATCACTTATCAAATAGCCTTATCCTCTACAGATGTCAGCGTATGAAATTTGGCTTTACAATTTTATCCCCGAGCTAAAATCCACCATCAACAACAGCAATAGTATTATTACACAACATCAAAGTTCAATTGTATCACAACTTTGACAACAATACTATGGTGATATGTATCACTCCTTAGTCAATACTTCATCAAAACATAAAAACCACTCCCCCTTATACATAATGATCTGTAAACCATATGTATTTGTAGTATCACACTACAAATTAATTCTCCCCCTTTTGTCAATATAAATTGGCAAAAGTACGAAAACTAGTGGGATCCTCATGAAATTTTCACATAGATACTTCACGACCAAACGAGAATACCATATCAACTTATTTAGATATCATCATAAAGCCAAGCTAAAATGCATTCATCAAGGAGTTTATAAAGATACAAGATAACCCCTAATATTCCACATCCGCACTCCCCCAAAGATTTGGCACTTAAGCACAAGTTCAAAATGAATTATCCCCATAAAAATGCCATTCCCAAAAGAACAAACAAAGGCGACCTTGCTTTACATGACAAGAAGGATTTCTTTTGGATAACTCAAATCACATGAAAACATGAATTTGTATCAAAATATTCAATTGAATTAACCACAAGAGAACCCCCTGATTAAAGCAATCCGAAAAATACAACCAAATTAATCACAACGTGATCAATTCAATTGGTCATGCTCGACATAAGAGAACTTACGGAGAAACATCTAAATTAACCACAAGAGAATGATCAATTCCAGTAGGTTATGCTCAATCATAAGGAACTTATGAGCAATAACTAAATTAACCAAAAGAGAATGATCAATTTAGTTGGTCATGCTCAAACATAAGAAACCTTATGGAGCAACACAATATATACACAAATATGTGGATCGGAGATCGACTAATCTTGCGGAATAAACAAGGATTCATTCTATTTTCCATCACTATTTGCACAATGACATATAATAGATTTAACTTTGTAAATAAAAGCTTTATCATTTCTTCCATCAAAACAATGACATAAAAGGCTTTAACTTTGTAATGTCAATAGTTCATTTTACCCTATGAATACATTCATACCGACATAATAGAGATAACTTTTGAACAAGTATGGGACAAACAAAGTTCACCATCGTAAAAAACATGTCCCATAACAAATTTGCAATATATAAAATCGCAAGATTAAAATTGCAAAATCATCTTCCAAAAAAAAACTTAGAATTTAAATAAATAAATCTATAAACGAGAATGTACATTATCCTTACAGTAGGTACCTTGACGATTATCAAAACGAGGAATGCACTATTATTGGTGACACGAAAGTATAGCGAAAGCTCTTATGATTGTTGCATGAAGGGCCAACTTTAGGGCTTATTTTCAACATTAAGAAAACTTAAATTTTCTGGCCTTCTTGTGATGGACGAAAGTTAAGAGATGGGATGTTTCCTGCTGAAATTTCAAGACCAAATAATGGTGTTAAATTATTGGGAGGAGCAGTCAACTTAGATGATGGGTTTGTGAAGGGCCTTTCCATCAAGAGAGCAGAGAAAGTATTTGAACTAATGCAGGTTTTATCAAAGCTTCGTGATCCTCAAAGTGAATTATTAATTTTACGTGCATGTACAATGGTATTTCCAAGTTGTTATTTGGACTTGATTTTCCAGCCACAATACATCAGGAGGGACATTTTTGATAAAGACTCGAGAGGTGGTTGAGGAATAGTGGTTTGTGGGGTCCGTTCTTTGGAGAGCCAGCAATGGAGGTTATCTACACCGCTAATTAGATACTTGAGGGTCGGGCATATATACTGCAGAGAGGCTTCTCAATATGCCTTCCTAGCATCAAGTGTCCAAACTTGGGGATCACAGGATCATATATTAAGAAGTGGGGAGGTAGAAGGCATGTATGACAACTTCAACAAGGCTTTGATGACATTGTTGTAACTCTCCCTGATTTTGACTTTTAGCGGTTTACCGAAAGACACCGCCCCTACTAAAACCCAAAGCACTTTGGCGTTTGCTCTTTTTTGTAAAGTAGTTAAAGACATGGACAGAGTTTTACGAGTTGTCCGGGTAGACAAAAAGAAGTTTTAGTTTGCTTGGCAGCGGGGCATGCTCGGGACTTCTCCTCGCTATTCCAATTGAAGGCCTTGGGAAGAAGATGTCACATGTGGAGTACCGCATCATCATTAAATACTGGTTGATGATCCCCTTATATCCATCGTACACCCATTGTCCCGCTTGTATCATCGGGTGTTTGACGCTTTTGGGAACATGTAGTTTTATTGCAAGGTAGACCACAGTTTTAAACATGTATACATGATCATGTGAGGACACTTTGTATGATCTACCCGGAGAGACTAGATTTACAGAAGAAAGAAGCGGATGTCAACTTTTTGACCGATCCACTCGAGGGAGATCGACGCTGGACTTTTGGATGTTTTAATTTTGGGTGGGCTAACGGAAACATGCATGTGTTGGACCTTACAAGGTTTCTCCGTTAGTAGGAATCACATGGCACTTTCACTTCATAGCAGCGGCGTTAGCGCTTACCTTAGGTAAGATAAATGGGAACATGAGAAAGCATGTCATGACAATGGGCATGCCTTTATTCCTTTCGCTTTTGATACATTTGGTTTTTTGGCTCCACAGCGGTTGGACTCCTCAAAAGAGTCCGCGTAAAGTCATGCACGAATGTCATGACTCTGCTTCGAGAGAGTTTGTTTTTCATAGCCTTAGATTGCAATTCAAAGGGATTACGCACATCTTGTTGCGTGTTTGCCTATTTTGTCGATGTAATTGAGATATTTTAAAATATTTATAATCATAAAACTTTTATTTTTTATTATTAAAAAAACATTGAAGATGAAAATCGTTGGACATAGCTATGTGTACTCACAATAATGGCTATTCCAAACCCTAGTTATTCTTTTAAGAACAAGAAATAAATTCTCTAAAGAAGATTTACTAGACATAATCAAAGTTCTTTGAGAAACTCATACCTTTCAATGAATCCATCATATAAGGTATCACCGATTTCCTTTACTCTCTTGACCGTACACACTCCATGTTCGTGAGTTAGAACACAAACTTTTCGATCAACAAACCCGAGCAAGTTGTCTAGCTTTGACACGGTCCATGATGAGCTTTTCTCATTTTCGTACCCGAATATTTTGATTTTCAAGGATTTTGGCCCGACCATCTAAGAGTTGGTTTATTTGCGGTGAATATTTGCAAACTCGAACTTTGAATCGCTCAAAACGAATTAAATCCTTGATGTATTCACCCATCCGGGAGTTGTGCTCCTTTGTTGCGTGCATCTTCTTGAAACTGCATCTTGAATCGAATCACATCCTTGAGTGCCTTCCTCCATATCAAGATGCACAAATCTCTTGAGATTTTGCGTAGTTCTCTATATACTTTTTTTGTTAGGGATGGATTGATACAATATAAGATGTATATGTATTAATAGAAGACACTTCACATTAAGGTAACCCTATGAACTCACGGGGAGTAGGACACGGACGTTCACCTGACCGTTCACAAGAGAAGAATGGATTTAAACTAATTCCGGTAAGAGAAAACACAAAGTTTGTCAATATTTCTCAATAATCCTTAAAATTAGAGCCCGAGTCATGGCGACTTGCATAACTTTGATTGATTGACAAAATAATACAAGACACAAAGGTGTACAACAAATCTTGAGACTCCCATAGTCATCATCCTTGTACCTCTCAAGATATATTCAAGGATGAGGTTACCAAAGGTTAGGTAAAGGAGTGAGAAGTGATCTCACTACCAAACATGGGAGAAGGGTTGTACAGGGTTGTTTGACCGTTTACTTGTATGTTTCCTTCTTTACATCGATTATAATGTATTCCGAGGAATTAGTCATAAACCTTTTCAAAAAGTCCATTCGAAGGATTTTTTCAAGAGACCCAGTTTAGGACCTCTAGAAATAAGTTCAAGAAAATGGAATTTGGAGGATTCCCATTTTCTTGATCTAGATTTACCGCACTTGTTCTTATAAACACGGAAAGTCTTCATTAATGGCCAAGAGTTTATACTGTAATGAGGAACATGCAACAGTGATGATTTCTTGAAGAGAGATCATTTTTACAAGATTTCTTGTTTTCTTTCGAAGAGATTCATCAGATTTCGTCGGAAAATTTACTCCATTGACGGTAGAAAGCAAATTATGAAGATTAGAAATTTGTATCCTCGGAAAAAACAATGAAGAGCATATTGATTCTTTTTTCCCACGGAAGGAACGATATTGTGGATTTGAGACATGATTTTCTTGACCCAACATTTACCGCCGCACATGCAAATTTTGCAAGTGCTTCACCGTAGGTAATTCCATGAAGGAATTTTTCTTTACGCTAGGTAAAACCTTGTGAGTATCGGGGAGAAGGTGTAGAAGATGACTTGATAATCAAGACATAGTTTTCCTTTTCAAGTGTTACCTTTGTTCTCGGGCAAGTTGAAGAGATGCAACAAGTTTCTCTTTCAACACAATAGTTGTTTTTTCGATGAATGAGCCTTGACTAAACGTTTTTTCTTCAGACTGAGTTCTCTAATGTATCTTCAAATTATTTTGAAGAGAATTAATTTTTCACGATGTAGAGTAGTTTCTTGAACCAATCGTTCGATGTTACAGAGGAGAGATTCAAATGAAGATGTAGAGTTCAAGCGTTCCCTTTCCAAGTGATTTCCAATTCATCAAATAAGCTGATCATTGTTTTCTTGAAGAATCATAATTTTAGAAGCTTGAAGGTCAACATGATTTTTGTAACGTCTGGTGGGTTCCATTCCGTATTCGATACGAGCTCACAAAACTTGTTTTTCCCTCGTATTCTAATAACCTAATAAGGAGCCATCCTTCAGGCAAATCGAGTCTTTTGTTGTAATCTAAATCTATGGAAGACATATCAATATGCGTTATCTTGCGATATACTTCATAGGTCCTCAGAACACAGATGGCTACAAACACAGACTTATAAGGTCTTTAATGTGTTTGCTCGCTTCGATACCAATTGAAAATGCAGGGGTCTAACAACCACACCCAACAATTCGTTTGGCAATCTGAGAGGACTTACTCCAATACACTTTCTAGAGAATTAACTAGACAGTCAGACTCAATCTAGAGTAAAGTATATCAAAGAGTTTAATAACTCTAACTCTTAATTCAATCCGCAATCAGCAAATAGAAATCTGCGAGCCCGATTGAATAAGAGGAGTAACTTGAACAATACCAAAGACCAATGTTCAAGTGTCAATCAGTATAAATCAACAACCAAAGGTTGGATATTCTAATTGATTGATCTTAATACACAACTGTGATATTTCAATTATATAACAAAATATAATGCGGAAAAGAAATAACACAGTACACCAGAATTTTGTTAACGAAGAAACCGTAAATGCAGAAAACCCTGGGACCTAGTCCGGATTGAACACCACATCGTATTAAGCCGATACAGACTCTAGCCTCCTACCAATTAACTTCGGACTGGACTGTAGTTGAACCCCAATCAATCTCACACTTATTCAAGGTACAGTTGTGCTCCTTACGTCTCTGATCCCAGTAGGATACTACGCACTTGATTCCCTTAGTTGATCTCACCCACAACCAAGAGTTGCTACGGCCCAAAGTCGAAGACTTGATAGAAAAATCTGTCTCACACATAAAAGTCTAGTAGGATTGAATAAATCTGTCTCCACAGAAATACTCCAAGAGTTTTTGTTCCGTCTTTTGACAAATCAAGGTGAACAGGAACCAATTGATAACCAGGACTTATATTCTCGAAGAACTAACTTAGACTTATCTATCACCTCACAATAATCTTAATCGACTAGCGAAAGAAGATATTGTGGAATCACAAA